>JAAAKM020000498.1:4513467-4540191 GCA_010016025.2 Alatinidae sp. Z8VKAUB7J3
TGTTGCATACTCTAATGCCTGTTGCATACTCTAATGCCTGTTGCATACTCTAATGCCTGTTGCATACTCTAATGCCTGTTGCATACTCTAATGCCTCTTGCATACTAAGCATTAAAAAGTGGAATTTATACAAATGGCAACTCTTGCCAAGTGAGGAACTTCGATACTTTTGTAGGACAAAGCCTAGAACATTTACAATTTTTCGGGACACTCGAACTTTAGTGCACGATATAAAGGAACAATGTTATCCTTGCATTCATGTTGCATGCAGACGAACGTGCACCAATAAAATTTCGTACGTCGATGTGAATTTGTAACTTGATAATTCGCTATGGCATCCAAATTTCTGGAGCATGCTCTTTAGGAGTTTTAATCAGAATTCGCCACGTTTGCTTTTCAATGTAGTCATCTAGAAATATCCCTAATAAGCTGAAAAATCAAGCCATCCTTAAAATTGTGCCATCCTTGTAATATCCTTATATAATAACCACAACATACGTTGTACAGCCATCAACATTGCAACATTTATAAACTGCCCAATCACTTACCACCGGGAATTCTCTTCATGACATTTTGTCGCTCTCTTCCAATGTAGTTTCCTTGAGGTGTATAACGAGCAACTATGTATGTTCCTCTGCTGCCTGAAGCAATACCCACTCCTATTTTTGTCGTTCCTTTCCAAACAAGCTGGGTAAAGTGACCTGTAATTCCACCACTCCCTCTTGCTCTGTCATAATTCCAATACTTCTCTTCGTTGTACCTGAATGTGTAAATAAAACCAATCTAAAGACACCAGATCCCTTATTACCATCCAGATGAATGTTAGAAAGGGTTGAATGTTGGGGTTTTATAGTGTTCTTATAGATGGGCTGCTTTGTGTACAATTTTACGCATGCGTATAAACAGGGGTCGCAATAACTGTCCGGCCTCGGCTAAAGCCGGCTCAAATTGTCGTTCAGCCGGTTCGAAAAGGTATTAAATTTCAGAAAAAAGCCGGCTCGAAACTACATTGGTATGCAAATTAATGAATTTTTTGTATTTATGGATAGAAATGTTTATGAGCTGGGCATTTCCGTTCATCATGGAAGTTAATCACATTTCTCTCCATAATGCATTGGTTAAGAGGCAATGAAATCGCTGAAAATGGTCCGGGAAATAGGCATTTTGCGCTAAATAATCCAGAAAATCTTTTTTTTTTTCGGGCCTCTGCCCCGGCCGCGCTAGACGGGGGGGGGGCGCTTACAGTGCCCGCCAGATGAATGTACTAGCTCCGGACACTCCACGTTCTCCTCTCGTATCACTCGCTTCGCTCGTATCAAAACAGCCGGTTCGATTAAATTTCCTTATTTCGACCCCTGATAAACTGACCATCAAAAGAGAACGAGCAGCTGAGTTTCAAACCGACAGTTTGACTGTTCTTTGAGCTCCATACGTCCCTGAAAATATCTTAAATTCGTGCTCGATGAGTTGTGGAATATATAAGTAGAACTATTTAATAACACTAAAGTCGTGATCTCCATACTTCTCCTTACTGACAAACTGTAGAAGGAATTGAAATTTCAAATCCTGCTCTGTAATTCCCACTTTGATATTACTAGGTCATCCGTACAGTAGACACGCAATAATAAATGTAGTTACACATATTTTAATAAGAACATAACCTATGTGATCTATATACCAAAAATACAAAGGCAGTACGACAATGTAAAATTAATGAAATAAATAAAATATATACATAAGTTATAACAGTTTCGGTGATTGATAGTCAGTTTCAGTATTGTGTGTTACTCTGATATTGCGCCACCACCCCTACCGCAACGAAAAACACCCGATCCCTCTGATTTGTAACAATCTTTAGTTTAAGACTTTTTGTTATAAACAGAAATTGTATATCAGCTACTTTTAAGAAGTGTGGGGAATTATCCTCTTTTTCTACAACATTGTAAGTTTACACAAGTCATCTGCAAAAAGAGGTCAATAGATGCCATTTGGTTGCAACTCAGATTTGTATGAAATTCTTGTGCTGAGTATTTGTGCGTCATCTGTCGTGTTCTCAGACTACTGCTTATACATTCCAAAATATAATAACGTCATCTCAATCATATATTCAATCGTAATGCCATCGATCTCTATATGACACTTGGTATTACATAGACCTATCAATAACGTCTCATTTTTGGTCCCTTTAGCATGCTCTTGCTGATAACTCATTAAACGAGTCTAATAACGAACTAACCTACCTAGGGAAGTGACAAAATTACTAACCATATTAACTGCCTTTCATCATCAATTTTTGTAGCTAGACTAAGTTACCCAACTAAATTAATCCTTCGAATAAACGCCCCGAGAGTTTATTGAAATTTCAAGCAAAAATGAGGGGAGACGAGTATTAAATATTTGCCAGTTCAAAGGTTTTGCTGCTTATGATTTTCAGAGAACGTTGTCCCACTGTAAACAAATCATTCTTTAAACTTTTTTGGCTTGACATTTCCATGGGCAAGTTGGAGTTCCAATGTATTTAGCCTTGCTGCGACTGTATGATTTTCTAGCGACTTATTTCCTTAAATTGGGTGTTTAATAGAGGGTTTTTATCAAGCTTTCAGTCAAATAGGAGAGGTGTCTATGCAAGGGGGCGTTAGTTCAAAGCATGACGGGCAACTGATTTTGGAAAACCTTTATCATTTACAATTTCATCACTCGGCATTATATTAAATTGAGGCTGCACCTTGACATTTAATACTCACCATGAAAGCGAGGCCTTGGCACAATCTATTGGGCTTCCCCAGTTTCCTGATGCCATGTACAAGTTCTCACCATAGTTGCCTCTGGAATGCTGTAGACTTCCCATTCTGAGTAATTTGTTAGCCCATTCTTGAGCCCCAGCTGCAAGGCTAGCATCCCAAGTGACGTCTCCAGTATTTTGATGAAGTCGTCGAAGCTTATTATGTGCATTGACGCAAAGGGCTGTAAGGATAAATAAGTATGGAATATGCTATCGTCAATTCCGATCGTCAAAGCTTATCCTAAACAGTGAATTTCTCGAGTACCGTGATATAACTCTCATTATCAGGGAAACGGTAATGGTGTCGACGTTTAAATATGCCATGTAAAATTAACATGTTGGTTCTTATAAGTCCAACAATTGAATCTATTTTAATTAAGAATGAGGGACATAAATATAGTAAAGTTAGGTAGAAAATCCAGAAAGGAAAAATTTTCAAAACCAGTTTGGGAGAATGCAGGTTACCATATAATTTCACCTACAGAAATTGAGCGGATAAAACCTTTTAATATCGCACCAGCTACAAACTCTAAATAAAAGAATATCCCATATTCAAGAATAATGTGCTAGGATGCAAAATATGTATTCATCTTGTATGTACTTCAATTTAACGAACAGTCGCAGTGTGACAGGGGATCTCTAGACAGCCGTATTTGCGCGATAAGGGGGCGCCAAAGACATCATTTTTGGCAAAAACAAAGGAAAAACAGAATGGCTCAGAATGGGGTTTATAACATTTTCCCGAGGCTCCGCCACGAAACACCCCCAGAACCTTTGGAGCAGACACCGTGCCTTACGTCCATAGGACACCACACAGGATTTTGTCCCTGCTGCAGAACGCCGCTACTGAAGGGGGAAAATTTGCTTGCGAGTTCTTCCTTGAAAGCTATTTTTCATGTTTTAAAGCAATTGTGATGCCACTTCAACGTTTTTACAAACATTTTTTCGGGCAAACAAATCACAAGAATCAAAACTCACAAGAGAGTCCAAAGTCAATCCTCTAATGTAAAGATTTTGTGTTTCCTTCAGGCTGTAGCCCAACTATTTCTAGTAAATGAAGTTCATCAGGTACAAACACTTTTAAGGATCATATGGAGTCATGACTATATGACGTAACCTTTCATTGATAGAGTTGCTACTGAGCAACAAATAGAAAACAGAAGACTACAGGTCATGTGACAAATAGTAAACAATACAATTATTGTTATCGTGTTCAGACTGACTATTCTTTGATTTGGCAGGAGACAATTTGGCGCGCTTTTTCAAAAACAACAGAGAGAGAAGTTTTAGAATAAATACCACAGGGCGTAAAAGACGGTCGACTTCAAATGGTGAATATAGAATGAGAGGGGGGTACCGTCACGAGCATTTCTTTGAAATAGCTAGGGAATAATCGTTTCTGTTAACTGGGTTATTGATACACATTTTCATAAGAACATAGCATATAAAAAAGAAACCTATAAAACATTTAAAGCAATAATTAAATCATTTTGTACCTTGTACTGATGTTAATTCTACAGTAAGTAGATGGAAATATTTTGAATGCCATTCTGAAATTTGTGTCCTTTTACTACTTTTCTGTGATTCTACTTTTTCTATTTTGACCTAGATGTTTTTTTCGTATGTAGAATGCTATTAACATAAACACCGTATATCTTTTGCATTATGAATATATTGGAAACTTTTCAAGTATTTCCAGAATATCTAAGAGTATTTGCAGCCTTGAACATTGCAAATGTACTTACTAAAAGTACTACATGTATTGACTTACTCTGGGCAATTGAAAGTATACATAAAATTGCTAGCCCAAAATTGACGAATACAACAGATGGCGTGCACTGCAGTGTTCCTAAGAGCACAACAAACCAACTCGGGAGGAGTAACATTCGGGAGCTGGTGCAATTTTGAGGTTTAGTTAGGGTGAACGTTGGGTGGGGAAGTTGGACTATCGGGGCAGACTAAAGCAACAGAATTCTACGTAACAATATCTAAAAGAAATTGCTTAACTCTTTCTGATCCTCGAAAGAGAAGTGGTGCAAAACCGACGTCTGGACGGATAAAAACACGACTTCACTTCCCATCATAATGACAGCTATTTCAAAAAATAGAGAGACTGAAAAGGTTTAATTTTTCATTAATCTTCAAGCACCATTAAGGAAGTCGTGGGACCTGCCCCACATTTTTCTCCTCGTAGCCTACAAAACCTATGGATTCATGTTGACGAGAGAACACTTGAAATGCATAATTTGAAACGTTACTACAGAATATAAGACGATGGATCGGATGACAGTCCTTCCTTGGTACCGTCACGTGAAGAAGAGAAGCCAGTCTGCAATGTTCAGAAGGGGTGAATGTCAATGTCCAAGTTTGGGGAATCTACAGTTGTGTACGACGAAAAGTATTCTATGTTATCCTTTGTGACTATAGCTCAATTGGTAGAACTGAAAATGGAAGATGGGCTTGGATCCCGGTTTGAAGTCCCGGCGGTGACATCATGACATGTTGCTATTTTCTCCAGTACCTTTTCAAGTAAAATGGGCTTATAAGCAAAACATAAATAGAAATAAATAAACTCACCACTAATGTCTTTGGAATCTAAAGTAAAGAAAAGATGAGAAAAAAACATAAAGTATGCTTATGATATCCAAAGGGAGGATGGTCAGAATGGGGTTGATTTCGTCAATATTTATAACGATGTAACTATTATTCATGCGAATGAATATTGTAAAATTTATCAATACATGTTGACGAACTTATATCTCTAACAAACCAGGTGAAAAGAAGTCATACTACCGTAGGTAGGCACCTTATAATTGATAATCACTGTTAGATGCACAGTGTCTCTTGTAACTACAGCTTATAACATAGGGTCTTTAAACGGTGGCTAAAGTAGGAACACGCTTTCAAAATGCCCCGCAAAAAGCTTGCTACAAGTTACGTCGGATTTCAGACATTAAACACTAATGTTTTTTATAGTCTCAAAGTGTTATATTTCTTAGAACCTGGAGACATTGGCCTACATTGCTGTGTCTTTGCTGCAAGGAAATAGTGTAGAAATCTAGGAAGTGCCATAGACATAGTTCCATTCTTGCCATTTATTTCGTTCCCTGTTATCCGTTAACCCTACCAAGCACGGGGGGAGTGGGGGGGGCTAGTAGGCCCGCGGCTGTGAATATCGTTTAACAACTTTTGAATGGCTTCTTCTAAGTTGCTGAAACTTTCTGACTTTTCCTAACTATTATCTGGCAAACATTTGGTAGGAAAAATTTGGTAGTCACAGCCTGTGGTCTGGTCACGTGACCCTGATAAAAATGTTGACCATATAGGGTGGAAAATTTAAAAGGGCTATAACTCGAGATGTTTTTGATGAATTTTACAAATATTTTGTAGAATGATCTAAAATTAAGTTCTTAATTCATTTTAAACCAATTAATGCTAATTAACAGCTAATTAGCATTAATTAGTGGGTAATTATCGATTTTGATGACGTCACATTTCCAATCCTAACTTTTTGACAAATTTGTATCTACAAACGATAGAGAACGGTCCCAAGTATATAAAAATGGCTAAATGGCATTTAAAACAAGTGCAACCACATATTACTGTTCAAAGAATGCATATCGTGACACATAATCGACATCTTGTCTTTCAAGTGGTTTAGCTGCGATCGTTGAGACTTCTCATCTTTACTATTGGTTTCCATATTTGTCACGAATACTTATGTTTCTCAGATATTTAGAATCGAAACTTATTCTACTGCTCAAAATAACTTTTAAGGTAACTCTTGCTGCTTTTAATTCATGAAATAAGCGAAGCAACTTCCATTCCATTTCGATCAGACGTACATCCGGTAAAACATTTTTGACAGAACTACCTTACCTTTTGATACTAATAAAAAAACATATTATAACAATAATTTCGCAATAAAAACGCTTTAATTCAACGTCAAAGGTGTCGAAGTATTTACAACCTGAATATCAAAGCATCAAAACCACGTTTTAGAGAAGTTATACATGTTAAAACAGCCGCGGGCCTACTAGCCCCCCCCTCTCCTCCCCCCTCCCCCGTGCTGGCTTAAGTCATCAAAAGCCCGTGCTAGGTAGGGTTAATGGAAGCAGTAGCCATTCATATCGCTTCACTAGTAAACATTGGTACTTACAGTAACAAAATTCAAGTAAACTGAAGAATGCCTGAAATGCATCATAAATAATAAGCAATAATAAGTACTAAGAGCATGTTTACGTTATCTGCTCTGGATAATACGTATAAAAATAGGGTAACAGAGCCACTGAAACGTACCTACTAACATATACTGTAGCGAAACGAGCGCTAATAACGCGAGGAACGAGGACGCCATCTTGTGATCTGCAAGAAAAAAAGAACGGCCAACATTGAAGGATCCGTTAAAGTTAGTCTCAATCTTAAATATCAACAGCAAATGGACACTTTATTTTATTTTATACTTACAAATATCAATTTAGAAAATTTATTTATTTTATACTTACAAATATCAATTTAGAAAGTTTATTTATTATATACTTACAAATATCAATTTAGAAAATTTATTTATTTTATACTTACAAATATCAATTTAGAAAATTTATTTATTATATACTTACAAATATCAATTTAGAAAAGACACAAGAGCAATAGAAAATATGTCACCATCGGGGGTGGAACCCATTACCCACGCTCTCGCGATCTGCGCTCTACCGACTGAGCTAGCTGACCTCCGATGTTAACATACTCTATTTCTCTAGTCGCCATATTAGCTCCCAATCATCCACCGGTGGACATCAACATTCAGCTCAAAACGATTGCAGACCAACCTCTCCGCGCCATGTGACTTGACCAGGATTGCCATCCGACAAGTGCCTTTTCTATACTGGCATTTCAACTCCTCTCTTCCTGATGAGGTATTTACGTGAGACTATATACATTGGGGATATTAAAATTTGCAGAAGTGCATAGTTCTACCATAGTTTGGAAAGTTCAAGCAAAAAGTAGTGTAGACAGAAGTCTTAGTCAAGGAAAAAATACTGCAGGAGAAACCAAATGACAGAAATCGAAACGTCTTTGAACTGTTTGGTTAGACTTTATACACATTTTTGCAATGCTCTATTGTTGAAGAAAAGCCATTGAAGTATTTTCTAATAAATATTGTATTTCCTCTAATAAGGCGGCGTTATTACAAATCCAGCTTTTGGATGCGCCATTTAATTTAGGGTGGCGTTTATCAGAGGGCCGCGTTTATTACAAATTGAAAATGTTATCAATCAAGTAAGATTCATACAATAATTCTTCGCCACGAATTGTTGAAGTCGAAAAAGCAATATTCGTTTCTATCTTTAGTTGTGAATGAATTTGTTGATAGAAAACAAGTAAAACTCGTATAAACTACCTGTTATTTCTTGTTTAGCCTTTTTTCTAATAAGCACCGCTTTTCAAGCAGCGGCATTTATTAGAGGGCGGTGTTTCTACGAGAGTGGCGTTTATTGGAGGAAGTACAGGCGGTGTTTATTGGAGGAATCATGGTAGCCGAGTTATCATTTTTTCGTAACTTAAGTATATTGAGGATCAACTGTAGGAGGGGGTAGAAAATATTCGTTCTTCGCCAAGATTAGTTTTTTCAACAAATGGAGGTTCACTTCCCTACAATTAGATGGAGATAGCGGAGAGTATTCCACCTTATTCAAGTTCCCTTTTGTTGAAGACTCAAGAGTAAAGTTAGTAGTGTACACGTCAACTTGAAACGAAGGTCATCCCTGGAGCTTAACCACGCGAAGAGGCTCTTTTTTGACATCGTATAAAAACAGGTTTATTTGTTTCAAGTAATTACGTTGAGTATAAAGCAAACTCACTATATCTCAATATCAAATTAATTACGGTCAATTAAGAGCTATTTCACGTAAAATAAGATTCTGGGCCAGACATCTACAAGTGTTCTTAAGCTGAAACGTGAGTTTTAAGCAGACCCCTGTATCATGCAATGCCATGTGTTAATTAATAGATCATTTGGACTTATAGTCGATCGGGGCATCCATTGCTTATCAAGGAAGAGCATTCAGGGCTGATGAGAAACTTCTGATACAACTAACGACAGGTGAACAAATGCAGGCAAAAAAAGTGGACCAGATATATTGTAATGGCAAGAGACATTCGGCAATTTTAAGACAAAATCTAAATTTTGGATATTGTTAAGACAATACGGACTTTACCGCAGACCATCTTTGCAACTCGAAGGAAAAACCACAAGCCCTAAATTAAGTTAAATTTATGATAACTAGAGCTCAATAGCTAATGTTCAATGAGTGACAATAATTTTAGCTGTAAACTGTACAACACAGGGGGGGAGGCTAAGGAAGGATTATACATCCTCGCGTGGCAGGACAGGACAGGATGACACCTTTCGTCTACTAGCTATAGCGTTCTTTAGTACAAGGTAAATTAAAAAAACATTAAAACCACAACCATTAAAAAAAGGCAGTGACTGTTTAATTCAGGAGCTGTTCACCTCACAGTTACACTTCATGGTAAAACGCAGGGTGTCGACTAAAATGTCTAATGAAGGGAGTCGTTCAATCAAAACCCCTTGGTAAGAAGTGAGGCTGATATTGAAACTACCCCAAGTAAACAGTAAAAACGCCAAAGCACTAGTCAATTACTAATGGGTTATTGAAGCATCCCCACTCTGGGCTACCTGGCTAGGAAGCAAGCCACAACGTAAGCTAAAACGGCAAGTACACTTACATTTTTAATAGAAACAGGGCTTATTAGCATTTAAGCCTTATAACTAGTAAAAGTTTAATCATCTTGAGAACGAGAAGGCTTAAATTGGACTCCACGATAATTAGAAATTTACTCTTTGCTGGTTGTGACGATAAGGGTTCCTCGAAGCTACATTGCACTGTTCTTGGCATCAACTAAAGTCAGGGTTAATCTCGGGTATCTTTAGCCGACACACTAATTTAACCTCTCAAAATATACTATGATTTGAGCAATAAAAATTGCAAAGTTGCTTACCGTATTTCCTCTAATTATAGATCCCCTCTAATTATAGACCCCCTTTTCGCATCATGTCAAGTAATTATAGACCCCCTCTAATTAAAGACCCCCTTTATTGGTGCCTTCATTTAATTACAGGCCCCTTCTATATCTATATGGAAGCGGCAGAGGTGGATTTTGTTTTCTTCGGACAGTCTTTCCACGAAAATCATTCTTTAGTCAATGTATAAATCTACTTTCGCAGTTTTTCTTTAAACTCAATATGCTCTTTTTTTTTTGAAAACTTTGTTCTGGAAATTAAAGACCCCCTCTAATTATTGACCCCCTCTAATTATAGACCCCCTTTTGGTGCCCTCAATTAACTATAGACGGGTCTATAATTAAAGGAAATACGGTACTGGACAAAACCTAAGGTTTTGGAGTTCCATGGAACTTCTTCCGCCTTGAGTTTAGTTCCCTATAAAAATCAGTCACTGCACAGAACATTCGATAATTGTTATGGTGTAGATACCAAAGTAAGAGGACGGAGATAGTGTGTAATTTTACTTTTCTATTATTAACTCAGCTACAGTATTCCGAACGTTCGGAAGTAGAATATTAGGAACACGGGGCTTAAAATAACCTAGTATTCAGATCATAACTTTTAAGACTTTCTTAATAGTATCTAAGACTATTTTAAGCCTTCGCTGTTCCGAATGTTCTTATAAAAAAGAGTCTGGCTGCCTATCATAAATCGTAGGGGGCATCTACAATCGATAAGAGTAGATACTAGACCCTACCGTTATCAAAATGCAGAAGAGGATAGTCTAAATGGGAAAGTTACAGGCTACAATCTCCTGACCGTAAACTCTTAACTCGCAGTAGAAGTTTAACGCCTTCATGAAATTTAGCACATATACGCAAGTCACTTCTTAAAAATTGCTCCACGAGCAGATACAAGACAGAGATGCTAGATACGTTAAGGAGAAACGAAATATGACAAGAGTCTTACCCTATCCCTGTCAGACAGCGCTTCCTTCAGGTCCTCAGAAGTAGAGGTAGGTTCTACGTAGCCCCTTTAAATATCTACTCAGAGTACAATTTACTAATTGCTAGAAAAGCAGCTGATTAAACTAAAATTAACAAAAGTTAGACCATTTAATTTGATTTTAGTACTTAAGTTATCTTAACACAATTAGAACCAGAAGTTGGTTTCTGTTTTTTTATCACTCTCGTGTTTGACCAACTGTGATAGATACTGTGAAGAAATGACGCATGCATTCAGAATCAGATCCATTAGCAAACAGGGCTTGAGAAATAGGGTTAACCCCAGTCTATCCCACTTGTATAGAATACTTCATTTGCTCAGTGGTAGTAGACACTTGCCAACATAAACGGGCATTGCCGCCCGTACTATGGGACAGCACAATATATTCCCTTGTATATTTGTTTCGCTTTTCAAAAACGTTTTGCATAAACTGAGCATCACTAGTAATTACGCCTGTTCACATTCCCAGATTATCAACTCCGGTTTCTCCCAATTCCAAATTGATAAATTCTGTGTGACCTTTTTACAGTACTATTTCTCTCTAAATTGAACGCCTAGATTGTTCCAGAACTCTTAATTCGCAATTGTTACATTAGTTTGTCAATGTGAAATTATGGCGATGAAGGCAACGATGATGGCGATGACGGTTATGATGACCAATACGACGATGGCTACGATGATGATGTTGATACTGGTGATGGTGATAATGGTGATGACGATGATGATCCAGATGATGATGACAGTGATGATGATGATGATGATAATGGTAATGATAATGATGATAATGGTGATGGTGATGATGATAATGATGATGGTGATGATGATAATGATGAAGATGATGATCGTGATTATGGTGACAGTGATGATGATAACGATGACGATGACGATGATGACGGTGGTGGTGGTGGTAATTGTGATGATGATGATCATGATATTGATAATGATGGTGATGCTGGCGATGATGATGGTGACGGTGATGATATTGATGATGATGACGACGATCATGATGATGATGATGACGATGATGATGGTGGTGGTGGTGATAGTGGTGGTGGTAATGATATGAAAGTCGATAAACAACAACTAAACAGCTTTCAAAACCATGAATCTATTAAGACATAACATTAATTTACATTCTGTACAATGAATTGTCTGTGTCTTGTTCACTGTCTGCACCTGTAATACTCCCAGGTGTTAAAACATGATCATGCGCACTAATCAAGACTTCCTTTGGTAAATCCTGTCAGCATTGACGAGGTGGTAGTATAAAGGGTACTGCTATTCGTGTAACAAACATAAAGAACCCTTCCTTAAGAGTCATAAAAATAAAACGTTACTAATGTATGAATATATTCAATAAAATGACGTCATCTTTAAATCCTTCATTGACTCTGCCCCAGTCTCCAACTTACCCACACAATTCCCTCTGTACACAATACATTCACATACTCTGTACATGAAACTCAACCATGGCTAAAATCCTATTTTAAAAGAACACGTTATCTTTGAGCTTTACAAAGAGTAATGCTGGAAACGGAGATATCAAAAATAATTGTTCTATTCTGTAAGATTCTGTTAGTAATTAATGTGTACTTAACTGCCAGCGGCAATTTTATGCCTTAACCCACTCGACAAATTTATTCTTAAACCTAGGCAACGTTAACGTAAAGGTACCTAAAATATCGAAGGGTAGTCGATTTGGTTCTTCTTTCCTAATGCGAAAGATCTTTCCGGACATCATCTGTCTCGTTCTTATTCAGAACTCAACATCTTCGGTGGTTCGGAAGGATTTCGGGTGACGTTGCGCTCCCACAACAATGTCCTTTTTCCTTGCCGTCCCATAATTCTTCACCTGGATTCGTTCAAGATGGTTTCCACATACCTCGGCCGCGACCTCTTCCTCGCCCAACTCCTGGTAATACACGAAAGATACGTACAAGTAATAAACTCAAATTTTATAAACGTAAGGTAAACATGGCAATGCCAAAGATGTGTTTCTGGTAGGTAGAGAGCTTAGAAGTGTAGCCATTGGAAGGCCCGTAATTTTCGATTATCCATCTTTTTACGTTTCTGCCAAATTTACGTGAACTGTGCGTATGCAAATCAAGTTGGGAGGCGGTTACAGCAGTGATGCCAGATCGGACATCCGTATCGTCACTCACAGCCCGCCAAAACAATTATGTATCGAACACGTTTCCGTAACAAGTTCTGTATCAATACGGCCAGTTTCTCCAGCTCTGAGGCAAGAGTTGGCATTATGCTTTCCCATAACTAATCAAACAATGGATAACATAACCGATTGGGCGATTTTCAAATTGAGGGTGGGGTTAAAAATCCCAACCTCGGTTTGAAAATTGCCCAATCGGTTATGTCTAACCCAATCTGGCAAAAAGTTGGTTTGAGACTTATCCTTTGTTCTTGACCAACGCAGGCGCTATGAGCACTTTCGACTCAGTTACAAGTCGTCTCTTAATGTTGCTGTTCGGCAATATTAATGCTAATGTTAGTGGGTTAAAAAATCGATGACTGAGAATTACCACCTACATGTTACGACTATTTCATGGTATCCCGTATCATCAGCATTTCATTACTTCTTGTACTGGGCCATTTAAATCTGGTGTTGTAGTCTTGCAGAGTGTGTATATAATCAGAGCCAAATCTTTTTTATAACGAACGTTCAGATTCCAGTTACACCTCTTTCATTATGTTCGGGTTCGTCCTTCGTTCTTGGTTCCGTAGATATTTTACGAGTGGCATCATATGTACTTGGAATCAGTGGGATAACACTACAGTCACGCCGTTATATGGATTTGCAATCTTAGATATTCAGACAATTTGAGCAACCGTTCAAGTCTACAGCACGTCATCCGATTTTGAATCTCTGTAATCGGGTACTACAAATCAACAAAATAAATCAATAGGAAACTTACATGCCTTCGCCACTTTGTTACTTTATAAATAAGTAACTTCATTGCTTACCGCCGAGGTTCCGTTTTGTTAAAATTAATCTATAAGCAACTCTTTTTACGCAGAGGCTCGAAATTACCGGCCTCGACTGTGTGTCAGTTTGACGTTCGAAAATGTGTTCACACCAAGTTTTAATCTATCGACTTTTGCACTTTAGTCGTCTGAGCCTGTGGGTAAAGATTCCTATCTTCGCAACTAAGACAAGGGTACTGGGTATAGGCCTTAAGTTTTACCTGGTTTCTTCGAGGTTACTGTATGCCATGAATCTGAAGTGTCTTCTGCGGCGTTAACCTGTTGTTTTGAGACAGGAAAATATTACATTAGATCAAAACCCATACGTTTCTTCAAGGGAACATATCCGTCACTTCAGCTGGGAGTAGCAAAGACTACATAATGGTAGTTGAATAGATGCTGTAGGAAGCCAAGTGACAGCTATCTTATCTTTGTTAGACAAAAAAATATAAGTGCTTTCACCTTGCAAAGATATCGTTGCCGTATGAAGACTTCCACGGTCTCGATACGTGCGCTACAGGCCACTTGAACATCACAGCGGACACATGAACGATCAACAAATATGATCTGGTCCGTAAATTACAATTAAAGTAGTCATACGGTGGTCTTTAGAACATTCACTGTGTGGATTCACCAAGCAGCAGTAAAGTTACCACAGAAAAAACATTTGACAAAGACTGCTCTGATCAATGTGTAAAAGGCGCAACTAAGAAAGAGAAGGTCCTGGTTTCATTATACCATTGATACTAAATGCTCCTTAGCATATCATCAGTATCACGATACTTATGATATCTATACGATCGCTATTTTAGTTCAGGTAACAAAGACCTTTTTACTGTGTTTCTACCCCCCCTGAGATTCCAAGCCTCAAGAGAAGCATGTCTTCCATGATGCTTTGCGCATGACTTGTCCTTACAACTTGCCTGCAAATCAGTAGGCCCTTACTGCAATTCAACGGTCCGACTTAAAAAATATTGAATATCTTTTACCATTACCATTACTGCACTGTTATCATGATTATTTCGCTGCCTTAGCGAGGAAGGCAAACAGCGCGTGCTCGGCTTTTATACAGTTCGTTCTCTTCATGTTCTCAAGTTCGAATTAGAAACAACTTGTCTTCCATTACGCGCTGCAAGGGCCGGTTTAAAGTAAAATGGGCCTGGGGCAATCAATTTTCGTGGTCACTCAAATGATTCAGGCTACAGTACAATCAAATTTTGGCTGGTCTCTACTTGGCGAATTTAGCAAGTGTCCTAAAAACGACATAATTAATTCCGTCTTTCCGCATGTTTAAAGTACAATTTTTTTACGCCAAATTTGGGGGTGGCCAAAGTGGATAGACTCTAACAATGCCTAAATGTCGATCAATACTGTTGGGTTGAAAGATGCCAATTGGTATAACATCCACTCTTATTCACTATGAAATAGAATAGAACATATACACTCCATATATTACATATTTGTAATTTTTGACGCAAGGAATTGACGTACCTACGAGCCTTACAATCAAGGCCCATCTGCAACTCCTCAAACCAGAGAATAAAGTTATTGTTAAAAGTGCAACCTACCTGTGTGTGAGGACTTTCTTGTAGTGTTAGGTTACCCAGACCATTTGTTACTGTTTTTGTTGTTGTGGATTGTTTACTCTAAAATAGCGGAATGAGACCAAGAGGCTTCGTGTTAACAAACGGATGTAGCGGAAACGTTCCGGGTGCTACAAAATTGGTAAATAATATTTAATAACGGAATCATTAGTTAAATGCCATTGACCGGTTTCGTTGCACCCTCATTAGAATGGCTCGTGCAAAGAGCGAGTTGTTCAAACATTTAAGTATCATTTATGATAATTTGCAAACAAAGAAAGGGATCGAAGCAAAATTTGTCGGCCGCTGATTGGACAATCGTAAAGACCTACCAACAATTTGGAGGCGCCAAAATTGTTGGAAAAATTTCAGAGAAAAGAGAGAAAACGCATGTAGATAATACAGTAGAGACTGCCGACTGCAATAAACAACCATTTTGTTTAATTAAAATTGGTGAAACGGTGTGGGGCTTCGGTTTTTAGTAATACCTTTTACCCCGTCTTTGCCTCTGGAACAAAACGTGAGTTTTTAACGTTTTGGCGTGGTGAGAACAAAAGGAACCTTGATAAATGCCCATAGGACAAAACATTTTCTTCTAAATTTTTTAGCAAAAAATCTTTATTTGCATCAAATTGCAATGTTTAAACGGTTCTCGCCACTCGTCACTCGCCACCATTGATACCATTAAAAATGAAATTCATGAAAAATGTAATCTTTACCAGTTGAATATAACAAAGAAGAGGCATTTTCCAAAACATTTAACACGGGCCCGCAATAAACCTCATGGGCTTAAATTGAGATGTAGGCCCATGCTCTTATATTGGGAGGGCACAAAAATACGACAAAATATGCCATGTTGAGATCTCACGCCATTCGCAAAGCTCCTCTAGAGAACTTTTTAACCATTGATTGATGTGGCATACGTAGTCTTGAGCTGTCGAAACGAAACTTGCACATCGATGACAAGTGCATATTAACATTTTGATTTTCACGTTGAAATTGGCGCACGTGCTACAACAATCTTACTTTGATTGCAATTCTATTTATTTATTTATTCAGCTGGTTTGCTACGGCTACAAAAACAGTACACAAATAGGCCAAAGTGGCCGAGTCGCCGATTTCTAGTTTATCGAAAAAGGTAGAAGCCAACAGCAAAAAGCTTATGCGTTAGGAACAATCTTAACGAGGGTCCGAAGCTGTCAACGTTACCGATCACCTTCAGTAGTATAAATACACCAATTTACTACTCGAGGGGGAAACTACTTCCATATTAACAGGCCTCGACCAGAGCGCAGGCCTTCTACAACTTGATGACCTGCCTGGCATAACCGGTGATTATATAAGCCTCCTCTCATTTTCTGACCGAAACGAAAGGTACACGGTTACATTTCCTACAAGAACGAAAAATCTGTTTATTAAATCTGACACTTAAGGTATTCTGCTCATAACAACCGTCTTCACAATTTTACGCGTATTAAAAGGCAACACACTAAAAACCCCTTAATATCATCCACGAGAGTTTTCCCGGGTTAAGTTGCGATTCTTACAAAGATAAGGAAAAGAAACTCTGACAGACCCATATTACGTATATCGAAAGACAATACACTAAAACCTCTCAATCATCATAGATAAGAGCTTTGTTATTAGGTCACTTAAAACTCTTACAGGCCAAATGCAAATGAAGGCATCTTCCTCACTAAATAAAAAGGAAGAATTCGTCCTGTCATTCATTTGCTCCTCAACGTTGCAATTCCTAAAAGACATTCAAGTCTAAATAAAAGGACAAATTTTGATGCGTGAAACGTTGTCTGTCATCTGTCGATATAACTAGCCCTATGACGTCATACCTGGTTACAGCTGGTAATAAACACTACTGTATTCGTTGAGAAATGGGAGACTCTTAACGGTGCATCAGTATTGGAAGGGACAGAGGCGTTTATCTGAAGCAAGGAACGTTTCGAAGGGAAGGATATTCGCTGGGAAATGTCATCAACTCTATATGTATTATCCACTAATAAAGGTAACAGGTCATCAAAAGATGTGTACAAAGTCAGTATTATTGTTCAAATATTATTACCTGTGTTGATGGCGATGCTGGTGCTGGTGCCGGTGCCGGTGGTGTGGGCTCCTTCCGCGTAGTTGAAGGTGCAACACCGGGTTGTCGTAGAACTTTAACTTGCGCTTGATTTGCGGCTTGAAGTCGCCTCATCTCATCCTTAGCTCTGAAATCGTCTATATTATTCGGCAGTCGTCCCTGTACCTCTCCCCCTATTTCATGATAAAAAGTTACTGTTCATCTAAAAATTCCATACAAAGACCCCAGAGTTTTAAGTTATTAATGCCACTAACTTTCCTACCTTGCGCGTTAGTACTTCGTATGTACGCAAAATGGGATTTACTTCTGATCTCAGAAAATGGAAGACTACTTCACATATCTTACAAAACTAGAATACGGATGGTAAAGCATATAATTGACGAACTCATAAAAGGGATGAAATACGCTTTTTATATATTTTTTTCTTCTCACCTTGTTACTTACTCTCTCCGTAAGATGGTTGAGTGGAGTGGTTAGGCTCACTTTCTTAGGATTACCCTCCGAGTCTAGAGTCTTTGACTAGGGAAAATTCTGCTACAGAATTTAACTGCCATTATGGAGAATGTTGTTCCTAATTTAATAATGTCTTGTGTGTAACTGGACCAGGCACGGAGCCAGAAGGGGCAAGGGGGCATTCCCCCAAGCTGATTTCTTGCCCCAAATTGCCCCCCGTACAATTTCTTGACATCCCCAGAAAATCCTCTCTGCAGGCATGCATTATCTCTGTACATATTCACCACAAACGTTTATGAAAACCACATTCACACCCTTGCCCTTTACTGATGCAAAACGCTTAAGGATCATTCTTGATGCATTGATCAAGTTATATTGCGATAAATCACAAACCCATCAAATTTTCTGTAACTGAAATGAAAAGCCAAATAATGAGGAAATACTAATTAGCCTTCGAGTAAAAAAAGTTGTTCTTGTCAATCTTGGCTACATTCAACTGAAAATGGATTATGCGATTGTCCAAATGCCTTGAGCCACCTCAAACACTTTGCTAAATTCGGTTTCATTTTCGGGAAAAATATAAAAAAGCCCCTTGAAGCTTATCCGGATATCAATGATCTGATTTGCAAGTGCTCCAAGAGAAACATTTGACCATTATGCAATGGAAAATCTCCTTCTTTCCTGGTACGATGGGTTTCTCGACTTAACACTGTTTGCTCCATTGTACGAATGGGCACTAACCATTCTTGTAGCGGAGCAAAAAATTTGTGGTGAAGGGTGTTAACGCCCAAGATATGGTTGCATAGTGCCGAAGGATGTTGCTGAAGGAGTACGGGAAAGGGTCCTTTAAACACGAAGCTCGAAAGGAAATTGTGTATCTAGTGACAGTGGCCACATACATGGTCACGAATCATGGGGAGATGGCACCAGTTCTGACAATGCTATACCACCTTGCTGTCACATCCGGTTATGCCTCGGCTCGTTGTGAGTGCATGTTTTCATCACTGGCCAAAATTGATGCACCACAGAGAGAGCGCCAGACGACCAAACGGGAGACAGAAGTGTCATTCGTCTACTTCGAAAAGAAGGCCCTCCTGGAGCTAAAATTACCTTCAATGTTCAGTGACATTTTTTATGTTCTTATTTATTGTCGTCATGGAATTTTCTTCAGAAATATTGACTTTGGCAATGTTGTGATGATTTATCCTTGCTTTATATTTCCAATTTGTTTGTCAGTTCGGTCGGCCAAATGGCAGATAAGTAATTTCCTGTTTGCAAATAAGACATGAGGAGAAGCAAAAAATTGAAAAACGTCGTTGACCAAATTTGAGAATGATATTCTTTGCCCCCCCTCCCCCCCGACCAATGGAGCTGGCTCCGTGCTTGAACTGGACCTGTAAGAAAGGTCAAAATGCCCCCCTCACCCCCAATTATTGTGTACGGCACTGTTTGAGACAGCAATAGTTGTAGTGCCAATTATTCTGAAACTCTTTTGTCCTTCGTGTCTAGCAGTCAACGATCTGCAAACCTATGGGTAGGGTCCATGTATAAACGACCAGTTTAATCAGGCAGCGTAAGTGTCGGATAAATAATGAACAATTGCACCCATAAATGAATGCTACAACAGTGAGTGTAAGCATCTAAAGAGCAGGATAAACCGAAGAGTGAGAGAAACGTGTAACGAAAGAAAGAATGAATACAGATAGCAGCAGAGGTACAGAGGAAGATCATGACATCATAACAAGTCAAAAGCTCGCTAGAGAAGGGACGTAGAAAAAAGAGAAAGAATGAACGATGACCATGATTACTACCTACGATACTTCAATTGAACAAATACGTAAATTACAGTAATGGGCAAAGGGAAAAAATTATAAGCACCAAAATGGCGACTTAGTGCCGTATATCCACAAACATCTGTAACAAAGCCAAAAAACATCATTCTACAAGTAGTTTTAACTTCCATCTACACCTAGTTTTCATAGAATCACGTCATCCACAATTAACTCCGTTCCTTACACCACAACTTATGAAAGTCATTTTAAAGGGGCTAGACTTAGAACTGGGCGATGGGAATGGTCCCAGCCGTGACGACCAACTGATCCTAAATTTTACTGCTAAGATTCAAAGGGCCAAAGCTATTCCTAAAACAAATGAAACAATACAGTAGGGTCAAGGAAAAACAAGGAATACATCGTGAAAGGACTGTTAAAAAGGTCCATTGTAGGGACTGTTGGAGTGGGCGATAGAATAAGCTGAAGATGTAAAATACTAATGGTGGAGAGGAGGCACCAAAAAAAGCTAAGGAGAGGTAAAAGTGGGCAGTTATAGGTACGTAGGATTGGGCCACAGAAAGGCAGGTACAAACTGAAAAAGGAGGGGGCAAAGGAAGGGAAGAAATGAGGAGTGAAAAAAATAATACAATGAGCAGCTGAAACGCAATTTTGGCGTACGAAGGAGGAAGCAAAGGAAGACACAAAAACATACGCCAACCACGACGGAGAAAAAAATAAGCCTAATGGATAGAGCATGCACGTATGTATGGAAGGCTGTGGGATAGTAATTGAAACGGACGGTAAATCGGGGGGGAAGGGGGTAGGTCATACACTTAGAAGCGTGAATGGCAGACAGAAACAAGGGGTGGTATGCATAAAAAGTAACTTGGTAGTTTGGCGAAGGATTTTGAAGTACACACTAGCTAGTAAGCTCATATCGAGGAAATCGGTATGCACAAACGCTTTACTAGGAAGTAACTTTCTTCAAATAGAAAGTGGCTACTTGGCTCTGATCAAGTAAGCTGCGAAGGTATCTTGAAACGGTAGTAAGCACTCAAATTCCCACTTCTGCTACGCGTTTCGTTATTCAGGGAAATTTATTATGGATCTTATTTACATCTATATGCATAGACGGGCACATCGTCGCGTGTTGCGCCGGGAAAGATTATTTAGAGACCGTACAAACCCTCTGGAAGTTTACGACGACGTAGAAATTAAGCGACTGTTTCGATTTGAGAGGCACAACATCATAAGAATTACAGAACATCTTCGAGTCGACCTTCAACACGCTACTGGGAGGAATTTAGCACTAACTCCCTTGCAACAGGTTTGCATAGGATTGCGATATTTTGCGACTGGTTGCATGCAAATGTCATTGGGAGCCTGGCTCAATGTTGATCAAAGCAGTGTCAGTCGAGTTGTGAGGAAAATGGCGTCGACCATCATTGCTAGATATCCTGACGCTTTTGTAATGCATAACAACAGGACGAAGGCAGGATTTTTCGATAAACATGGCTTGCCTAACATCATTGGGTGTATAGACTGTACACATATAAGAATTTTAGCGCCTCCTGCAAATCTTCATCCTGAGGAGTATATTAACAGGAAAAACTACCATTCAATTAACGTTCAGGCTGTGTGTGACAGCGATTGTGTGTTTGTAAATGTGATAGCAGCATGGCCTGGCAGTGTACATGACAGCCGCATTTTTAAAAACTGCGATATATACGATCAGTTGACGAACGGCACTTTAAGTGGAATCCTACTTGGTGACAGTGGATACAGCCTCGCACCATACTTACTCACTCCATTTCGGAGTCCACAAACGCCATCCGAAGAACATTTCAACGTGGTGCACAAAGTTGCTCGCTCATCCATTGAAAGGTCATTTGGACAACTAAAGAAACGCTTTCACTGCTTAGGAACTATGGTGCGATGCAAGTTAGATCGCGGTCAACTTCGCAAATAGACAACCTATGGACTATTTGCGAGGAATGGTGATGAACATCACTGTCTGAGAATGGACAGTTCAGTATTTTATTGACATGTGAGAACGCGTGCGTGAGAATAGAAAGATTTCAGACGATATTGTATATTTAGTATTTTCTCTTTGTGAGGTGTTACTTTTGGGCGGGAGTTACATTTCTTCATAAGAACATCGAGGCTGAAATTTTTTGTCAGAATTTTTGGCTATCTTTGAAATTGGAAATTATTTATCATGAAGTAAAAATTAAGTTTAAATCAGCACAGTGAGCAAGGAAAAGAAATTCACTGGTTCTTATGAAAAAGTGTATTTATTTATTTAGGGAAGTTATTTGCCCGAAATTTCTTACAAGTTTGTTTTTCCTGCTCGAAATCTCTGAGAGTGTATTGAGAATGAATATTGAAAAGATACCGGGGAGTGAATAACCGGGGGTTATTGACACGGGTGGTTAATGTCAGCTCACCCTTTAAAATATTGCTTGTGTTTTAATGCAAACCGGCTAAGCAGTAGAATAACATATAACTTATATTTCTTAGTCCAAATTAAATAGACTGTGCAAAATATACCAACAAGCATCTTTCCAAGAATTTCTCTTCTATTTTTCGTTGTTATTCTGGCACATAAAGCGGAAATTATTTTTCTTTCTTTCGTAGTTCAATTTTCTTGCTTCCTCTGTATGAATTTGTTGAAAATTACATTTCTTTTTAGTACAATGGTGCAAATATTCAGCTTCTTGATTTACCGGGTATTATAGAGGGAGCAGCCCAAGGTATGTTTTTGTTGATTTATTATTGCATAAATAACCCAAAACATGGTTAAGCTCGACAGAGTTTGATAACCAGTAATGTATTTCTGTTGGTAACTGATCGGACTTAAAACTGTTCATTTTCTCCCTCGTGCAAACCTATGTGCAGGCCTATCGTGATTGGAAGCTTAATTTTCTTTTGTTACTTTGAAAGTCTTCCAAAGGATTGCTTGTGATTTATGTGCAAAACATTAGGCATCTCAGTAGTTCATGCTTTTATTTTCCTTATGCACGTTAAAATTGCACATATCTTGTACTTGATACGTTTGTGACAAATTTTCATCAGAAAGACTTACTTTAGAAAAATTGCTTAGCAACGTTATACGTAATTATAGGTTAACAGCTTTTCACTAGAGCAAGGACCCCAAAACCCATGCTGATCTTTTCTTCCAAAGCACAGTGGGTCATTGTTGAAAAAGCTTCAGCTGGAATTTAACAGTTGATGACGTTATCGTCACATCAGGGCAGGTGGTAAACCAGTTACGTG
This sequence comes from Alatinidae sp. Z8VKAUB7J3, assembly GCA_010016025.2. Lineage (NCBI taxonomy): Eukaryota > Metazoa > Cnidaria > Cubozoa > Carybdeida > Alatinidae > Alatinidae sp. Z8VKAUB7J3. Next base: position 4,536,440 of record JAAAKM020000498.1, read on the forward strand.
ATCCTTGGTATTTCAAACTCTTTATTCAACACCCAGCAAAGCACTACTTGCCTTCTTGTTTGTGACATTCATTGTTTTAGCAAGAGTTCTTACCTGTGGTGCAAGAGATTGTCACAACATCAGTGTCATTTCCCAGTTTGTTCCGTTTCTTAAATTTCATACATTTTGTACAGATAATCCGACTTCACATAAACTTATTGCTGGAAACGACCGTAGACCCTGTACTGCTTGTCACGACAAAACTCACTCATTCACTCACTCACTCACTCATTCACTCACTCATTCACTCATTCACTCACTCACTCACTCACTCACTCACTCACTCACTCACTTGCTCACGTGCTCACGTGCTCGCTCACTTACTCACCTGCTCACGTGCTCGCTCACTTACTCACCTTATCACCCACCTACCCATCCACCCATCCACCCACCCACTCGCTCACACACTCACCCACTCACTCTCTCACCCACTCACTCACTCACTCACCCACCCACCCACCCACTCACCCACTCACTCACTCACCCACTCACTCACTCACTCACTCACCCACTCACTCACTCACTCACCCACTCACTCACTCACTCACTCACTCACTCACTCACTCACTCACTCACGCACTCACTCACTCTCACTCACTTGTATTAACTAGTATCCTGAAGAAAGAAACTGTTTCCGTCCACTATACGTGTTGTGTTTTAATTTTAATTGAAGAATAGCCAAGACTTATTTTCTTACATCTTGTGTTGTTAGGTCATTGCTGATTCTGTGCGTACGTATGTTAGTATCAGACTATCAAATATTATCGCGACTTTTGTAGGTAAGGGACGTGGAAAACAAGTTATCGCCGTTGCTAGGACCGCAGATGTAGTTATAATCATGTTAGACGCATCAAAAGGGGAAGTACAGAAGTAAGTATTATGTAAGATTCAAAAGTTTCCTTGTAAACATGGGCTTAAATCGATGAGAGATGGAGGAGGACACGTCCCTCTTTGAAGACGAGGAGCGTAAGCATTTGCACCCTCCGTGCACCCTCAGGGCAAACGTGATATTTCAGGCGTGTAATTACAGAAATTGGAGGTTTGTATACATTTTTTTGACATTAGAAAATTTTAATTCGAAAATCCCCGTTACGCTTATACTGCATACAGTCCGTGTACTATTATTAGAGGCGGTATATTGTTGCAATTGCAAGATTCATTTCGCTTACTACCATTCGGGCTTTTGAAGGTGTTACACATTGTATCAGGAAGTGTCTAATCACTATTACATGTTACATGAGAAACTGTAGGTACTAGAAATCATTCCGAGATGTCTGATTTGGGAACTGCCTTCCTTCATGTGATGTACATTCAGAAAAGGTTCAATCTTACGAAAGAGAGGATATATTGATAATAGGTAATCTAAATGTGACTGACGCTAGCTGTTGTTATTTATGTCTTAACTAGTACAAAAATCTCATTGGAATGAGGCACAGGGTACAAAGATTGCCGAAACTGAGTAATTGCATAATGACGTCACGCAATAACCTGGGTTTTAGGAATCTGCTTCCCCCTTGTTTAAAACCCAATCAAGGCCTGTGCTTGTAAATTTTGTCTGAAATAACGCGAACTTTTTCGGAGGAATTCATAGATACATAAGTTTGATTGTCAGGACAATACAGTCTATTTTGAAGGATGGTACAATTGGTCTGCCTTGTTTTTCCGTCGAATATTCCGATACCACGATAAACTGATCGTTACCTATCTTGATGTAAACAGCGAAATTGGTGCTATGGTTTCAGCGCACTTCTGCATGTTGTGGTATTTTGAAAAAGAACTGGATCAAACTAAAGAAAGCAATCGGAACTCCTTCCATAAGCCTACCATGCAGTTGATTTCAATAACAGAAAGCAGTAAGTAATACTGCCCCAAACTTGTAAGGAAAAGTTTGTCCATTTACACAGCCACCATTATCAATATTACAATTTTTGCTATGTTCGAAGCCATTTATTTTTTCTGTGTAAACAACAAGAATACCAAGAAAACATTTTTGCAAGTAATGTAACTCTCAGTTTAGCTGATTCATTGAGATTACTGTTTCGTTATCTGATAATTGTAGAAGTAACCTGCAATTTCACAATGGTATTTTTATTTGTTTTCAAATTAGTATTTTATTTGTTGGTAACCGTCTCTTTCTTTATGAGCTGTTGCGGCTTATTTGAAAGGCCATTTGTAACGTCACGGAAGGCATACAGTCTTAAAGCGCTCATAGTTCTAGCAAGAAGCCTATCTAAATCGGTACCGCCCTAACCCTGCCAAAGGGGAATCAAGGCGTTCAACTTCATCAATATTGTCTCTTTCCTCAATTAATACCGTTTTACTTTTGCAAGAGAGAAGTGTGAGGTCTAAATCAGAGCTATTACCACTTATTATTGTTATTAGGCAAAAATGAAGTAGTTTAAATGGGCATTTACGAGTTTTAGATTTTGCTTTCTCACATTTCCCCCGAAACATTTGTTGCAGCTCGACTCAAGGAAAACCATTATTTTATTGAGAGGAAAGGAAATTTAGGTATAATTAATTCTGAGAACGATGTTTGAAAATTAAACAATAAAACTATGCTTTTAAAGTACGGCGCCGTATTGTTTACCTATATGAGCTCGTGAACATCAATATTAAATACTTATAAACATATACGTACAGTGAACTATAAACAAAAAAACCCCCATGTTGTCAATCTTGATTTTTACTAAGTAAAAGAATGACAATTAAGCACTCTGTGGACATGCCTTTTTTCCTTTGCAAAACGTGCCATGTTTTTTTTTGTTCAGGGGACTTTTGGAAAAAGAACTGGAAACATGTGGAATACGACTTAATAGACCAAAACCAAATATTTATTTTAAGGTGAGTTGTACTGTGTTTGCGGCCTGTTGTTGAATTAGAACCTCGTTAGTGACATTGGTGACGTCTGTATTGAAAGTGACATCTGCAACCATGAGTAATAAAGCGTAGCCTCTTAAAGCCTAGTCTATATTTATTACGAGCTCTTGAACTGGTACAAGAAAGGACGTAATTATTTTTCTGACCGCTAAATGAATTTCGAAACTTTTACCGTATTCATAATTTTTCGGCCTCATGTTCACCAAATTAATCTCGTTATCATAGGACATTCTTATTTTTAGTCAGCTGAATATTATTTTGAGGCAAGCTCATTTGTCATGGATTACTGTAACCAACATTTTTGACCAAGCGTCAAAAGTCTACTACCGTCTGCGATGAAAAGGCCGTAGTATAGACATCAATCTGCAAAACTATATTAAGATCAATTGCTCGAAAATATTGTTTAGTTCAGTAGATTACATACAAAGTTAAACCAACCTCTGCAAACCCAAAGAATAGATCCTTAAGGCCCCTTGCTGTAACGATGCTTTAATTGTTGAGTTGTTTAAAGGAACGGGATGCGTAGCAGATATGGCTTGCCATTTGTCTGCTTGTTGCTGATGAAACGATGTCTACTACCCATTTTCATAACAACGATGTCTACTACCCATTTTTATACCCGTGTTTGTTCACGCGGATTTGGCCAAGAAACGTCTTTTGTGAGAGGAGAACTATTCAATCAGGGTAACTATGAAAACCGCCTTTCGTAGATATTCCGCAGCCGCTTTTTAATGAAGAACGTGCTAATTACACAATGTCCACTTTGCTCTCGTCGTGGTTTGATCCGTGGACTTTACAATTTACGCAAGGAAGTAATGTATTTGTCGATATTG
>JAAAKM020000498.1:4543426-4570926 GCA_010016025.2 Alatinidae sp. Z8VKAUB7J3
AGCTTTTGACAATTCCCGCGAAGTTTAACTAATACCCTGTGCAAAGATGCGGGTAAAAGTAATAAGCGAGAGCCAAACAAGCCCTTATTAGTCAATCAAACACAGATCAGTTCATCAGTACCGTGTTTTTTGATGCATTCGATCGTAGCAAGAAAAGCCGTCGTTTAGTTTTATCTTACAACGCATTTAACGTATTACCATGTTGTTATTCCAGGCGGGAGAGGTTGCGTGTTCGTGAGAATAGGATTAAATAATTGGTTGGTAATTCCAGAGTTCCGTTCAGTCAAAGTTTTAAGTACCTTTCTCTCCTTGTAATCCAAACTTATGTTTCAGAACAGGGAGCATCACACGTCTCACTGTTTGTGCATTGTTTTTGCTACCCAGGCCCACACACCTGCTCATGGAAGGTCCCTAATTCCAAAATTCTTGCCGACCCCTACTCTAATCCGTTTCCCAAGGTAGCTGGCTTAGTAACAGCTACAGTTCTAATTTTGTTATCACTACTTACCCCGTTCCCCAGTTCTTTAGTGGTGTAGCACGTAGTATCACGTTGTTATTTTTTTGCAGATGATTTTATCGATGTCGTGTCTGGAAACCGTGTATATTTGCCATGCCTATATGTAAGTGTGTACTATCTTCGTTTTGTATTCTGCCTCTGTTTTGAATTTATTTTTCCTATGAATCATTTATGACTAAGTATTTTGTACCTCTTTGTATTTTATATTAAAGTTCAAAGACTTTATACAGATGACGTCAATATGCATGGTTGATTTTTTGTCATTTCTTTGGGGCCTTACGTTTTCCTGTGAAGCGTTCAACGTATTCGATTATCGCTCTACCTATGGCTGTACTAAAGAGATAGGCTTTGAGCCCTTATTGAGGCAAGTACTGGCTTTCTTTTTCTTTCATTAGCCAAGTCATGAGACATTAGAGCGTACTGTTGTACTTCCAATTGATAGTTTAGATAAAAAGTCTTGCATTTGTTACTAAAGTAAGCACATGTAACAGGTACTCGTAGCCATCACTGACAGCAGAAGAAGCCCTACAATTCTGAAACTACTAAATCCATGTCGTATTACCAGGGTTACTTCCATATATTGAATTAAGACGGTGAATTGCTGTCGATGTGGATGCATGCAAAACCGTCAACGTCTTGTAATTTATTGGTAGCGCTACATTGCAGCTATGGAAATAAGGGAAAGGGAAAATTCGCAGGACTACTCTGCCATTAAAACATGATCAACCGCTAGGTCTAGGGTTCCTATCTCACGTAGGCTATATTACAGCTACTGTAGCCAGGTGGCAGTTGCCTTTAAGTTTGAAATATGCACTATAATGTGGCATTGTTTGCTGACTGGGTGATTGTTTTTATTTTTGATTAAGGTTTATAATAAGGTTGATTGTATCAGTATCGAAGAAGTGGATCGGCTGGCTAGGCAACCGGATTCTGTCGTTATAAGGTACGTATTCACTCCGGTGTTGCAATTTATTTATTAAGAAGTCATCTGATATTGACGGTAATAAATCTTTAGCATAATGTTGCTCCACCTTTAAGTCTTGAACGGCTTGTTTATTTTCGCTATCTATCTATCCGCTATCTTCTGTCATCTACTATTCTCTGATTTGCTCCCACCTTTAAGCTTCCAGTTACCAGTCTGCCCGCTCGCTACCGTAGTTCTAGCCTGTACAAACATACCACCGTCCATTAAGCTACCATCCAAGTCTGTGGTAGCAGCTTAGAAAGCACCATTTTGCGTTCCTTTCTTGCTTCCTTGGGTAGCGTTACAGAAGACCTGAAATAGCTGAACTTCCACCGGATGAGTGTCAACGTTCAACTAAAGGATATCCGAGATATCTGTTTTAAGTCTAAATTCTAGCGAAAGGCATCACTTAACTCGGGTAATTTTCACCACGTGTGCAAAACTGGCACTATGGTGTTAAAGTAGCTTATTATGCCAATAGCATTTTAAGTAACTTAAGAGAAACGTATCCTCGCAGTTACAAGCATTTCACTTCTTGCAGATAAATAATATTTTACAAAAGCATCCCACCGTCTCGAGATATTAATACTTTATAGATAATAGACCTTTCTACTTCCTTCAATTCGCAAGACTTCGCTAAGAATTTGAATGTAACTTAAAATCCTCAGTGCGAGTCGCGTATCTGCATACACAAAGAACCCTCCCGGGTCTATTTGGAAACATTTCATTTACCGTCAAATTTTATAAACTTCTGTGCTTTCGATGTATCAATATAAAATTGTGTTTAATAGATGGGCCATAACAAGCGAATAACATTATTCATCCATACTATAATCGATGAGCTTTCGACAACAGCACAGGAGCATAGCGGATAAGCCTCTTGTTCACGAAGGAAGACAGTAACTTAGCATGATTTTCATTTCGGGAAGATGGCGCAGCGGTTTCCACAGTGTTACAGCCGGGAAGGTTTTTAAGACGCGTATTTCCATAGTGTGTGTATTTTTATTCTAACGACCCGTTTTTGCGTATGTGGTTATAACCTCGTTTTCAGTTAGTACAGCATGTAGAAAGAGAGCCATCGTCACAGTTTTAAGACAAAACATCTTGATAAACGATTCGGTTATCACTATGGCGGATAGATGTTCGCACGGTTTTGGAAAGCTATTTGTTATAGTATACGCACTGTCCTCGCCACTGTCACGACTACGCTAACGGAAGCAGAAAGCCAAGGACAAAAATATATAGATCCGTAGATCCAAAGGTAGAGACAATCATTTTCAACCATACAACATGTACATTTATAAGTCAATAATAATAGAAGTAGTTAAAACCGATCCATACGAGCAATATTTGCCTTGTACTTGGCTTTGTATTTTCTCGTCTTTAAACTCTAGTCTTTTGGCGGCTGATAACCCACTTTTTGACAGTTGCTTCAGGGCAATTGTGGCTGAAACTGCGTCCATAGGCGCAGAGCTGCGTAAACCTATTCTTCGTATAACCAAACTCTTTACATTCAGATTCACACACACACCAAATTCTTCACATAACCAAACTCCACCCTGTTCAGAGTGGCGAGCTTCAAGTTATCCCCCCAACATCTCTGCTGTTCTTTTATTTAGATCTTTCTTAGACAAACTTAGCCTCTAATGCAAGGCTTCTACGAACAATCTGGAAGTCCTGTTTCATACCCAATTGCCATATTACAGTGATGCCACCTCAGAGATTGTGTATGCATTCCTGACGGATACAGAATTATCTCCGAAAGTAATCCAAGTAATTATAAGCCTATCTACCTGGGATAGGAACAAATGTATGGCCAGATGTTTAATCAGGTTTTGACAGTATTTTCTGTGCAAACTATAACTAAAGCCAGCATTGCCCATTACCCAAGGCCTTGGACTCTAACTTTCCTTATAGTTTGTTTTAGTTTACGTCACTAATCTGCCTTCCACTTTTCACTTTAGCTGCAACATGCAATTGAATTTGGATCATTTACTATACAAAATATGGGAATACTTAGGATTACTGAGACTATATACAAAAAGGAGAGGAGGTATCAAAACAGTATCTTTTTCTGATACTACATTATCTATTTCAGCAGCGCAAATTTTAACGTGAACTAGGAAATGTACTATTTAGTATAATGATAAAAAGCGGGCTGGGCTCTTAATTGTGTTAGTTAAAGTATGAATGTGTATAATATTGATGCTAAGATATTTATCTGACAAATTAAAATGTTGTATACTATACTAACACAGCAGACAATGGTCCTTTGGTTTCCATTTTTAAGCCGTGACTACGTTATTGTGGTTTTATGTTACCACAGTTTCTATTGTTGATATCTTCAGCGCAAATTTGCCTTGTACAGTATAGATTAAGGAAAACTGTATTGAACGAATAACATGATAGATATTGTAGGTACCAGTATTTTCATTTTTTTCGAAATAGTTGACTCAGGAGAAGGCTTGTTTTGTCCTTTTGGTTTCTGTGTCACGACATGAACGTGACAGTAAGCGCATGGCACTACAATACTTAATTTCCAGCAGCCACCTCTCGTTTGTACGGGAGGTAACCTATGTTTGTATTGTGTTGGTCCACAACCTTCACCATGTACGTACCCGCTGTTTCTGAATCCAGCAATCAGTGAACTCCTTAGCCACTTTCATTGTCTGTTCACTGAAAAAGAGGTTGATTTAATTGGCATTTGTTGATATAACAATACAAGTTTCATTTACATCGAACGAACTCGGTGCTAGTAACATGGAAGTACCTCGATTTAATTGGTATTTGTGGATATTGCTTCCAAAGCCACGATTAAAGATTTTATAATTATTTACGAATTTTTTTATAGATTTCTGCTACTTGCTCACAGAGCTTTATTAACCCCGACGATCAGTAGCTAGTAGCCACACTAGTGGGCGTCGACGTACATTTCTACGCAATTTGGGACGCAGTCCTCTGTGCTCCATCTGACTTATTCATAGTTGGTGTGCTATACAACCCATCTGTCTATCACAAGCCCATGAAACATGTAAGGGTCGAGAAGAGCAGGTTTGACATAAGTTCGATAAAAAACTGCAGACACTAAATGGGATTGGTGACATATTTCGGGGGCTTTTACCAGATTTTCAAACGTAATATTTTAAATCCTTTTTTTAAATCCTATTGCCTACTCGGCATTCTTAAGGAAGCCGTTGAAATAATTGGTGGGCACAAAAGGGTACTGGGAACCCCAGGGCCTCAAGTCGCGTACTAATAATCCGTTTAACCACATCGCCTAGATTAAAATAACTATTAAGAACTTTAATGCGTAACTGACCCATGATTGCTCCATAATGTACATTGCTATTTTCCCCTTGCAGAACCACCAGATTTCAGTGATCCCATAATTCTCAGGAGGGGTGCAAGTGTAGAACACATTGTAAGTAACGACTTTAAAGGTAAACTGTCAGGAGGCACTCAGTAAGGACCGATAAGTCGAATAGCCACATTCATGCTGATAAATTGCTCTTTGCTATTTTGTATTTAAGAATCAGAAGGGTGTATTGTTAAAGTATTGTATTATATTGTATTGTGATGACATTGCCTCTTGGTCAGCAGAGGTCTTAAATGAAAAATTATTTTTCCATTCAATACACGTTAGTGACATTGTAGCAGACTTTAAAAGTGTATCTTTAAGAAATATATAGCAGGGAAGGTTTATATTTTGAGAGTTGTTGTAGATATTGTTGGGTCACTTATGTGAATGCGTCTACTGCAATCAGAAAAGGAATTACATAACCACTATATGTGTCAAACCTTTGTGGCCTTCGTGTATGTAATCATCGAAACCCGTTGGTTACAAATGCTTTTGTCCTACATTACAAGCGTACTCTTCCAACTCCGTAGATTTTGCGCTCCGCAGCAAAAGGTCAGGATTCATTGCCTTCAAGTTTTACCTCTTTAAGGTTTAGCAAACCAATTACTTAAGTTTACCTGGATTTATTTTTGTAATGACCGCTGCATCATTTTGTGTGAGATATGGGGTAGGCATGCAGTTGGTTTGGTGGTAATTGCTTTTGGTTTTCTCTATTTGATATAGAGGGAGGGGCCTTGTATGTCCTCGTAGTTTAAAGTCTCATTATTTTTATGTACTAATCAGTTTTAACTCATATTTAATGACTCTTACTAAAGTTTATTTTAGTTTATAAATGTTTTAAAGTTTTAACATGATTGAAAACTACTACTTTTTCAAACCTTACGTGCAGGGGGCCTGATTTGAACAGTGGGTATACATAATCCGGAATTTTAAGACTTTTTATTTGACTTTTTGGGTTTTAAGGGCACTGTGCAACTTTTTTTACTATGTACATTCCTTGCAGTCCCTTAGAGCTCCCTTCCTGGTGATATTTCTTTAGCGAATTTTCACGCAATAATTCTTTACAAGATGATGTCATCACTATTACCCATATTACGTCATATAACAGAAAGTAATCTTATTTCGTATTTGTCTTAGTTTTCCTTAGTACCCCTCTATTTAATCATTATGATTTATTTACAGTGCCATCGAATACATCGAACATTAACAGATCAATTTAAGTACGCTCTTGTCTGGGTAAGTATTTTACTTCTCTGGTTTTTGCGTTGACGGAAGGTGGAATCGCCGCAAAATTCGCAAGAGTTTGCGAATCTCCTGTTTATAAAATTTTGGCGAACTAACTATTTGAGCCAGAGTTTGCAGTGAACCACATTGCGCCCAAATTTTTGGAACCGTTACACACCGACGTTTTTATCTCCCCGGAACATTTTTCCATCATGAAGACTCAATAATATTTCGCTGCTGAAAAAAAAATCAACGAAAACCGTAGATACGATTTTGTAGGCGTTTTATCTCCGTTACGGAACATTTTGTAACGACGTTAACCTCTTCTGCTGTTAATGATTTCATCGATATCGAAGGGAAATATTTAAACAGGGAACGCCACTCGACTAAACACCAAACTCTCACAAGAGTTGATTAAGCACCGTAAAGGAGAAACCAAACGAAAAAAGGTCCTTTTTTGATGCCTTAAATATGAATTGCAGTCGAAAATAATGAGATTGCAAAAAGAATCAAGTCGATAGCGTTTACCTTTGCTGAGATATTACAGTTGTGTGCCTGTGATGACGTCACATGGATCTAGCTCTCACCTGCGATTCATGACTCAGGTAAAATTTCTCTGCATTCACATAAACCTTACGCGCTTTACAGGGAAGGAAGGGATATCTTTAGGAAATAGTGACCTAACGTCATTTCTGTGGAATTTTGCCATATATTACGTAGATTAAAAGCGAAATTTGTGGTAAATAATTTGAAATATGTGGGTCGACAGTCTAAAACGTTTGAGAAAGTTAGACTTTGTGATGCGCATGTTCTGAATGGTTTAGGCAGCAACTGATTCGAGCATCGGAAATCATCTACGACTCGTAAGAATTAGGAGTTGCGGGAAATTACAACTATTAAATTGGTCAAGAATAAGAAACTTTGGTCTTTGATTTATCGAGGTCCATATAGCGATTAGTTCATAAGTAGGAAAGGTGTCCAACTTACCATTTCAAAGCCCTTGACAATTTGTAATTGAATGGGATCAGAATAAGGAAATTTATCTGTAACCTTGATCGGATTTGATCGGAGAGCTTTCCCTATGTGTCACGTCAGAACGTGGTAGTAGTCTTGTTATGTGAAAGTGACACAGTGCTCCCAGTTTGTATGATTATGCTATTATAAAAAGACGAAAAGGTAGTGTTGGTTTGCGGAAGCTACCGTTCTAAATATAATGAAAGAATTTCCTATCCCTCGTGCGCCTCTGATGGTATATAAAGCAGTAGGACTAGGGTTCGTAAGCTAGCGGTTTTCTTTCCACATTTGACTTCTTACTATTAGGGTTTGTTTCCTTTGGTCAACCTGTTGTTTTATAATTTTTCCTCTTCCTCCCGTAGTTTGTGCTAGGTAATCATTGGAGGCAGTGTTTTAATTTGATTTTAGTATATGTCACCTTATCATTTCCTCGCTTGTGGTAGTTCTTTGGCTTGTTTGGGGAGTGAGTGCTTAAATTCTTGGCTTCGTGCTCTGCCAGTTTTGTTTAGGGGAGAAATTTTGAAGCAGTTAAACAATCACTTCCACCAATCTTCCAAGTTACCTCAGCGCACGGGTAACGTAGTTACAATAACGCCTATTGTAACCTTGCTTTCATCAATATTCTTGCTTAATTTACGAAACTAGCGAAATGTCAGTTTGAGAATTATTCTTGGTATATGCTTAATTATGTGGCAAAATTGCCTAATGATGCTTTTAAAGGAATACGAGTGAGTTTTGACGCTTTTGTCAATAAACGACGATTTTGGTTGGTTGATTTAATTATTATGAAACCAAGTGTTGTAGCTTGAGACCGAAAGAAGTTTTTCATAATTTAGGCCTCACAAACGTTTGACACTGTCTACCGATATCAGGTTTTCTGCATTTGTTATCTTTTTGATGCGTGGAAAGCTGAAGGAAGTTGTTGCAAATTGTGTTTAACAGACTTATTTCCCATAATCAACGAGGAACAAGCAGCTGAGAGGTTCTGAACGGTTTAAGTGAAGACGTGATATTTAAATTGTGCAACGTTGTGGGTTCCATTTAAACGTAAACGGTTATATGTTTAGTAGCAGCAATTAAAGTAAACATATTATTTGATGATCCAAATTTTGCATTTGTTTCTGTCTTGCGCAGGGTACAAGCACGAAATACAGTCCGCAAAGAGTTGGAATTTCACATGTCCTCCACGACGAAGATGTGGTTCAAGTGATGAAAAAATAACAATGTGGCTTTGGACTTTCTTCTGTTTTTATGAACTAGATCAATAGAATACAATTGTAAATGGTTTGAAATGGTACGTCGTGTAGAATGCGAGGGCGTGTCAGGTGCTGAAGGAATATACAATGGCATTGCAATCCGCTGTTTGCCGTTTCATTATTTGTTTAATCCTACTTCATTCTTACGGGCGGCACTTAAATAAATGTCTTGTACCCCTTTATTCCTAAGGGCCGTGATTATAACTATTATCGTTGTGGCCTCACACGATGCTACCCAGTGCTGATGCGTCTCGTGTGGATCCAATCCCGACTATCTTATGCACAAGGCTTGCAATTGTGACACGACATTGGCTACCAGTATATTTATAGGTTGTAGCTGAACAGGCATGTACATGTTCAAATGATAAGGTGAAAACTATCAAAATTGAGGGCGTTTGGAATTGACAAAGCACCACCTACCACAGAAATAAAATTATTTTTAACCTTAGGCCTATTGTCATTCTCTGAGCCTGGTGATTTCTATACGGAGAGTTCTTATGAAGAACTTTTAACCCAATATTTTGCCAACCTTTATAGTTGCAGGTAGTTTGTCGTACTGAGAAAGCTGCTAAGCGCCTGGAATTATTTAGCCAGGGTGAGTTTGTGGAAGACGCTATAAGCAGCGTGCTGTTTATAATTTTGGGCAAATAAGGACTCTCGTGAAAACTATAAGAACTTCTATCTTTATAACTAAGATAACTTGTCTAATAAACCTTTCTGATGGCAAATGCTAAGTATACAACCAACTGTTATATATTTTAAAAGCAAAGGACGGCAGATTTGATGACTTTCTTGCTCACAAAGGACAAATGAACGTTTTGAGCAATCGTTTATTTAGTAAATAGCTGGACTACAAAACGAAGATATAACAAAAGGGAAGTTATGACTGGCATTTATATTTCCATATTTTACCAAGAATTTCTATCACCTCCGACAAGTATTCCTTTTAGCGAGATAAAGAGAGCCTGTTATGGGAAGCATTTACGGATGCCAATACTTTCACTCATAAATTGAGGCAACCATAGAGCCAGACTTCCCGATACGAATTTAGAATAGACTAAAAATATGTCTCAATATCGCAACCAAATATCAATTCTAAAGAAGTAAGTGACGTTCCAGCACAATGGTTCATGTTCGAGAGCGTGGTTCGACCAATAGGCTATTTCTCTGAAACTTAAGATTTATCACTACTATATATAAACACTCCTTACGCAAACTCCTCTAAACTACATTTATTGCTATTCGACAATCAACGTCCTGCTCACAACAACTTAGCTTTACTTGGAATTAACCAAAGTCGATGTATGTACTTTACAGGGACCCTGGATTAATTAATTACATAACTCATAGAAAAACGTTGGCCGCTCTTTGCGTACGAGGCATAGTTCATACTATCTTTAAGCCTCTTTTATTGTCGTGAATAGAATTGCCATCGTTACTGCAAACGTTTGAAGTATGTTGGCATTATGATCTTGAGAAGTCCGATTGAAAAGCTTTAATAATACTAATTTACAATGTACGCGTCGTTGCTGTTGGTATACTGTTAATACTTCGTAGATTGTATTATTTCCAATTTAACCTGCTAGACATGTCAGAAATAGCACAGTGTGAAGAGGTGCCATTACATACGATCGCTTCTCGGTCGTTTGGCTAAGATCATGTGTTGTATCTGTTCTCATTGTCCTCACCCTCTGCTAACCAGGGGTGAGGTTTCAGAAATATCCCTGTATCTGTTCTCATTGATGACACATTTATGGCAGGTTCTTTCCATGATCCATGCGTGGCGGTCCTATTGGGTGGTTGAGCCTGCCTCATGGCTTGCTTCTCTGCCCGGTAGCCTTAATTTAGGGGCTTGGCCTTGGACGCCCCAGCTGCTCTTTATTCATTAGTTAGCCTGTTTGGTGGTTTTACTGTTTATTTAGGGTAGTTTCAATGTCGGGCTCACTGCTCATCAGGGGTCTTTGATTGAGAGACTGCCATTAGATACCTTGTTCCGGTGAGAGGAGGAGGGGAGGGGAAACGCCTTAAAACTTGTCAATAGAGAGAATGAAGGGATAATTTCCGTATTTTTTGCATTGAAAATTACAGAAACACATAAGAAGAGGGGTGACCAAACGAAGCTATACTAAGCGTGGATTGCGGAAAAATTTCACCAAATTTTCAGCGATATGCTCGCCCAAAAACTTTCCATCACAAAGTGATAGCTATATACTGTTATTTTTTCAGTTTGAAATTAGCACCGTCTTTCCCTTTTTTAATTGTTGAACTGGTGTTCCTGGGTGTTAAAAATGCAGTGGAGGTACCACTTGCATCCCAAAGTCAGCTTGAAAATCCATTAAAAATTCAGATAAGTAATTTCGGCAGACTAAGGACATGCCAAAAGTCAAACAAAGAGATAACCCTTGCAATGGCTTCCGCTGGGATAGCTGCGCCTTTATTAGAAGGAAAAGAACCGCACACATGAGACACGAGGTACATTTTCAGTCATCCCAAAGGCTACCAGAGTAGATGTGGTCAAGTAGTTGATATAACAGATGCTAATTTAATAAATTAAAATTACTATGGCAATCTCTCAATCAAAGACCCCTGATGAGCAGTGGGCCCGACATCGAAACTACCCTAAATAACAGAAAAACCACCAAACAGGCTAACTAATAACTAAAGGGCAGCTGGGACGCCCCTCAATTTGTGCTACCGGGCAGAGAAGCAAACCATGAAGCAGGCTCAATTGCCCAGTAGGACCGCCTCTCGCGGATTATGGAAAGCATCTGTCATCAATGAGAACAGATACTACATCCATTCCTTACCAAAAGGCCGATTTACTATGGCACAGACAACAAGCTCTGTAACCCAAGCAACAGAAAGAGCTTTAAGAAAAAAATTGCAAAGATAGAAATCGAACCTTTATAAAACTCTTACATTCTTAAGCAACTGCAATTAGCCTAGAAATTATCCATGGAGGTAGCAGTCTGACGAGATTGCTCTTTCAGAGAGTTTTTGTTTGAACACTTGCTTCTCGGTTTATTGGTACCGTCAGACGAAATGAAAGCTTAGCTCAAGGACTGTGGAATTTGTTTCATACCGCATTCTCAGGCTCATTTTCGTATAAATTTATATTGTGGTTTATAGCGAGTCACAATTTTCGATCCTTTATTCCGACCTCAATGTAGTTGTGTCGACGTGCATATATCGCCTTTCCGCCAGTGATAAAAATGTATTGCAACTATTTTGTTGCTTGTACTTAATAAGATCGGTTTGGCTTCCCAATGCATCATGGTCCTCGTCTGTATTTAGATATAGGCCTACTCACTTCTCCGGTACACACGCTCTGTGATGTCCTTGTTCACCTGCTCCTCATCCGGGCGCGGCGAGATTCACCACGTTTTGGAGAAACAGAAGATTCCACAGGGGGCCACGTACGAGGCCATTTCTCTCTGAACTCTAATAACTCTTAATCTTGACGGAGGTGTTACTGACAGCAAAGTCCACTTTACAGAGACCCTGCTTACGGTAATCAATAATGAAAACGAAGTTACTATCGGCTGTTTTATCTTTTCTTTTCATGACGATGTTATTAGGATGTTATCTGATCCTAGGGGACACATCTACAAAATCAAGTCGACCATTGCATGTTGCCAAAGGCTCTAATCTGCGAAAGGTAAGAAAGAGCTATATTGTGATAATATTCCTTTCATGACAGCTTAACGTGTATTTAAAACGTCATATGCGCCCACTGATCTCTAGTTTCTAACGACAGTTTCAGTTATTTCGTGTTCCTTGAAATCGTAAAGGACGGATTTCTATTAGCGTCGATTTGTTCTAGCATTGTGTGAACGATCGCCATAACTTTATAAGCCTTACAACTTAGAGTCCTTTGTTTTCTCAGAACATCGAATCATTTATGGTCTAAAGAATTGATGATGATTACAGCAGTGTGTTAAACTTCACTTCTTTAGAACTGGGATAAAATCATAAAGGTGTGCATGGCCTTCGTGTTCTCGCAGTTTATTCGAATTAGTGGCCAGTAGGCCTACACATATACGTATGCCACAGCACATATAGCTATCGTAATGTATAATTTTTGTTTTCTTTTGGACTCCTATCCAAGGTAAGCCGTTATTTTGTCCATAAACGGAGTTGGCAATAATAGGCCTACTTTGTATTTTTAAGGCTTGATCATTCAAAAGTAACAATTTTACTTTCCTATTTCAGTTTGAAATTGCCATGGCATCTCCATGAGGGGCTTTTTGCAGGAGTTTTGGGATTTGTGAGGTCGACGATTGTGGTCCCTCGATTATCACGTTGTTTTGGGAAGCCTTGTATACTTATGTTTCTTGGCATCTTGATTTTGTTATTTTCTTCTCCATTAATTCAAGCGGTCATAATGACCACGGAATGTTATTAATGTCTTTGACTGACACCTTGTGGAAATAATTTTCCATGCTGCATGCGAGAAATTGCAGAGATCAGTCCTTTTTGTCGATTGGCATATTGATCACAAAGTTAACACTTTCTTAAAACAAAATCTTTCCTTTGTTTCGCGGTAGTTTAAATAAACACATATCCCTAATCTGTCAGTTGTAGTTGAAAGACCCTTCTTGCGTTTCATCCCTCGGTCTTTTAATCAACACGTCCAAGAATGGCAAGGCCTTTCTGTCCATTTCCCTTTACAACAATTTATTCTTTCAAGCTTTTGATCATTTCTTGAGGACAATCATCTCGTCCAACAGCAAGGAGAACTAGTCTTCTTATCTGGATCCCATCAATTCCGCTACTCTTCATACTTTGGAGTCAGAATTCACAGCTGAAACGCGTAAAGGAAATCCAAGACAGTTAGTTAATTGAGGCGTTTTCCTAGTGAGGAGGGAAAGGAAATCGCATTTAGTGCTCCCATACTTAGTAAAACAATAATGTTTGTGTCTCGTGCCAACTGCTGCACACTTCGATAATCGATCTATTCATTTTGTCTATAAGCAGACTGCCGGAAGTATTACGTCCATATGGTGTCAATCAATGACACGCATGGTATTTTATATTTAGGGTACTATACTCGTTTCAATTATATAAGGGAGAAAGAAAGAAAATAACTAAAGCACGAACGATACCAATTTGAGATGCTTTCTAAAAGCACCAAAATAATAGAAATACGTACGAGACAATGATCAACGACTTGATTGATTGGTGTATTAAATCCAGCTCCGTAGCCACTGAACCGTCTGTGTAAAATATCTAGCTCTTCTGCCCAAAATAACTCTGCCCCCCCCCCCTCATCCCAACTATGTAAAAGTCACGGGTTGGAATTTGGGGTATGGTTACTAAGTATTATCTTATATTAAATATGGTTATCATACAATACAGTGTCCGGACAAGAGACGTTAATCCCTGGGTGGATCTCCGTGCTCCCATTCTCCGTGCCACGAGGCAAATCTAACAACGGGCGTCATAATGCCTTCTTCACCTGATGCCAAAACGGAAACGAGGTTAACATATCTCAATACTATTGAGTACTTAATAACCAGATTGGATGTCGTTTGATATAAGATGAATATATTTTTTAAACTGACTTTGATTTTTGATGAGATTGTTATTTGCACTTATTTCTACAGCCAGCCTGGGGAAGACAAAGGTCAACCTATATCCATGGCTGGGACGTGTTGTGAGTAATGCAGCCACATATTCAACAGAAAAATTGTTGATATTAACGTCCACGTCTCTGATCTATACAGCAACGTTGACCATATTAGTGCTGTCCATTATAGATTCTTTCCGTAATCGATTAATCGCCAGAAATGTTTAGGATTAATCGATTAATCGGTTGTTGTATACCAGGCGTCCCATGGCCACGCCCATCCTGGCAGGGGTCAGTGGGGTCTGGTCCCCCAGTGGGAGGTTTATAATTGCGAAGAATCCTTAGCGCTATACACAAAGAAAAGATGAGTGTGTGAGCTTTCAAAAATGTTTGATATTGGGATATAGGAAAGGCGGTCGCTATTAAGTTGCGGAAGCCGTCGTTGTGCAGACAGAAAGAATTTATATTCAAAATGAGCTTGCTATAGCATGTGCATTGGTATTGTAAATGTTTTATTGTAATTTTAGGCACTACTTTTATTGTTTCCCTTTCTTTGTAATATTCCTCTATCGCATCATGGCTTTCTTCTATTGCGAATACCCATGTATATTGCGCAGACCTCTATTTCGTATTTAAGAATTGAATTTTGCACTGTTAAGTAAGTTGGCGTTTTAATCTTGAGAAGAGCCGATCGAAAAGCTTTGGTTAACAAAATATGTCGTTGCAATGTGTCCGCTACTATTCTCTATTTTCAAGAGCGTCAAAGTGAAGCAAATAACGAGGAAACTAGCACTGTTGGTCTGACAAAGCTGATAGCCCATATTTCTTACCAGATCTACTCCTAGATCTACTGCGACTGGTAGCTGTCGACCACTGCGAATCTTATAAACCGACCATGGTTAGCTGAATCCGTGTGATTACTGAAGCACACATTATGTTGTTTACGTATCATGATTTCAAGAACATAATTTTTGAAGAAGGACATCTAAATCACTTATCAACAAACATTAACAGTAATGAAAGGCACCCAATATAGCATAAAGTAGCCGAAAGAAAATTAATTAAGCTGAAATTTGGGCTTACCAGAAGTGATCGTCTATCCATTAAGGAAAGTGCTCACACAACTAACTTGTCCTGAATCGATGTAATTTACGATGTCTCTCGCTATGGAGTAAAGCAAGCAGAGAATCTACAACTTGAAGAAAAATAGCGCAATCACGTTGAGACCTGATATTTGTCAATCTATATCTTTTATTTTGATGAATCGAGGGAACTTAAACTGTGAGAGTGTTTGTTCTGTATAGCTCCCCCAAATCTCACTTGTCAAATAGCCAGCTAAAAATTGTTAAAAGGGGAGGCAGAAGTATAGCGCTGAGTCATATTCTTAGGTGAGTACTGGAAGAGTTCTTTAGGAGAGCTAGCACAAGATCAAAGTTTATGGAAACTATTCTGAGCAGGCAGTTAAATTTTTAGGGCATCTTACAAGACAAGGCGTGGGGAGAGAATGCAAATATATGATATAATGGGAATTTCCCCTTTAGCCTCACGTCTGCCTGAAGGTCAGTAGTTGGAACTGTAGTGTAACATTGTTGCTGGGCTTCTTATGAGTAGGCCGAGATTGTATTTCATGTAAAGGCGCCGTGGTTCCGCGGGCTTCACTCTTTTAGTTTGGGAAATCTATGCAAATATATAGTAAATCTAGCGAGAGAAGGCCGTCATCATGATCATTATCATCATGATCATCATCATGATCATCATCATCATGATCATCATGATCATCATCATCACCATGATCATCATCATCATCATCATCATCATCATCATCATCATCATCATTATCATCATCATCATCATCATCATCATCATCATCGTACCAGGGTTGTCGAAGTCCGGGATTTCTTACAAAACATGCCGCCAAAATATGATTGGTTTGATTTAGATTAGATTATTAAAAGTTTTGATTAGATTATCAGAATTTAATGTAAATCATATATTTTTTCATTTAAGTCATTTTTAAAATTTAAATTTGATACAACTTGTCAGAATTTATTAGTGAATACATTGTGAGCCGAATTGGGTTTTGTATAGGTGTTTTTTCCTCATTTTTACAAGGACTTTTTTGTAATTGGATGCAGCATTCACAGCTTTGTTAATTTCACACTTTTTATTATGTAAAAGAAAATACTGTACAACCATGTTTGAATTTTATACACATCATTATTGCGTCAGTGCTTTAATTGATGCGAGTATAACGCTTCAGTAATGTACGTAGGCTCGTAGGCTAGAGTCTGGTATAGACGATGGTGGCTGGAACAGCAGAGGCAAGTTGAAAAATGCCTTATCAAAAACGATTGAGATGGATGGAACAAATAAGTCTGATAGACCTTGGAATATAAATCAATTGGAGTGCATGGGGTTTTTAGAACTTAGATGTAATTATGCATTCACTAGCGTCCTCTGTGTATCGAATGCAGTCAATAATGTTACATAAACATTTGAAAATAGCAGAAAAGACATGACTCGCCTTAATTTTAGGCAGCATCTTTGAAGAGGGTGCAAAATCTTGTAATATCAATGACAAGAGAAGGGTAGAAAATTCAGAAAACGTAGTCGTATTAGATGCCTTTTTTCTTATAACCGCCTTGAGATTTCTCTACTATGCTAATTTTGAGCATCAAATATCAAAATTCAATATGTGATTGTCTGCCTGTAGCTAGTTTCGTTCAGTTTCACACTTGATATTGTAACGAAGTTGCGTATAGTATTACGTATATATTAGAAAAATGTGCATCCTTTCAATATTGCAAGCACAAAACCAGAACTTAAAAACTTCATTCGCACCAATCTCGTTAGAAATTGCACCTTTAATTTAAATCACTGGTTTGAATTTAAAAAAATGATTTGATTTAAATCACTGGTTTGAATTTAAAATAATGATTTGATTTAAATCACTTTTTTCAATGAATTTATTTAAATCATTTGATTTTGATCGAGCAAACCCTTAAAGAAGCCTGGAAAAGGAGATGCATCAATCAAACAGCTTTACTTATCAGTTCTTCAGCTATCAATACAACTGTCAATGATAAAGACTGGAACAGAAACAAACGCGAGTACGAAAAGGCTGTGTGCGTTTTAATATTAGCACACTCACCGAAAGCGCAACCAATAAAACATTTGCAAATCACCTAAGAATACCTACTTACTCAATAATGATTACTAGGAAAAGTCCTTTATACGCTTTTGGACGAAAAGATTGTCTTTGGAGGGATCTTATCCCCGATTTACGAAAGTAATGCTCACCGTCGCCTCCCGATAACACTACCTGGATGTTAAGATGTTGTGTCCTTCATTGATGTCAGTCACTCACACTCTCGATTAGAAGTTACAAGAGTCTTTATCACCTGTTTGTTTGTTTAGGTCCACTTGAAAAACTTAATTATACCCTTTAACCAATGTTTCTTGAATAATTTAACTTTCTTTCAATGTTGAACAAAAGTATTCGATTTTATTGATTCAGTCACTCTTTTTATCGAAGCTGCTTGACAGTGATACAGAACTATCGTTGGAAATTTTGTACTTCGTCAAGATTGATTTACTAGGTTATTCAATGCCATCTCGCACGGCGAACACATGATCTGATAATTGGAAAAGCACTTTGTTTTATAAGAGGCATGCCAAAAGGAAGCTTTTATTACAGCGTTCAATAATTATTTGAAGAACTTTCTTAGGTCTGCATAAAAGTGTACATTCTTCAACCACCGTCGTCATTGTCAATCGAAAAGCAGGCACGTTCTCGTACAATGATTGACCCGTCTGGGATCAGTGATGACTTGTTTAAACCCGAAGCAATTTTAAATGAGCGAACCTTGTCTTCACGAGCGTTCGTACATTTGCAGCTGTACATCAAGTTTAACTGCAGTTACCTTCATCCAGTAACTTATATTAAATCCTTGTGACAACTTGATCAGTATGACGAGCATGTTCTGAGATACCTTTTTGTTTTGATGACATGTTCCCTGGTTGCTCTGGGTTCAGGTTAAAGCTCGTTAAAGCCTCTGGTGATGTCCCAGTGAAAGCCTGTTCTTTCCCTTCTTTATAGTTTTAATATTTAATGAACGAAGGACCGTCTTGTTGAAGGTTGAATGTATTATCAATCTTGTCTGGGAGTCTTCTGCTCGTATCAAGGGGAAGTAGGACCAGTTTGTGAAGAAGCGGAGATAAAATAAAAGTAATGGCAAAGATTTAAATGGCAGATTGTAATTTAAAGGAAGCGCGAGGCTTGCGAGTGCACTGATGGGTCATAGCGCAAGTCTTCTAAGTCGACATGGGCCGGAGAAAGTGGCACACGTTGCAAGCCTGAGAAACCAGGTATTTACAAGCTTTACAATTAAATCTAGAAAACTAATTGCTTCTGCACTATACACACACACAGATGTCTTCATCTTTGCGAAATAAGCTTAGATAATGTTTTGATAATGGTGGTCAGGTGAACAGTGATAAATTAGCTAGCTCAATTGTTTGAAACGTGTGTAGATTTTTAGGTTTTAGATCACGTAAAGGGCTCTGTTCAGAACTAAACTGTATCTGCACTGATGCTTTATACAGTTGTTTGAAGGCATTTTGAGGTATTTAATAATATGGAATACAACGGGGAAAAGTATTGCTATTGTGTTGAAATCTAAACGAACATGAACGTTGTTGATAGCTTTGGGAAGTTGCGAGGGTTTTCCCCTGACTGTTTCAGATAAATTCAAACACGTGAACGACGCCGTGGCAACTGGAGCATTGTGTATCTGTCTTTTATTACTACAATAACATGCTTTCCTTACTTGGAATCATGATAAACAGAGCGCAAATACGAAATACCATTATCGAGTAAATTAGTCTACAACTAACTTTATTACTATCTACAGACATAGAGAATTTGCAGTAGCCTTGCATTACTGTCATTGGCATTCAATGGAGCTTGTACTTGATTTGTTAATAACCTGTGAAGGGATTTGCCCATTTTAATGATCTGGAGATGAACTTCCTTTATGTCCATTTAAGACATAGATACCATTTTGCAATTGAGTTTGCTGAAGCTGTGCTCCCTATTCAGGGTTCTTGGGGTTTTTTGTAAGCAAATAGAATTATAGAATGATTACAGACATCACACGTTTGCTTAAGTGTTCTATGATAGTAGTGCCTCTATGATAAAGCGGAGTTATCAGTTAATTTATCTAAAGACACTATCTGAAGATATTCTGCCCATCTGGATACCATGGCATTAGTATCTATTTGGCATGTCGTGGTTTTGAGCATTGCTATAGCTGCCTTGAAAGTAATAAATCATGCATTGGACAAACATGATTTGACACCGGCTGCAAATGGCTGTGACGCTGTAGTAGAATGGGTTCTGTTTTGGAGACACAATTGCCATGGCTTATCTGAAAAAGATGCTTGTGGAGAAGAGTAGGAAGGCAGGGGTTTGATAGAATAAAAGTTATCTTGAACGATGAATGCAAATTTTGCAACGTTCAGCTATATCACCAATTATTTAAATTATAGGTATTATTTGTATTAGTTTTAGTTTTCAAATTATTTAAATCATGAATATTATTTGTATTAGTTATCAACGTTTTTTCTTTGTTAATGATAACTTTATCTGCACATTTTCGTTTGCTACCCAAAGGAAGTATATTTTCATTTTAAACACTTTATTATATAAATTGAGAAACCTTTTATAGCATTTATTCAAAAGTGCGTGACACCCAAAAAGACCAATATTCTATTGCATTTTGAAATATGAGAGTATTTGGAATGAGTTAGAAGTTAGAAAGTAATCATTACATATAAAAAGATTGTCTGGAGTACACTAGGTTTTCGTAGGGAATAAAATCAATTCTCTCATATAGGAGCGACTGCATTCAGTAAGGTCTAACTTTGTGTGTAAATTGCATTAACGGTAGTTGTTTCGTAGTGTTCTGTCGCTGGTGTTTGTTGGACTGTGGTAAAAAGGGGACTCTTCCAAACAGCGGTTTCAGCGTTGACATGATTTGTTACCGAAAGTGAAGAGAACTGTTTTGCTTGGAAGAGTTTCGGAGAATTTGCAAAAGATTTGTTTGACATCTGGTAGGTTGTGGGAGCAGAGATAATAGATACATTGGGAGAAAATGTTTCATCGATTGGAGTTCATCAACCTTTAAGACAATAACATCTAGCGCTTGGAAATTCCCGTCTAAAGAAGCATATAACACAGGGTAGCTTAGCGTGAAAGGTAACAGTGGACCTTGAAAGATACATAGATCGATGATACCAACAGATCAGCTTCGCAAAAGGTTGGGGTCAGGGGTAGGTGGTATGATGTGGCACCATATTTTATGGTCTGTTTTCCAAATGCAGACAGTTTACCACAAAGATTAACTGTTACAGGAAGTACTCTGGAGAATACTTTTGTTCCTTAGTGGATTCATTTTAGTGGAGACATACATACATTATCATAACAACTACCGTTGTAACTCAGTAATAACTCTAAAGGTTCGGATCATACCTCTATGAAATTCCGCATTTTAATACACTCCACTTTTGAACGCTAATCTCCAAGAAATATTCACTTTCTCCTACTAAACGTCTCCCCGGATTTTCAGATCGATTGTTTATGAGAAAGTAAGAACAAAATGTACTGCTAATAAGGAAAAAGTCTTCCAATTTTAGAATATAGATCTTAAATTGTTAGAAAAGACGTATTTTAAAAGTGATTTCCCTTTCCTTTGTTCGAGAAACTATCAAACTATTGAGACGATAAAACACTTTATTTATTTTTCTCTTTACTCTCTGATGCAAGTAGTCTTTGGATCTTACCAGCTCACTCAGGCCAACTTCCGGTATCTCTACAAACTTTGTTGGCCCATCTCCAACCTTCTACAAACATTACTGTCTAATGAGTGTATATACGTACAAATAGCTTTGTCCCAGTGTCCCTTTCAGAGTTTTGTCTCAAGCCAACGTACAAACTACTTATCCCACCGGAATAATTTCTCATAAAGTTGTGTAAGTACGGTTCTCATGGCATTCCAGCACTGGGCCTAAATCTTCGAAAATAAGAAGCACCATGGCTTAAAACTCAGAGAGTACGTTTGGTTGAGCTTCCATACCCTTCATTTAAGCATGCAAACCTCATCACAGCCCATGGAGAGAACAAGTGTCAATACCAGGAAAGCCGACCAGTGCAGTGAGACGCTATTGTGTGGGTTCGCTGTATTCTTTAACTTAAAAACAGCATTCTGCCGACAGGTTATCATTTAATTCCCAAAGAAAGGCCTCTCTGTCCTCCGAAGGCGTTGTTGTTTCATCTTTCAACGAAAGCTGTCCTTTCCTCCGATCCTGTTGTTGCTTCAAATTGAGCATTTGCTGTCATAGCAAGTAGCTACTATAGTATATTTCATGAGTGCTTGCTATGTAACTGGCCACTTGGCCATCACTTGATGAGGCCAGCGTGAAAACGAACGCAAAGGGGCATCCCTGTAATCTTTTGCTTAACTCTGAGATGAGCTAAGATGCAATACTTATCAAGTGTTTGGACACGTTGACGGGCCGGATGGTAGTCCTTCATTGTTCGAGTCACATGGCGTAGACAGGGTGGTCTCCGATTGCTTTGAGCTGGATGTCATTGTCCTCCGATGGATGACTGGGAGCTATTGTGGCGACTGGAGAAACAGTGTATGTTAATATCGGAGGTCACCTAACTCAGTTGGTAGAGCACACGCGGGGAAGGCGTGGCTCCCGGTTTCGATCCCCGGTGGTGTCGTATGTCCTATTTTTCTAGTGTTCTTTTCAAAATTCCTATATTTCTGTTTTTATACATTTTCAAAATACCTTTTGGCTGTCCAATATTATCCCGAAACTTATTTCTAGGCCTGAAACATGCACAGCCTCTTCACAACTCGTCATAGAATCAGGCGGAGTAACATAACCAGACCGTGGCTGTCAGAGGATTTGAACCTCTCTCTTCAGAGACCACTAGTTTTTGTACAGTGACTAAGCCAATTGTGCCAACTCTGCTCCAAAAGGTCTTGGTGTTCTATTCCATTTTATATTGAAAAGAGTTATGCAAGGTCTGTAGCCTTGTCCTAAGTCCGAGACGTTGAAGTACTTTTCTTAATCACTTAAATGTTAAAGGCTGTTTTGGTCCCTTGTCATCCCTTGCCAGTACGTCTCTCTTGGCCATTTGCGAACTTAAGACTGTTTGTGAAGCCATTTGGCCTCTCCAACACTCTATGGTCTACTGCATCAACACGGAGTTTTGAAAATGTCGCTGGTGTGTCTTTAATTGCACAATTCTCTGGCTTCTAAAAACATAAGTGTACCAGGAAAGGCATTTACTGTGAATGGCATTAAGAATCTGTACCTATTCGCAGGGACCGGGGAACAGTGGGGGCAAAGGGGGCGATGCCCCCTAAGATTTGCCAAATCTCAATTTTTTCCGTGACCACTCTTTAGCTTTTTCAAAATTGAAATTGATTGTGACAGTTATTTTGTCACATTCACAGCGAGATATGCATATCAACAAGAAACATCCCTTTTCACACAATGACCAATGGCACCTTAGAGGAATGTGAAAAAAAATATTTGAACCCAGCCTCTGATCTGCCTTGCCTTCCGCTGTCGCTTATTCGTTGTCTGATTACTTCTTATGGTTGCATAGGGAAACACCAGCGATGGCGCGAAGTGACCCTATTTCAAATAAAAGAAGAGTCTTTTGTCAATGTCAATTGTCAAGTGCATTTTTGTATTAAGAATATGGGAGCTTGATACCGTTTGTACTTTTGGCCAGTACTTATCCTTTGTTAGCCCGAACATTTTTCTGCCCGGAAAAGTATCGATACCCAGCGTATAACGTGTGAAAAGGCTCAGAAAATTAATAATTCATAATTTTACCACTAAGTCGTAAAAGCGTTGGAACTGGAATTTTTTCTTCGTTGTTACGTTTTACTTATGTGTATTTGTGTATTTTTATATGTATTTGTATATGTTTATAGTTTTATACATATATGTATGTCTTTATAAATCTGTACTTTATATTTGTTTAGCTGATGATTTCACTTACGTATTTATCCGAACTGGATACCTGATCTGCTAAATTAAAGTTTATGTAGGACAACAGAGTATTCATTTGAGTTTGCGATGTAAAAATAAGTCAAGATCGTTCTCACGTGAAGGACATTAAAGGTTACGTAATTCTTATGCCACGTGGACACTCTCTCAACTATTTATGATCAGTTTGCTCTCACAAACGTACCAGGAAGGGGAAAGGCCGGCCTGCTCGCCTTTTGTGATCATAGCTTTCTATATTTCTTCTCCGCTTCTTCTCAGTGGCGCTGGGATGTGAATTGCCATTGTACTACAATTATGCTAAGCAGCACGCCTACTCTACAGCCTCACTGCTTTAAAATGACCCAGGACCAAATTGTTTACTTTATGTTTAAAGAAAGGGGTATCTGTGCTCTTAATTTACAGTTATAGTTGCTTGAAGTCGTTGTTGTGAGTATTGACAGAATGGCCTATATCAGGCGATGTACGTGGGACCATACGAAGCAGTGCGATTTTAAAAGAGAACCTGTGTGTAGGGCAGAGGAGACTCAAGACTTTTTGATATTGACCCTTAAGCAACTGACTTAGAGCAAGCAGTGGTATAAAAGATTAAAGTACGTAGAGCCACGCCATAAACTCATTAATGTGTATGCATGATAAATATTACTACTACCAATTATGCTTTATGGTAATTTTATCTTATATTCTATAACATAAATAGTTTCGCTATGGGAAAACAACTGAAACGTAAAACGACAAAGTAAATTGATTCTGGACTAGAAACAGCAGTATAGAAAAGGATCTCAGGTGACAATTTTGAGAATTCTGTTAAGGATTCGATAATCTAATATTTCCTGGGAACCCAGCCCTAAAGTGTTCTTAAGTTTGCATCCCATGCGTAGGATGACCTCTGCAAGGTCAGAAGTCGGCACGCCTCTTTCTGGTAAAAACTTCTTGTGAACAATAGCAACACTAGTCGACTCCTCTCTATTAAGGATTGGAAAACGGAGATTATCCTCTCTTGCACCTTTCGTTGCAGAATACATAGGTTCAGTGGCAGTTCTTTTATGCTGAAATAAAACCAGTTTGACACCTTTTTGGTTGAAGTAAAGTAAACCGCAGCAAAGTTAAATACACTGTATTTCTGTAGCACCCTTTCTGTGCCAAGCTCATAAATGCGCTTTCCAACATTGACCCTGAAGCTAAGAACTGTTGTTTGACTACCCTAATTATTATTTCTCAAGTCCACTTCTTGTGGAACATAACAAATGGCAATTACACTCGACGTTTACATATTTTTACCATCATTGTCACAACAAAGCTCTACAATATTTTACGGCGATGCGTAGAATAGTGATTATCGTGCTCAAGGATATTGCAGCAAGAATTTGACTCTAACTTCTGGATCTCTTGGCCCTCGAGTTATAGGTCCGCAACAAGTCCACCATTCTGCTAGCGAGTGATTTTTCTTGGTGAAGAGCAAATTCCAACATTTTAGATATAATGCAAACAATACTAAACCGTATCTAATGTCTTATCAATGCTGCTTCTATTGTAACGCATGCTCAAGTTTGGTTTACAGCCGGGTGAGCCCATAACCTATTCAGCGGAACTACTTCTCATGTGAAGGAAACAGTCGGCAGATCCCAAGCCGAGTATTGATGAGTTAGATTTTATTTAATTGCTGTTGTAACTGAACGATATAGCTCAAGGACTAAGCATTATCCACAATTCGAATTGAAAAATGGGCTACTTGTTGGTCGTTCGGTTTTGTCAGAATTAGATTGAGGCTTTTTGAGACTCGAGCTTCTTCTTCAGTTGAATCGTGTAAACCGTCGCGCGGATTCTAAAACTACTCCAGAATATGTTGTTCTTGTCTGAGGTTAGATTCTTTGAACCCTCTTAAAGTTTACAGGAAACGCGACTTAATGCGTACACAAAACCAGTCCTAGTCTATGGTTCTATTTGGTTGATAAAATGATCCACATGTTTTTTTCTCTTGAGAGCCGAGCGCCATGTCGCTTGAACCAAAATGTTGATGTTTGAGTTCAGGTGATAAATGGCTATGAAAGTGTAGTGATTATTAAAATGCAAAGCCCGTATCTAGCAAAACCAATCTTTGGAGTTTTATGATTTTCCTTAGTTTACAACTTTTACTATCGGACGAACAATAGGACATAGGTTTTGTACAGCCTTTCCGAAAAGGATGCATATTGACTTTGGTTTATAAGTTGGTAACAGTGTTTGTTTCCAGACCTTTTTATCTGTTACCTAAACTGACCTGTCAAAAGCTAGCGAGATTAAAATCCAGCCGTTAGTAGTGTATGCCTCACTGAACGATATGGAATTGCCACTTGAGACCAAGTCTACAAACCTGCTAAGCGTTTATTGTTTAGCACACTATCTATTAAAATTAGGGCGTAGACTACTGGGGGTCTATACTTCATACTTCATCGCTGTGTATAAGTGTCACTCTCGATTTCTGACGAGAGAAAGTGCAGTTCTCCAATAAAGATAGAGCCTGCAACTAACATTTTAGATGAAAGCCAACAGACGACAGAAAAGAAGGGGATGTTTTTTTTGTTAATTACAAAATCAAGATTGGTATTTGCAGCGTCATGAATTCGCTTTTATGCGGTAGAGATATCCATACTTGTTAAGATAACAGGGAAGTAATAAAAAAAGGTTAATGATATAGAAAAACTAATGAAATTATGGACTGTATAGAGTTGTATGAGGAATGACCACCGATATTTGAGTATACGCAATCTACGTAGCCATTAAGTTCATGTTAAATCACCGTATACAGAATTGACATCTAATTCACTGAAATGCTATTATAGATGTTGTAAGCTTGGGGAGTTTACGCGTTTCTCAAGACGAATAGAAAAGATTCTGGCGAGATGGAAATTAACAGCTAGAAATAGGCGGATATATGCAACAAAGCCAATATTTGAAAGGTTTTCGTAGCTCTAGATAGTTCGCTACGTAAGCGAAAGAATGTTTTTGACTACGAGATATGGAAGCTGAATTATCACACCGTTCCTGCGTTGTAGAGGCTACTAAGATGGTATTCAAGCGTATTTGCAGGCATTGTGTATAGGTTTATTGTCTTTAGCCTACTCTTATTCCAAATATAACCACTGCTCTTTCCCAATGTTGTCGTCATGGCTAGAATAAAAGGACGCGCAAGAGGTCTTAATCAAACTTTTAACACTGGGCTGAATGGGAGTTTTACGTAGTCAAGACCTGAGCAGAAGGAGTAATGGTTTAACCTTTAATAATTAATATCAAATCTGTCGCAACTGTTCTCTCCATGTCATATGAAATCAGAGCTTTCAACACGTATGTTTGATGTCGTACTGGCAAAGGCTATTTGTTCACCAGGGTTACTTGGAACAGCTGGCTGAACAATATTGGAGTTAACGACTTCTACAAAAAACATCGGATTTTCCTTGCTACGATTTTCTTACACTCGATATGAAATATCCGAGATTTGGTAAAGAATGGCAACTCCTGTATCACATCACTCAACGCATTTGTTGTATTGTAAGACGTGACGTAACCTTCCAGTTCTTACCATGTTGTTTAGAAATTCACCTAAAGAACCTGACGGTAACTGCTTTGGCTTGACATTCCAAGAGTCACTAGACGAATTTTAATTCAATAATATCCTAACGGCAAAATGAAGCGGTAATAGTCTATGTAAACACCACTTTCCAAAGCAATCCATCGTGACTCTTGTAAACTGCGAAGTCCACTGTCCGTTAAGCATCTGGTGTCATGGCGTTTGGCCTTGTGGCGTGTTGCGGTGTGGTTTTTGGCGTTGTGGCGTTGTGGCGTTTATCAGTGCGGTAAACGCCACATATTGTTAACCTATCGAGTCAATTTGTCGATTATCCCAAACAGCTACTCTAACCTCTGTGATCTGACCTTGCTGATCTCATGTATAAGTTACGTACCATTTTAACAACTAAAACACCGAGAAGTCGCTGTTGGTTTGCAATAAAAAAATTCTTTACATTTATCCACTTTCTAATTACAGATATATCTAGATGCATGTCTTATATGTCTTTACAAAACCATCTGGGAATATCAACATTTAAAGTTAGTGGCTACCTACATGGTTAATTTGAAGAACTACCTACTTGTTGATTTTGTGTAGCACTTCATTGGTACTAAAGATTCGGATGCAATGGGAAGTGGTTAAGAACATGAAGAAGGCCTCGTCAACGTTATTTACACGTGATTTTCAAGAACCTGGGGACAGCTTTGTGATAGAGGAACACGAAAACTTGGAAATGAAACCTCCCTTCGAAGGAAAGGTGCTTTCCGTCTGAATAAGCCACACCCCCATCCTGATTTGTTAAACGTTTTTGTTTGCAACTGTGTTGCAGTGGATATGGATATTCTTTACTTAACTCCTAACTTCAAAGGCCTTAACATCGATGATAACTCACTATTTTAGGTCTCATGAAGATGTTTTTGGTAGAGAAGTAAATCAAACGTTGTTTTGCGTGAGTTAG
>JAAAKM020000498.1:4575926-4621803 GCA_010016025.2 Alatinidae sp. Z8VKAUB7J3
TGAGTGTGTTTTAGTTGAAAGAAACCTCTCCAATATCAGACGCCCTGTATTGTACTGGATTGCCACGGCAAACCGTTTAGAATTCTGAAGCCTGCACTCAAAGTTTTGAGCCCCTTTCCGTTAATTGACGTGGAGAACGAAGAGTGCATCGTCAGTCCTTAGTTTTAGACAGATTTTGATATTCACTACTAAATTTTCTTTACCAGTTACAGTTATTGGAACACACAAAACTCAGGGTATATGTAGGGACACACTGTACTACTTCCGCATCCCCTATATGCCTTTTCTTGCACTCAGATCACTTGACATAAAGCCCTAATTTCCCTTACCCAGATATACGTAATCTCAGCTGTATGTGGCAGGTGTTGAGTGTGACTTATTCATTTCTTGACAGTTACAGCAAACGATTATTTTACCGCTTACTTTTGTAATGGTTAATTTCCTTTTACTTAATTAAATATGGGAATAGCGAACAGCAGCTGGCTTGTTCAAGGCCAATTATCATTACTTGTCTTGCAGAGAGAATTACAAATATTTTGGGCTTTGCACGTGACCTTATGGCCTGTATCCAAATTTAATTATTATCAACGTAAGAAGATTAGGCAGAAACTCTTGTTCGGCTTAATTTGGAATATAAAGTTTTAAGTGCTTAAAATTTCAAGCGTATAACATTGAGTCTGGCTTGCTTTAGAAAAAAAGCACAGAACGTATTTGGAGGTCTGGTTGTACACTTTAACTTAAATAAGAGAATGGTACATGTTCTATTTCAGTTTTTGCAATGGAATGTTTCCGTAGGTCAGGCCGTATACGCTTTCACTTTAAGGTGAAAAATAACGGTTGGCATTTCCTTTGCCGCTCTTGTACCGGAATGTGCAGGTAGATAAAGGTTTCTTTATCCTTATTGTAAGATCATAATGGGATATTGCCATGGGTCACTTTGTAAGGGAATCCGTACGTTAGCAGTAAATGGCCATGTGTCACTTTGCACCGGAATTTACTGGAAGACAAAGGTTTCTTTATCCTTATTGTAAGATGATAATGGGATATTGCGGTTGGTGAATTTCTAAAGGAATCCGTATGTTAGCTGTATATTGTTACCTAAAGGGGGCGTGCTATCATTTAAGATGAAGTTCGGGGCTGCTGTTGCTGATTTTGGTATTTTAATTTACTAGTTATCCTTATCATGTAAGGGTAGGGTGAACATTTTTCAGAAGCACAATTCCTAAACATTTGAAATCGCACCGCTGGCGGTTGTTGTCATTCCCTTTGACAATATTTCAGTCCCTTAGAAAGTCTTAGAAAGACACAAAAAGTTTTAAATACAACCAATTAGGTTTATTTGTCTCTATCTTTTAGCAAGCTACATGATAAGGTTACCATCTCAGATGTTACGCCTAATCTGAAGAACCTGTTTAGTTCAATACCAAGAGCAGGAAAGAGTAAGTAGGCAACAGTTTAAACTCGCTCTTTTTCATACTGTGTATTGCGTCTTCCCTTATTCTAACCCTTCCACTTTCTCTCCGTCCTCTTTCGCTTTGTCTTTTCTGTATTCTACAACCATTATCATGTCTATTTGTTCTCTTTCTTTTCGCTTCTCGCCTTTCGCTTGTTTCTGGTTTTACTCCTCATTCGTGCTGTTTCCTTCTTCTCCATCCCCGTTTTCATCATCTCTCTCTCTTTGCACTCCTTCTTCCCCGTCTCTTCTTTCACACAATTTTTCTGGTTATTTTTTTCTCAGTAGGTGACATTCATTCTTGTTAATATGCATAGATTTAAACGTTTATTGCTTTGCAAATATCCGTCTTTCGTTTTCTGGTGTCTTCCCTTTAAGCCTTTTCGTTATTTTACCGTTCCAATTTAGAGGATTGACGTCTCAAATTCGACCTTCATTCTTTCCACCTTTTAAAAGCTTGATGAGTAACTGTAGTGATTGGTTTACCTTTTAATTCACTTAAAACCAAATTTGAAAAACAACTTTTTATGTTAAACTCTCAGGAGTTAGTTGTTACTATTGACAATTGAACGCATCATCTCTTACCTGGGGCAAGAGTATAACTTATGTTTGTATGAGTGCAGTGTTCATCGTTGAATGAAACACCAGCCCATACTTGCTGCGGCGTGATAAACCTAACGAAAGGTCGATTGGAAAGGAATCAGCATGGTTTCTTAGAAAATATTTACCCTTTGAGGCATCGAATCGTCTTTATAATCAGAACTCATCGCTCCACCAAATTTTCACCGTATGCTATTTTTTCACGTAAATCCTGAAACATTTGACCATGAGTGCATTGATATTTGCGGATCTTCTATAATGAGGATTTGTCTGGAAGTTTGGATTTTTTGCTTTCATGAACTTTGATCGGCACCCTTCCAAAACACCTCGAGAGCATATACAACCCGTCACCCCATGACGCTATAATTTTCCAGACTTATCAGAATTTTATTACATTGAGCTACTAAATAGCTTAACGATATTGTTAGTCGTGAGAATCAACCATGTGCTTCAAGGTTCGGTATGGACGTTGCTGTTGTAATTCTTTCGATGATAATTCTCACGCAGCGCAGCCAACTGGAGCGGCGGGGAAACCGATGCATATTTCGTTGTTTTTTGCCTCATCTATAATAAATTAATGCCACAGAAATCCCAATGACGACCCACTAGTGAAACCCCTTTCCCGTTTGGAAAGATCCGACCGTGGGGAATGGCTCCACTGCTTATCAGGGGACTGCATTGCCGTTATGTTTGTGATATAGTGAAATACGCTAAAGATCAACAGTGTGATAGTCTGCGTTTCATAAACAAACAATCAGTGTCATTACGATAAAATGTAACTATTGCTATTGACTTTTTGTAAATTTATAGTTGTTTTTTGGCCAGTGCATGATGAGTCAGGGAAAAGAACAGTCGTGTTAAGTTTGGTAAGTGGTTATGATACGTTGCATTTACATATCTGCTGATGTTGAGATTGGGGACATTAAATGTCAATTGTAAAATTACGCGGTAGTCATGTCAAGCAAACTTTACGACGTATTTTCCTATTCATGTACGTTTATTATTTGCTTATTTCTTCCTTCCACGGTAGGTAATGTCAATGACCTCATTCCTTTAACTATTGACATACGCGTCCTCCGTCTCAGAGCCTTGCAGCGGTCATATCTTCTAGTGTCTAGTTCTTCAGTATCTTCATTGACGTTTCTTGACAACATACAAGGCAGCTTTTATTCAATAAGCTTGCTCCTATCAACCGACCCTTGCATGACATCGTTATCCAAATATTGGCCTCTTAGAAATGCAATCTTATAGTCTGTGAAGCGCAAGCCACCGACTTCCCTTGTCGGTAGAACATCTCTTATCTCGCGCTGTTCCGTCCGTTAGTCTTTCCCGAAAGGATCTCCGCACATTGAAGCAGCAGTGCCTTGGTTGAAGTTAGAGAGTAAAAAGTTCGTAGAACTGCACCTCCACGAACTGTATTTTAACTGAAACTGATTATAAATATCCTTGTGCTATATTCCTATCGGAAAAACAGTCGAAGTACAATTGCATTATGTTCGTTCTGAATTCATTAAATGATGAAGTGCCTTTACCAGGTGAACACGTGTCTTTTTAACTGATGTAAGCCGATTATCGATAAAACGTCTTTTTCTTGGTAACTTGAGGAAAGATGGCTCCACTTTTATACTTACTGAGCGTCCCCGATAGAGGTGTTTTGTCTCGATTTGATAATGAAGTAAGAGCAGTAGGTTTAAGGGTTTTCTTTTGCTCCCTTCTTAATAATCAAGACCTTGAACGTCTCGGGTAGTCATTGCCCCTTTGCCAATTCAAAAGCGAGATGTTTTAAAATGATTAATACCAATGAATTATGTATCTTGTACATCATTTGACGGGTGTTCATTGTCGACTTTTATGATCAAGCCCAAAAGGCTGCCAGGCTGCATTGTCGGTGGCTTAATCACGTACCAGCCATTGTGAACAATTAGGAATGGGTTGTTTTTATTGGTCTGTGTAGAAAGTAGACGATGATGACGATTATGACGATGGTGATGATGATGATGATGATGATAATGATGATGATGACGATGACGATGACGACGACGACGTTCCTGTTGCTGCTGCTGCTGCTGCTGCTGACGATGATGACGTTGCTGGTGCTGTGGCTGGTGCTGCTGGTGCTGCTGCTAATGTTGGTGATGATTAGGAGGAGGATGATGATGATGATGATGATGATGATGATGATGTGACGATGATAATGTTGATGAGGATGATGAGGATGGTGATGATGACGCCGCCGATGATGATAATGATGAGGATAATGATGATGATGATGATGATGATGATGATGATGATGATGATGACGATGATGGTGATGATGGTGGTGATGATGATGATGATGATGATGATGATGATGATGATGATGATGATGACGACGATGATGATGTAAGATTTCTGTTGTGACACATCAATTTATTGTCTTGTTACTGTTTCATCGTATCTGTCGCAGGCCAGTCTCTTCATTCGGTGACTCCGTAACAGTGGTTATACAGCTGGGTGTTTTGGGGTTGTAAGGCCTTCCATGGGGGTCCGAAAAATTTCGCAATTTTTAGTATTTCATAGCCCTGAACCCCTATTTTGAGCCCTTTTGGGGCGGTATTACCCTTTTAAAACTTATAACTTTTAAGAGGAAGTATATATTTTAAGACGCTAGATTCTTCTCGCCCTCCTTAAGACTTTTACTAAATATGAAAAATCATATTTATGCAGTTTCCTCGAAAGTCAGCAAATGCAAACGAGGTCCAGAAATAAGTATGGGAATTGAAAACAGGAATTCTTTACATGTTCTCGAAAACGTTTATCGTGAAGGTTTGAATCAAATGTGATATTTTTAAAGATGTTCCTGAATCCTGACGAAACAACTACCACAATCAACATAGCCAATGTAAATTACGTCAATCAAAACATCCAACATAATCAACGAATGAAACTTTACATGCAACAATTCACAATGCAATCAATGCACGTTTACATGAAAAATGAACAAAATATTATCAGTTTGAATTGTTAATGATGCCGAAATTAAATTTGTAGAAAGAGTCATTTACGGCACAAATTTTTAGGAAGCGCTCTCGAAAAATTTCATTTATTGCATGAAATATTGTCGATCGATCTCAAAATATGACGAAAAATATCATTTAGAACAGGGGCCCCAAACTTTTTTTGTGCCAAGGACCGGTTTCAAAGTTTAAGAACTTTCTGAGGACTGGTACATGGATAAGTGGCAGATTTACAAATCAAAACTTAAAAATCGGGTCTTAAAGTCGTTAATATAATTTATATAAGTTATATAATTTGAACGGGTTAGGTTCTTACAAAATATATACATCATAGTCATAAGGGCCTTCACCAAAGTTCGCTATCTTTTTGTCATTTTTTTGTCAAATTTCACATAAACTATAACTATATAGAAGTGCTGGAGGCCCCATGATATCACAATCTGGTCGGGGCCCCTAGGACGTGCTCTCCGTGAACCCCGCCTGTTACGCGCCTATTTGGTATACAAATTGGCCCATATTACAGAAACTATACCACGTAGAACCAAAAACTATTTTTTCGCTATTGTACTACTTAAGAATAGTACTAAATGTGTGTTAAACTCAAGTGACTAAGGACTCATGGGTGTGACGTTACTTAGCGCAATCGTATGTCAAAAAAGTCCTAGCAGAATTGGGTTAATGGGATTAAGCTTATATCTAACAGGAACGCTGTTACGAAAAAGGTTGTTCCACAGAACAAAAGGATGAATAAAGAATCTGTTTGTGCGAGAGTGCTCGTGAGATCATACGAAAGAGAGCATGACATTTGCTTTAGGCTGCAAACCAAGTCATGGCTGCAAATTTACCGATAGGGGGCACTAAGAAATGTAGTTTGTTATCGTACTGACCATAACAATGTAAGTAGAAAAGTGCGATGACCGTGACATTTCGCCTGTAAGAAGCACTAATGGACTCTTGGCGCATTCGTTGTTGAAACCTAAAACTTGTGAAGTCTGGACGATAGATTTGTGGAGGCAACTGCCCATATGTGTGAACAATACTCCAGTGTGGAGTAAATCTAGATTCCTGTATAGGTATAGCATATTAGCAGGCATAATGTACTTGATTGAACGATAGAACGAGAGAACTATTTTTGCACAGGTCATGGCAACTGTCTTGATGTTGGAATCGGGGGTGAATGTAAGATCCTAAAGAATTTCTCAAAAACCAGGTTCATTCAGTTAATGACGGAAATACAGCTGGGGCTTTATGATGGAAGAAGTAAAATAAATTGGTCTCTCCTAAATCGAACGTTACAAGCTACCTTTCGCTCCAATTATATTTCTTGGATAGGTCAAGGGGAAGTGTGAAATATTAGGTTGTAACATTGTATAGTCCGTATTAGTTTGTATTGTCTGTAAAAAGAATGAAAAAACTAATTACGTCGTCGAAACGGTCATAAATATACTGTGGGAAGAAAGTAGTACTGAGAAAAGACCCTTGGGTTACACCGTAATTTATCCCATGGGTCTCAGATGGTTGGACCCTGACGATTACTTTCATTGATTACGAGATAAACAGGATTTATCGTTGACAACACTCCGTCAGATTTTTTGTAAAGCAATCCAGTATTAATGGCTTTCGAGATATCTAGTGTCACAGTCTGAGCAGTGAGGTTGCTGTTCACTGTCATACTAATTGTAAAGTCGACTCTTGACCTGGAGCAACGAAATCATTATTGAAAGTCACTCGGGATGTTTCCTTTCATACCGCAATTACCTTTATGGCAGATTCGGAAATTTTACAGATAATACAAATAATAATTTGTCGTTTAGTGAAAACGTCATTTCACTAAGCAACGGTTAAAACATTTTGCAAAGACAAGTAACAACTCTGAAGTAATGGGAAGAGTCTGCTATTTATGTCAGGGCCTATTTGAATAAATACAGTTTTAGCGGGTGCTAATTAGTAAAATACCCCAAACCACGTAGACTGTCAAAATTCTGATTGGCTCTTTAAAAGTAAAGTTGGGGACAATGTTTCACTCGTGCCATTTTAATAATTTCAATAATAGGAGTGTCAGGCAAAGAAAGCTTTAAAGTACAGAATATTTTCGCTAATTCGTGCAGCATTCGTGTTCTGTAGCGCAAACAATTGGGACGCCATAGCGTATTAAGTATAAGAACAAGTTGATGGAACACTTTGGTCAATACGAACATCATTTCTAGAATAGAAATAAACAAAAAATGGAAGTTGTACTCTTGTAGGTGGGGTTCCTAATTCAGTTCTTAGCAATACACATCACGGACACATACGCGTTTTATCGTATTAGTAATTTTTATCAATGGGAGGGGGTCAACGAGAAGAAAAGTTTTTTATACTACTGCACTTAATCCCTTTAAGTAAAGATAGAAGCAAATTTAAAGTAAGGGATAACGCCAGCAACATATCGTAAACATTAAATTCAAATTAAACCTCTAAATAAATATCACCCTCTTCAAGCAATATTTTTTCACTGCTTGCATATTTGGTGTCCCGTTGTTTCTCTTCATCTTATGGATGTTAAGTTAAGGGGACGGTGTTTTGTATTGGTCTTAATTTCAAGTATTCGATAACTCCGCTGCGGATAATCTGTATTCTTTACGGCAGTTTGCTATGTCAACAACAATTTCATTTTCAACAGAAAAACCGCCATAGCGATCCATATTTATAACTGCACTCACTTCTTGTTCGAGGAAGACAGGGGCTGCCTATGACAGTCTTTTCATCCGACACCTGAACCTGCTGCAACCAGGACCATAACTATAACAAAACATTCATGGGAGGTGGAGGGAGGATAGTGGCTAAGCAAGACGTCGATTGAGCAGCAAATATCATAGGTTGGTAAAGGTTAGTAAAGGTTGGTAAAGGTTGGTAAAGGTTGGTAAAGGTTGGAAAAGGTTAGTAAAGATTGGTAAAGATTGGTAAAGATTGATGAAGGTTGGTAAAGGTTGGTAAAGGTTGGTAAAGGTTGGTAAAGATTGGTAAAGATTGGTAAAGATTGGTGAAGGTTCGTAAAGATTAGTAAAGGTTGGTAAAGGTTGGTAAAGGTTGGTAAAAGTTGGTAAAAGTTGGTAAAGGTTGGTAAAGGTTGGTAAAGGTTGGTGAGCGTTAATGAAGGTTGGTAAAGGTTGGTAAAGATTTGTAAAGATTGGTAACAATTGGTAAAGATTGGTGAAGGTTGGTAAAAGTTTGCAGAGGATGGTGAAGGTTGGAATAGATATTAACAGTATGAACCTTTTTTATAGCTATTGCTTTATATTAACCATGTGGAGTTATATCAAACCATAACCAATGTTAGCCATCCAATTACAAACTCGAAACGGCAGAGCAACTAGTCAGCGCTAGTTATGGCAAAACACTTTAGCCATATCTTGAAGGACAAACAGACACAATCCCTACCACTATGTCAAAGTCTATACGGGTGGCCGCATCACCCTGAATAACAGCGATGTACCTTAATGATGAGGTATTGCCAGTAAAGCTAAGTTCAGCTTAACACTTATACTTAACATAAATGCAATAATATGAGGTCTTGTCCACATTGGGGAGCATGTGCCTCCCCATTCCGTTGTTTTGCGCGTAAAAACCTTCAGTGGCCGGACAAAATAGATTCCAAGAACGCACGAAAGCCCATTGGCTAAGGCTGAGCGTCGGAATTACTTCTAGGGAAAATTACATAGGAGATTGATAGCAGGACAGGAGCAAAAGATTAGGGATAAAGGGGAGGGGGTTGAACCTCGAAATGGTGCGTGGTTAAAAGTTGTGTGATAAAATACATTATAAATACCTTCTTATACTAGCGTAATATTCAATGCTGTAAAAGTATTCGAAGGAATAGCAACAATAGGACAAACAAAAACCACCCAGAGCTCATCATATTATGTTTGCTCGTTATGTTTGACCTCCGCGCCTTGTGCTGGGCACTTATCTTTATACTAACAATAACCACCCAGTAAATTCCCGAAACTTTGGGTGGGGTAGAGAAGCCCGTCCCCCCAGTCTCCCCGGTTGCTATGGCCTTGGAAAGAGTCTACAGAAAGTAATTAGATACGATCTCATGGTCTGCCTTCTGAGTTCTTGGATCGTTCTTCGCGAACTTGCGAACATTCCGCGATCTGCAATTTACACATTCCAAGAAAACACTTCGGTATTCTGTTTGGTAACTTCGACTGCGTCTCTTGCAGCTGGATTTAACCATTCGCAGATCAATAATTGATTAGTTTTGTAAGAAACTAAGTGCAAATTCATATTATTCAAGAGCACATGAGATCAACTTGAGGAAAGGCTCTTGCTGTGAGCATAATAGCATTGAAAGGAATTTGAATACAGATAACCCAGAAATACATTTGTTATGAGAAAAACTTCAAGTAAACCATTCTTCGTAATCAAAAGGCCATTGTGTGCTAAACCGACTTAGTCTGGAGCGACTTCAATTTATTGTTTCATAATCTTGTTAGCACATCAGAGAAAACCAAAAAACAGCCTTACAAACTATTCTCCGTTCTTTGTAACGTTTTACAACAAGACCCTAGACGGGGCATAACATGACTTAGAAATCGGAGGGGGATAGTGGACCAAATAGTTCGATAACTAAGGTTTGTAAGGGAACCTAGGGTTTCAGAAAGATAACCTTTTTGCAGGCATCTCGGTCATGAAAAATGCTAAAATATCCAGGAATTGAACGCTGTTATCACTCCAATAAGGAGAATGGTGAAGAAACAAACTTAGTAACGGGATAAACATAGATTTGTCTGGGGCATACTTCCCAAGTCGCCTACATCCCCATTGCTATTGTCTTTAATGAATATTCTAAAACAAACCAAACTATCCATTACGCCTATTTTTCTTCAGAAAGAGGCAAACTATAGAGAATCCTTGGTAGGGGGTGCCGTGGCCTTAAAGTGAAGCACATGAGAGAAGAGTGGTCAGGACACCTAGCTAACAAACAGCAACATCACCAGTTTGTCACAGGAACCACAGTGTAGATATCCATAAGAAGAAAAACGAATGAGAGAGAAGTCAAAATGTAGATAAAGAGGGCAGATAATGGAGACTGTAAGTGGATGCAAGAGGCCAGGAATCGCCAAGGATAGAGAAAGATCTGGAGGTCATCTGCAAGCAGTAACATGGCATCAGGGATCTTAGACACACCTTAGACCAAGGGATCTTAGATCTTAGACCTTTACATCTTAGACTTAGATCTTAGACTTGGACTAGAAAGGGATCTTAGACTAAGGGATCTTAGACTAGGTTGAAATTTTCTGATGGCATTAGAAGAAGGAGCAGATGGACACGGACAAAAGAAGACAAAAGAAGACGGAGAAGACGAAGAGGAGGACGAAATAAAGAGAGGAACTCATACCGTTTCCCTTTTCAGCAGTAAACTTAATGGGCAGGCTCTTTCAAGAGGTTAATGAGCAGGCCCTCTCATGACGTCGACGCCCTCGCTACTTGACTATGATGGTTTCTCAAATGTAATATCATCGCAGAGACTAAAATTTGTAATTTAAACTTGAGCCTTGCCCGGTACATCCTAAGCGGCGG
The DNA here is from genome assembly GCA_010016025.2 of Alatinidae sp. Z8VKAUB7J3. Taxonomy (NCBI): domain Eukaryota; kingdom Metazoa; phylum Cnidaria; class Cubozoa; order Carybdeida; family Alatinidae; species Alatinidae sp. Z8VKAUB7J3. The sequence continues at coordinate 4,586,541 of JAAAKM020000498.1, forward strand.
AATATGAATATGAAAACTCTACACAGAATACAGAAAATATGACAGTACAATCAGTGCCGCAAAAAAGTTAGCTAGCCCTACGATACATTTCAGTTTTATGGCCTAAAACATGGATATAGGTACCGTAAAGTCGTTGCCAGAAAATACAGGGAACACAAAGCCTTCCAGAACCAATGACTAGCTAAGTAAGTATAACATTTGTTTGCATGAAGCAAAGGAAAGCGTTTTTGTTATAACGTGATAATTATGACATTTTTTCGTGCTTTATTTTTGTGACCCGAAGTTTTGGCTAACCCCAAGTTATGTGCCTTATTTACCTAATAATCAGCACAGCACTGCTGTAAGCCGGACTTAGGCTGAGTTAACATATGCCATAAGTCAGCAAGTTCTAATAGTTAAACTATTGAAGACCACAAACATTGAGAAATTTTAATGCAGTTTCGCTTGGGAAAGATACTGATATGTTACCACGGGAATGACATCTTTCCCATCTCTCTGGTAGCTTTCAAATATATGATTTTAAATTCACTATTCTCGACAATACAGGAAAGATAGATAAATAAACCATTTAGATTTGTGTTGCAGTGTTAAATTAAAGCGCACTTTCCACCTGATACGTATTTCAAAGAAAAACCATCAGTTGTACTTCGAAGATGTGGGGGAAAGTGACTTATATTTACTGTCTTCCTATAACAATATCAAAAGTTGAAAGTATTTACAAGGCAAATCTTCAATAGCGTTCTCTCCTTTTTTTTCCTCTGAGAGTATCCTTCCGTTGTGCGAATTACTTAGCTGTGCCACTCCTCCGCGAACACCACCCTGCATCGACGTACCCTCGTTATGTAACCTAGGGCAGCTTTATTTTTACTCTAACTCAATTTACGAACAAATGTAGTGGATGGTTTCAGAGTAGTACTTCATCATTGAGGCTCCAAATAATCCATGGCCTGTTGTCCTTCTTTCTCTTGTCAGGGATCGTTTGTTGCTGTAAGATTGTTCCTTTCGTCTCTTCAATTGTCTCCCAAACAATGGGCCTTCCTTAACATAATTGTCCATAATCGTTCCATTAACATCTGTTGGAGTCTTATTCGAGATGAGTCCATGTTGGCCGTACAACTTTTGAAAACTTTGCCTTGATGTTTAATGGGTTTCGATCAAGTGCACAGTCAAAGAAATTAAAAGGACCCTATTGGCTGTATATTATCTGACATTGTGAGCTTCATATTATTTGTCAATGAACTTTTAAGTATTTTCCACGTAGTTCAATGATATTTGTACCTGTGCGATCTTTTTCTCACGGTGACTTGTCGGATAGCTATACACCAAAGAGCACAGATCTGTATGTTACACCTAACAACCATGCCAAACCTGTAACCATCCACGCCTGTCAGAGGGGGGGGGGGGAGGAGATGAGCTATCAGGGGCAAGTAATCAGTTGAAATGGGCAGTTATAATTAGCTTTCAAATATTATAATTATGGGCCTCATATGGCAATGTAAGAGAGTATTGACGTGTTTGGATGATGACATAGCATGAAAAGCTCGATGGTGAAAACGTAGGACCATAAGGAATCGAACCCCGTGCTTCAGCATTGCAACGTGATAGATGTTTCATGAGGTGGCATAGCAATAATGAAATCAAGTTATTCAATGAACAAGATTACTTAAACTCGAAGGGTAAACCACTCACTAGAAACTTGTACGCTGTAGTAGGTTCCTCGAGAAATAGTAGTGCGTTAATGGAAATTTTGTACACTATTTTCCCGAAAAAATACTCATTTGCCCTAAGATTATTGGCACATGAATCGGCGGTTCTGTAGACCGTTGAATGGAAGGGGCAAAGGGTTAACTACCGCCACTTTGAATTGGAAAATATTTGCCCACAAAAAATAACATTTTAACAAACTGGGGAGGCTGCAACCCCCGTCAGCCCCTTTGGCCGTGCGCCCATGCTTAAAATATTTAAGATACAGAATTCTACGATTTTTATAATAGTTTAATTCCCTTTGACAAGAGAATTTTTACTTGAATTAGTTGCAAAGGAAGATTGTGTTGTCTTACACGAAGGAGAAGAAGATGAAGCCAATTTGATTTTTGCGGAGGAGCAGTGCAGAAGGAACACACTTTCAACACGCAAAACGCAAAAGGCACCAGTGGAATAGCAAAAGACAGGGAACAAAAGCATGTACAAGGTTATTTTGCCCCTTTAAATGCACTGCTACGATGAGAAAAGATAAGGCAATGGGGCGTCGTCAGCCATTTCAAACTAGGGAAGGGTAGGCCTACAACTCGTAATTCACAAAATAAACCCTTCTTGGCAATTATTTATATTCTTTAATATTACAGCCACGGCTTTTTTTTGTTATTGTAACAATGTACTGATATGCCTTAGGTTTAATTAAAGGGGTAAAGTTTAAGAAAAACCGACTTTCTAATTACACAACTGTATGAAAGACGAGAAGATAAATAAAACATCAGGTTTCAAGAATTTGTTAGTTTAAGCGGTTTTTGCGAGGGGGGGGTTCAAGTAGATGACCCCCCAAATGTTTGTTTCACTCCTAATCTGAATAAGAGCTCAAAACAATTATTACAGATTGAACAAATTTCAAGATAGATCTTTCTCAGACCTAAGGGCATGTAACCGAGTCCCCTTGTGGTCAGCTTATAGGGTAAGAGGGTAATTCACCCCTTTCTAGCCCGTCCTTTAGCTTCCCTACCTTATCATAGCAGTGCAAAACATAATTATGACCAACGTTTTGGTCTTTCAGGAAACAGAGACAAATTCGATACCGAATAGGGGAAATAAAGAACACTACTAACCTCAATCGCAGGTTCTATTTTTTGTGCTCCAATTCATTCTTTGTTGTTATGAGTTGTGACACTTTGCCTAAGAAATCCAAAAAAAACATTGTTTGCTCGTCTTTTAAGAATCTACAATCAAAGGAGGACTAGAATTATTCCAGGGGCAGAACTCCTCTGAAAAATACAGTGGCTTATCTTTGGGAAAACATTGTGGCTTTGTGAGTTTGTGACTTTCTTTACCATGGGTGTGCAAATATCAGTTGAATGAAGACTGGGACTAGTACTCTTTATGTTTCTCCAAGTTTCTTCTGGTTTACTAACCATAGTACACTATAGATGACGACATGCAAATATGGACACCTGCAAAGCCGATTTGAGGGAAAAAATGGCGACCAGTCTAAGAAATTTCAGGCTAAGAGCAATATCGTCGATGATGATAATTAAATGCTTTAAAAGTCATTAAAAGTTTCATTGTATAACTTAGAACAACCACGTAACAATTTCTTATTCTAGAGTTAAGAAACAGTTGCTATGACCAGTCTTGTTATCACAACAAATTATTAAATGGCCTTGCATTGATTTTTCGGAACCTTCAATCACACACGTCGTTGTTTTTCTATAGAAACCCCACAGTTTCAGCTACTTCAATTCTTCTTCAGCATTTAAATTCCCACTGAGAAGTTTCATTGTATTTCTTTAACAACTTATGGCTATTTCATGATGCTGAGATTGCTATCCAAACAATTCGCATTCTATACCCTCCTTGGTGTCTTGATTGTAGAAGCAGTTACCACCTCTTTACAATCTACGTGGCACCCCAACAACATCGTTGACATCATTTGGTTAAATGCTGTTTACTTCAGCAGATTTCATGTTAGCAACTACCAACACAAAGGATGATTCTTCTATTTACCTATTGTGGTTGTTCTGTACTTTTGACGTGATATTTGAAAATTTGCGCCATCAGCAGAAAACAATAAGCTTTTCTTTCAGGTCGGGTAGTTGTATTCATGTGCACATCAAGCTCTCACCAAGGAGCGGATATAAGCATGAAAACAAAAGCTCACCGCAAGATGGTCCATATTTTATTAACGGCTTTGTCATCTGCATTAAAATCAAGCCATTCACCTCGATTATTTCAAATACTTCGAGCGACGAGAGAAGGCACAGTCAACGGTCGTCAGTGCGTTTAAAGCTACTCCAAATACCCAACGAACGTTTAAATTTCGATTTATTACAACAAAATGCGTGAAATCGTTCATCTACAAGCAGGACAGTGCGGTAACCAGATTGGAGCTAAGGTGAGAAATGTTTTCATAGCAATAGTTGACTTTACAGCTTTGGTTCAGTTTTCGCGCGAGTTTTATTGTCGGGAGCACATGGTGAAACAATTCTTTCGTTTCGGTTTTAGTTTTGGGAGGTTATCTCCGACGAACATGGAGTGGATCCCACTGGTACTTACCATGGAGATTCAGATTTGCAGTTAGAAAGAATCAATGTGTACTACACCGAAGCAACAGGTTAGAAATTTTGATGACTTTGTTTATCAAATTTTACCTGTCCACTATTGAGTTAGGTTTCATATCTTTCTAATCCTTCTGTAAACTCCAACCTTATAGTATATCGGGTGTAATGAATCGATGCTAAATGTTATCGAATTTATTACCTTTAAGGTGGAAAGTATGTCCCTCGTGCATGTTTGGTCGACCTGGAACCAGGAACAATGGATTCTGTTCGATCCGGACCATTTGGACAGATTTTTCGACCAGATAATTTTGTCTTTGGTAAGTTTCCTTGTTGATAGTGAAGTTGACGTTATGATATTTATTTTTTACGTTGATTGTACGTATTTTCGTGTAGTTTAATATATTCATATTGAAATGCAAAGTATTCTCATATTGCTCGTCTGGCATCGTTGTTTCAAGGCGCGGCCTCCTGGTTGTCAAGGTATACAATTTTGAGGCCTGGGGAGAAGTTTCTTGATGAGGGTCAATTTGATTGGTCAACCAATGAAAACATTTTTTTATTCTCTATTGTGAAATCTATTTTCTCCAGCTGCAAATTTGGTGGGACATTGAGCAGTTGTTAAGCAACCTGTCTGGTATTGTATTGAAAATAGAGTCGTCGTACGACCTTGTTCTACAAAATAGGTTTGACCTTATCACAGTGCAGAACGACTTTTAAAGCATCCTCTGTTCCAAAGCAAATAATTTTCTGACATGGGCGTTTTCTTTGCTCATGTAAACCAGGTCACAACTGTGAGAATGACGTCACTAGATATATTTTGGTGATAAGTTGGCAACATTTCTAGTAATTGTTGCCACTTTCCTACTGTTCCTTTGTCTTAGTGTTCGTTTACATTTGTGTAGTGTTAACTTAAGATCATTTTTCTCGGGATAGATTAATCTCCCACTCAGTAGCATCAAGTTTATATTACTTGTTACTCTGAAGATGCCAACAGTTTAGTTTAACGAAACTTTAGTATAGTTTACAAAAAGAAAAAATATATCAATGTCCCTTTTTTTAAAAAGATCTTTAGCCGGGCTGTCATTTTTATAAGCAGTTCCGTTAAGTTTGTTGTATTGACTTCTTATGGTGGAGTTCCCTATTGGTCTTTACAAAATCCCAAGCCTTGGTCTGAATATTGTTTAGGAAAAATGTCTTGGTTCTTGTGTGGTTTGTATGTGGCGTTTAGTATAGGTATTTCTGGTGTTTGCCAAATGAATTAGCTGGCATACGGATCTCTTGCTTGACCCTGGCAAAGGGCGAAAATGTTTAGAATTAACATGTTTGGTTAATAAACACTCCCATTTGACCTACATGGGACTGGGAAGATTAGGAGCTTTGTCATTTTGGTGATTTTATGGGCTGCAAAAGAGAAATGTACACTTCACGCAAACATTAAATCTAAAGAAAGGCCTTTACAAGTGTCAGGTTTTAGAGCGTTTTGCCTAGCACCGTCAAGAGGGTGGGTTGGAAGGCCAACTCCACGAGCTGGTTTTTTTAAGCATCTGGGGCTATTTCTATTTCTATCAAATAGCCTGATCATTGTGATGACCATCTTCAGAATTTGCACAATTTAATTAGAGAAGTGATAAGTGGGCCGATTTTGGCCGTTAATGAGCAGTTGACGTGAAGTGTCATGTAACATCAAGTCCTCTGTTTACCATTTGCAGCTTTTGAAGATGAAATGCAACAGCCAAACGTAGCTCGTGATAATTTGGGGGGATAGAGTTGGGGATGCCTCCAGCAATTTTAAACTTATAGGGGAGGAGTAAAATGATATACAACGAACCTAACCCTTTTGATTATCCACTTGGGCTAACTACTGTAGCTGTGTTGAAAACAAAGAGCTTATAATAGCCAGCAGTCGGCACCGTGCCACGTTGCCTCGGATAAGCTACTGAATCCGATCAATAGCGTAAATTTATACATAGTCAGACCGATCTCGCTTGAAACTGGAGAGGATATACCCCAGCTGGCCTCCCCTCGTTGCTACACTACTGCGCAGATTTGGGGCTGATCTTTCTCCATTATACGCTCTTCTGTTGTAACGAATTTTCGTTTCGCTTTCCTTATATTCATGTAAAGAGACTTCCTCATTTTTTTCCCTTATTCAGGCCAGAGTGGTGCTGGTAACAACTGGGCTAAAGGTCATTACACAGAGGGTGCTGAGCTGGTAGACTCAGTTCTGGATGTCGTGCGTAAAGAGTCTGAGAGTTGCGATTGTCTGCAAGGATTTCAGTTGACACATTCACTGGGAGGAGGCACTGGCTCTGGTATGGGAACTCTTCTAATTTCAAAAATCCGTGAGGAATACCCCGACAGAATTATGACAACATTTAGTGTTGTACCATCACCTAAAGTATCGGACACTGTTGTAGAACCATACAATGCAACATTATCAGTACATCAACTGGTTGAGAACACTGATGAAACGTTCTGTATTGATAATGAAGCTCTTTATGATATCTGTTTCCGTACCCTTAAATTGACCACACCCACTTACGGAGATTTGAACCATTTGGTGTCAGCAACGATGAGTGGAGTCACAACATGTCTTCGATTCCCTGGACAGGTACGTTTGAAAACGAATTTTAAAATTGTTTTTACGGTTTCTCTATTGTACCGAGCTGTCCAGAGTCTCAAACTTAGTTTTACCCCATGCGACCCGTTTGACAAAACTTTGTACCCATCACCGTCACCGCCCCAGTCCCAACTCCTCCCTTCAGTTGGATAGTGGACGTAGACCAATATGTTTTCCATCAGTGGAAGTTCGTTAACCAAAGTGAGATTCCAGATAGATATATTTATTAATTGATTTATTTATTTGTGTATCTATTTATCTATTTGTTTATTTTATTTATTTATTTACTTTTAACTCAAGCACGTAAGCAAGTTATGTTGGTTTTTTTTGACGCTGAAATTTAATGTCATCATATGTTCATAAAGAGTACAACGAGCATGCGCGTATGAAAGGGACTTGTATTTACTTGATAATGACGTCATCAGCAGTGGAAAAAGTGAGACATTGTGCCGTCGAAAGAAGGGCGCTCTTGCAGCTTACTGGGTCGGCAGTTTCGGCATAGATGCCGCGATTTTGTCTTGTCATTTTTATTGTCTTGATGTCAGCGCTCGCCCTCTGCGACATCCCATGCACTCGCGCGTCGGTTTGGTGCAATTTTCTCTTCGTGTGCGATAATAAGCACAGCGTAAACGGAGGTTCGCTTACATCCTTCTACTTGTACCTGAAACGAAACGATCATTCACGCAAATTTTCGGGGTTTGGTATTTAAGAGGAAATCGAAGTAAACATTAATCTTTTGGTTAGTGTAAGTCGACCCCCAAAAGTTTGACATCGAATTTTCAGTAAAATCTCCACTTTTACTTTCACCATTACATTATGTAAATATCCCGCGGCAAAATTTTCCCGTCCTACAGGATTGTTGGGCCGGTATTAAGGACAGCACTGCCGAATGCCGACCTGATTTTCGAGGGCTGTATCATTATGTAAATATCAGACATAAGCAGTAGGCGCCTAATTGTGTAACAAGCATTCTAAAACTTTTGATTCGCCTAGTACCGTGAAAATTTGGAGAATTGTACTCCGGCAAAATTTCAAAAACGGGAAAACGTCTGCCCTTATGATCAGAGCGTTAGGGACCTCGTCTAAATTCGATAGTTTGCAGACGCCTCTCCATTCTTTTTCATGTATATTCATTTGACAATGTATTAAGAAACGTTTTAGCAAGACAATATACCTTTAAAGACCAATATACCAATATACTTTTAAAGAGACGAAAGCCAATAGAAAAGTTCCTATGTAGCTATATTTTTTAATTGTATTTTCTTTTTTAGTTGAATGCTGATCTCCGAAAGCTCGCAGTGAACATGGTCCCATTCCCACGATTGCATTTCTTCATGCCTGGATTCGCACCCCTTACGTCACGAGGATCACAACAATATCGTGCGTTGACCGTCCCTGAATTAACACAACAAGTATTCGATGCCAAGAACATGATGGCAGCATGCGATCCACGCCATGGAAGATATCTGACAGTAGCTGTGATGTTCCGTGGAAGGATGTCCATGAAGGAAGTGGATGAGCAGATGCTAAATGTACAAAATAAGAACAGTTCCTACTTTGTAGAATGGATTCCAAACAACGTCAAGACCGCAGTTTGTGACATTCCACCTCGTGGTCTGAAAATGTCAGCCACTTTCATGGGCAACAGTACTGCCATACAGGAGTTGTTTAAGCGTATCAGCGAGCAGTTCACTGCTATGTTCCGTCGTAAAGCTTTCCTTCATTGGTACACTGGTGAAGGCATGGATGAGATGGAATTTACGGAAGCAGAATCAAACATGAATGATCTTGTATCGGAGTATCAACAATACCAGGATGCCACAGCTGAAGAAGAGGGAGAGTTTGACGAGGAGGAAGAAGAGGATGTGGAAGCTTAAAACGTAACTTGTCGGCTGGGATTGCAGGTCCTTGCAAACTAATGTTAGCTGGCACACCACGCTTTGTGTTGGTACCACGTCTGGTACCACGCGTTGACGCATGCGTATCATACTTCGTGGTTTAGACTACATTCTTCACTTGCTTAACTGTGTTTAGCTGTAACTGTGCGAATAAAGAAACAAGAAAAGTCGCCTACAAATTTCTTGTCTGTCCATTGCCCTCTTATTTCAAGCAGGAAGGGATCTCCGGTAGTGACGTAATATTGCGATAATCAGTTCCTTCTGCTGGGCGTCATTCTCTCTCATTAAATGTATTTAGATAGCATATGCTTAATCTACGCGTTTTGTGGACCGCCAACCTGGGGCCCGATGCCCAAAGACCTCGCTATTTTGCGAACTCGCAAAGCGTTGCGAGGCTGTTAGCGAGGTTGTAGCGAGGTCTAGCAGTTTGCGAAGTGTCATATTCTCTAACGTTCTCGATACGGCATGGTTGGTTGCGAGGTCTCGCTAAGCATTTGTTGACATTTTGCATGCGGAGTCGTGCCCTCATCTAGCTCATTGTTCTTTCTAGATCTTCTCATCGAGTCGCTGGCAATCAGAGGAAGGTTTTCACAATTTCTTAAATCTTTGCTATTCCTTCAAATAAATCTAAACAGCATGGAGTCGAACAAATATAAGAACTCGTCAGTCATTATTTTTATCTACCTTATCCGACCACCTACGGCTTTTCTCAGTATACGACGCCTACAGTGACAGTCATTGCTAAGGTGCTAAATTCTTTCTGAATTATTAAAGTAAAACTTTGGCTGTTACATTTCAGTATTTACAGAAAAAGAGAAAATTAAAGAAAAGACAAACAAAAAAATGGTGCAAGAAAAATTCCAATTAACGGAAAACAATTTTTTATTATCTTGGAACACAAAGAGCAGTATGTTGATGGGTACTAATTGCACCCCCACCCCCTCCACCCCCCCGTTGATTAATTCTAATGCAAATACTGACGAAGAGAGACATTAATTTACAATACTACAAACTTCTATATTGCGGTTAAGTTCTCTCTGAAATAAAAGTTGCTGATGGTTACTTCTACCATTGAAGTTAAAGAGATGGGTAGCCCTCCCGAAAAATCAAAACAACTATCTAAATACTTCTTTTAAGTCTCAATCCACGAATCTGCAGAAATCCTCTCCTTTTAACACCTATTAGGAATGCTGCCGATTGTCTGGTGTCTCATCGTGAAAAGTCAAGCTTACATCTCCGATTAAATCGATTATGATGTTGCAAGGTACTTCAAGAGACTGCAAAATATCATAGCCCTCTTGAAATGTAAACGGAAGAATTCACTCAACACTGCATCCTACACTGTTAACAGCGTTAATGGTTTTGTATAGTTTCCACGATTGCTCTGTTGAACGTCTTATTTCATTCTCAAATATTTCATTAACTGCCACGAGAAACGTCGAACAGAAGTAAAGCTCATCTACATCATAGGATTTGTTACACACAATACTATCCTCGCTTACAGGTGTGGCACAAACCTTCTCTTTCATGGTCATTTGAGTGCTTCGCAGCTTCAAGTGTCGAAGAAAGTAATTGCGAGGTGCTAGCGAGACCTATCTGATTCTCGCTAAATCTGAAGGTTTTTGCGAGACAGTTTGCGAGGTCGTAGCGAGAAATCAAATTAGCGAGTCTTTCGTAAATAACGATATTTAGCTAGCGAGGGCTTAGCGAGACAGCGAGATCGCAACGCTAGCCAGGCTTTTGTGCATAAGGCCTCTGGTTCCGTACGTGTACCTTCCGTACGACATAACATAGTTCTGTACCAGATGGTAGGGACAAAGTTTGCGCGTTAATCTTCAGGAATTTTTTGATACAGTCAACCCTGTCTATAGCGGACATCCGCGGTTCCTGAAAAAAGTTCGACTGTGTTCTACAAATTCCTTAAGGTCTTGAATGTATGAAGTCGACACCGCCGTCTCGTCCAAGGCCTGTTCGTTGCTATTATAACGAATGTAGGTAAAAACCCCTAAAGAAAAATCCCTAAGAAAAAAATCTCTGATGGAAAAAAGCCACCTAGGAAAATATCCCTAAAGAAAAAATCGTAATGGAAGATATCCCCCTTGGGTATTGATAATTTGTAAGGGTCTTGTTTATCGGTTAAAGCGTACGCTAAACAGGTCATTTCAATGGTAGGATTGCTAACAACTCGGAACTTTCTGGTGCACCCATGTATTCATGGTGGAATACGAAGGCCCAACGAAGTGGCAACACTTTCCGTTTTAGCTCTGCTAAGCTGCAGTGATACTGCTGATACAGCGTATCATACAAGATAGTGGTATTTGTACTAATGCGTCGATTTATTATCGGCCAGTCTCACAGCAATGCCGTCAAAGTGCTGCCCCCATTGCTTCTCAGGGGGTTGCACTGAGACATTGCCGTCAAAATGCTCGATCCATCTCAATTATTTTACCCGCCTGAGTGAAGTACGTCTTACCCTATTGGAAAGTAGCCTTCTTTAGGACAAGCTTCACTGCTTATTAGGGAACGAGCCAACCCTAGAGAAGCATCTCACGCAAGCAATCTTGTCAGTTATTCTTAACTTAGCACCCTTGAAAACGGTTATTATGTTGCACCAACCAACATAATATGTAATATGTTTACAAACGAAGGCTTCTCGTGCCTTTAAAAGATGTTCATGTCTAGGAGGATTTTTACGTAGCGATGACACTAGTGGATTTTGTTCTTAGGGTTTTTTTCCTAGGGGAATATTTTCCTTACGGATCTTTTCCATCATGGATTTCGTTAGGGATTTTTTCCTAGGCGGATATTTGCCTTAGGGATTTTTTCCATGGTGGATTTTTGCTTTAGGGATTTCTTCCTTGGGATTTTTTCCTTAGAGATATCTTCCGAGGTGGATTTTTTCCATTATGGATTTTTTCCTTAGGGATTTTTTCCGTATGGATTTTTTCTTTAGGACTTTTTACCGAATTCCGACATCTCAGGCCAATAATAATGCTATCAACTTTGAGAAAAATCCTAGCTTTATGTATGTTGAGAAGAACATCAACTAAATTTTAGGAGAAAATACTCATCAGTCAAGTAGCATACAAGCAGGGAATAAGCACAACAGAAATGGTCTTCACTTTCAAAACACTATCAGAAAAAGCTTGAAGATCAAAAGACGATAATGTTAGTTTACTATTGCTTGACCTGAGTAAAGCATTTGAGACTGTGCAAAAAAATGCTTTGTTCAAAGATGAACTGCACATGATCAGTATTTTAAACAAAGATGTTTCACTTCAAGTAAGAGTTGGAAAAGAAACAGGACAAACCATCAAAACCAATATAAGAGTACCACAGGGAGATTGCTTAAGTCCCGTCCTATTTACTTTCTACCGAGCATAAGCATTAAAGCAATTCAGGAATGAAGACCATAGCTAGGGATTACCATCAGAGGAAATAGAATTAACAGGACCAACTCATCTAAAAGATCACTCATATGCAACACTAATCAATAACCATTTCATAATAGATCAACAATATCCAGACGACATCAGCTACATTTCAAATTCAAAATACATTATAGAGCACAGGAGGAATGCAATACCTCCACAGCTAAAAAGAAGAAGTCTGAATGTTAACAACGGAAAAACAGAAGAATCTTACATCACAAGTGAAGGAAATGAGGACTGAAAGAAATGTAAATATCTTGGAAGTTTAAGGGATACTAAATCAAATATATACAGAAGAAAAGGATTGGCCATAAATACCTATAATAACGTCAAACACATTTTGGACTTAAAAATACAAACTTTGCCAGCAAAATTGAGAATATGTGACACATGTACATTGAGTGTCTCCCTACCCAACTGTGAGCTATGGACCCTAACTAAATCATTAGAAGAAGATATAGACATATGTTAAAGAACACTGCTCAGGAGACTACTTAACATCAAATGGCCCAGAGTAATTAGAGATAATGAGTTATATAAAATAACAAAAATCCAAAAATGCAGTGTGGGAATCAAAAGGAGGAGATTAAGTTGGTTTGGACATTTATTAAGATTATCAGAAGAAACACCTGCAAAACAATCACTGTATAAATCACTAAAAAAAGTGAAAAAGTCAAGAGGAGAAACAAAACTAACTAGGTTTGGCCTTATAAGTAAGGCCTGAAAATCATAACCTAAATACGGATGATCTTAACGCACTTACTAGAACAGCTAATGACAGAATTGCTTGGTGTGGCATAATCAGGAGCGCAATGTTAGAAACTAAGAAATCAGCCTAGCAGAGAGAGCGAGAGCGAGGGAGGATCTTCAAAATTCAGAATTTCAATGCCTTCCACTAACCGATAGTACAGACTCAACCGGTATTGATCAAGTTTCAAAATTCCTCTGCAGGTTTGTTGGTGATATGTAGTCACCTACAGTAGGAGGAACAGAATTATCTAACATCTTCTCAGTTCTCGATATAACAATACTCAAAATACAAGGCTGCAAGTTCACACCGAAGCATCAACAGCCTGGGCCTAAAGTAAACACGAAGAACACAAACTCTGTCTTACAATTTGCTAAAATCATTTGAAACTTTTAGCTTTTTTCATACTTGGCGCTACTTCAAATATATATAGTATCATTTTTCATTATTTGTGTAAACAATGAATAAGAACTCACCCAAGTTACGCCCAACGAACGCGTCACTCCCGAATAAAAGATTTTCCGTAAAGACAGTTATCAAAACAGTGAAGGGAAACAGTGGCATGTTCCTACAGGCCCAGGGGGTACTTAAAAATTTTGGTGACAGGATGGGGGTATTTCTGAGATTTGAAAACCCCAGTGTACTTGATCCCCTGTGTGTGCGGAAGTGTCTACACTACAGCTCGCTTTGAAGATAAATAAAGTTAATAGATGGAGAACAGAAATTGTTTAACCGTTGGGTCAAGGAAGCGATGTCAGACTTCAACTCCAAAATATCAACAAGGATACTGGAATAGAAATCCTGGACATGGATACCAACCATAAGGAAGCGGGCATCAACAGATGCATTTCCCTTAAAAATCCAACAACCGTGCTCCAGTTGCTTGCGAGAGGCAGGCTACAAGCAGTCAAACAAGGTAGAAAGACATATGATATGACTTCTTAGCTTCCCGGGAACCTTAATAAGACAAAGTAGGTGCTAAGGTTAATCTACACACGGGAGCGTCTCGAGTGCTGGCAACAGAGCACGATAAGATTTGGCAAACGCTTATTGTCCTATTGTCTTTCTTCAAATACAAGTATGGGTACTTCCTTAGCTGTCTCCAGCCCGACGATTTTTGTGGAGTTCCATTGCATTTAATTTTTACTACAAATCTCTTGAAGATTGGACTGTTATGAAAGCCTAATTATAATAAGTTACTATTACAAGGGTCTCGACACAATCAACAATTATTATAGTGGCTCCTTTGTTATTTTATGGAATCCTTTGAGTAAATTATATGAAAAAAAATTATGGGACGGGCGTTATCGGACGAAGTAATGGGACAAGATAATGGACGAAGTTATGGTACAAAGGTATGGGACAAAGTTGTGAGGCAACGTTATGATACAAGGTATATACAATATACGTATCACATATAAACAATATACGCAATACATATATATAGTATACAGTATTACGTTTATTGGACAATGTGTATAAAATAACCGCGTGGAAATTGCATTGAAACATTACATAGTGAGTATCAAACTCCACTCCCTACTATATTAGTTTTTAACACTATGTACCATACTGGCCGACCGACTAATGTAGACAAAATTATAACACAAAGTTTATATAGACTGCCAATTTGCTTCGAATTAGCATGTCTCTCGAATTTAATCCCGTCTGAAATTGGTCTAAAGCTAGCTAAAAACTAGCCCTACTAAAAACCCTTGGGAATAAACGCCTCCCTCGTGCCAGAAGTAAAATGAAATAAATGTGTATGAGCCTTTAATGTAAGCATTCACCTATTCGAAAGACGCGTAAGTTAAAAGTTATAATAAGATTCTTTTTGTGGACAGAGTACCGGCCTTACTGTTTTGATAAATGCGGCTTCTAAAGGGAAAAATGAAAAGGAGATAGTGCTTTGGCTAATGCCCTAAACGAATCCTCTTGGTAGTTGTCACTATATGATGGGGATTCAAGCAAATGATGTTGCCGAGTCTGTTTTGGGATTTGTTGACTTGGTTTGTTAAATTACTACAGTCGAGGACTTTAATTTACGTAAATAGAGACACAATCCCATTAAGCCCATCCGCCAAATTTGAAAACAACACTTTTCGAAAGGTATATGCCATAGCAGTGTGCTGCTCTGAGAGAGGCGGCAGAAACAAATACCCTTATCAATCAGCATGTGTTCTGAGCCATTTACGCTTGACCTTTGGAGGAAAACTTTTATTACTTTTGTCCATGATTGTAGGTAAACTTTTCGAAACTTTACTACGTCTACTATTGAAGGCTGATAAATGATGCGCGATTCCGTCCTTTAACCTATGCGACGTACGACCTATATATTCTCTTGCACAGCAACACGTAAATTTGTAAACTAATAAACTTTCACGTGTGACAGGTAGTAAGTCTTTTTGGGCATCAGGCAGCAACGTTTAGGTGGAATAAAGAACATGCCACTGTACAAAGGGAAAACGTTTGGTCACGGCTGCTGTTATCCTTTTACGAAGGCTTAAGGAGACATTTCCTATCCATGGTAGTCGCGAATATACTGGGCATTTATCGGGCCGGTACTCTGTCGACAAAAAGATTTTGGTTACAACTTACGCGTCTTTCAATAACACGAGTGACAGAAAATGTGTCGCTCATGTGCCTGTTATTTTCAGCGACTCGTTTTGGTCTTCTCTTTTGCTCTAAATTCATCGCCAAAAGCTTTCTTACTTCACTCCATATGATCCAAAATCCAAATTCTGTACCACCAACCAACTCCTTAAAAAAGCCACTATCCTAATACGGGGCTGTGAAAATCTTTGGCTGCAAAAGTTTGAAATGAAACAATTTAATGAACGCCCTCTTTTTTCCAAAAATTTAATAAACTCCTGGCGTTTATTAGAAGCACTACGGCAGTCTATTATGGTCCTACTTCAAAATTAGATTAATAACAAACCGTAACCATTAAGTACTTATTATAATATTTTAACCAACAAGTTGCGAAATTTCCTTAAGAGTGTGATTTCCTAGTCTGAACTGTCCTAGATCCAAAGTGAATACGGGAGTTTTCACACTAAAGGAACAGGATCAATTGAAGCCAAATTTGATTTCCTGTATAAGCCATTGATAATGCTTCAGAATGCGATATTGTTTTTCCTTCCATTAAACAATATGTATGATTGATCCTGTCAAGAAATACTTTTAATCTGTCTGAAGCAAAGGTTATATCTGTTAGTCTGAGTTTTCCTTGTTTTGGACAGAGAGCATCAGTGCCGTTTACACAATCACGAGAAAACTGTAATCCAAAAGATCATCATGTTTCCCGGAACATTATGCTTGGGTAGTCAAGAGACCGCTGCTTTTATTATCATTATCATTATCACTATCATTATCATTATCATTATAATTATCATAATCATTATCATTATCATTATCATTATCATTATCATTATCATTATCATTATCATTATCATTATCATTATCATTATCATGTGAGGTATGTCCAAAACATGAATTTGTTGTTTTGACATTTTGTCCCTAGCATTGAATTAATTTTAAGATTTCCTCCCGTATCAAAACGAGTGTACTGGCTGCTTTGCTGGGACTGAACATCGCGATGAAAGTTAGATTTAAATATCCCGGTAGTAGAAAAAACGCCAAACTCAGAAAAGGCTCTGACTTCATGATTTATAGAAACCTCCTTTTGTCGGCTTTCGTTCTCGTACACACCAAATACGTTGTAGTTAAGCAGGCCACCACGCCCAAACTGAGCCGGGGAAAATCGCCCCATATCCTGCGCTGATAAGCTCTGCATCGGTAACCAATTAGGCGGTACGTCAATTGCAAGTTGCAATGACGATTGCAAGTAACGCACGTTAACACCTGGGATAGACGTAACCTCAAGTCTCTCTTCGGTTCCAGGCAACGACGTGGCGGTAACCCCAACTGAAATGAGGTCCTCCCGGAGCAAAAAGAACTGATCGCCAACTCGCTCAACTTTCGCAACAAGCCCTGTTGCTCTTTGATTGATCACCAACTCCAGATTGAGGCTAATATTCTCAAACTTTTCTAATGAGAAATTTTCAGGACTCGGTAGCTCAGAGAAGTGGTTTGCTGAATTTGCACAAAGACCAATACTGCTCCACGTTACGCTAAGTAATACCAACCACAAGAAAGCATTCATTGTATTAAATCTATTCATTATTGCTTCAATGGTATTTGGTAACGTTTACCTCCAATATTCGCGCTCAAACTCAAGGGTCTGACATTACTATGGGGAATAGACCAAACCTTATACTGTTCAGGAAGAATATAGCCAGCTAGTCCATCGGAAATAACGACAGGATCTTTATTTGGTAGATTCAACTGTAAATTCACTAAGCGAACATGGTGTTTTCCTGAATTTTTAATGTGAACAAAACGCTGATTATTTTTCTTAATAAACTGTGCCTGTAAATCACCCCATAATTCACTGTCACGGTTTGGTTTTTGAGTATCAGTCAGCCCTTTCCCGTAAATAAACAAAGGTATCGAGTAACGCATTCGGACTTTGACAGCGAGTTCATTTTCCGTCAATTCTGTTTGAGGGTTTTGAGTTGGCGGTAATTCATCTATGATCACTCGGTATGCATACTCCTTACCCGCAGAGGCCTCATCTTGGTTGATGATGCGGATTAACTGCTTTTCACCTGGTTCAATTTTGACAAACGGAGGAGTTGCAATTAACTGGCTTTGACTTGAATAACTATCTTCTCCTTCGTTTTGTTCCCACTTAAAAATTCTCACCTGTAAATAAGAATCAACACTGCCTTTATTTACCATCCAAAGTGATGTTGCATTACTCTCCTCTGATATTTTGGGGTAAATCGGCCAAATTAATAATGAGTTAGCGTTGGCATTTGAGAAAAAAACAAAAAGGAAGGTTATTAATAATAGTTTTTTGAGTATGAATTCCATTTCACCCCTCCAAAGTTCACTTACCACTCTAATGTCAGCGTAAGCGTATCCATATAAATTCCAGCCATTTCATTCCCATTTATTGTCGCCTTTGCCCAGATAGGAAACTGAATATTATCTGGGTCTTGGTCGGTATCGACGGAATATTGCGTGTCAATATCAAGCACCTGCGTATAATTTAGATCTTGAAACAAAAAGTAATCTACCGTTGTCGCTTCTTCACTGTGCTTTAGCTTACGTACACCGTCCGATGCATTCATCCCGCCATTTACGGAAACATTCATCGTAATACCCGGAGTACAACTTAATGTGAGTGATGAACTGTAAGTGATGCTGCCTTGTACTTCCGTCGCGTAAACTGAAGAATGCTCACCAAAATCTAACGTGCCTATTTGCCCGGCTTGGGTTGGGCTTTCTTCTTGTACTACGCCGTTAATCAAACAACCTGTATCTACGATGGCAGACACCTGAAAAGTTTGTGTCGCATCAGCCAGCACAGTTAAAGAACACAAACTCATCGCGACAAGTGAAAAGCTCCTAACAACCAGCGTCACGTTTTACCAGCTTAGCGTCACACTGATGGTATCGGAGTATGTACCGGCAATGCTGCTCGTACCGTAAGCTTTCGCAAAAAGCTCAATAGTTTGCGATGTTGCACTAGTAAATTCAGACAGAGCTACCGTCCCGCCTTGTATAATTTGTGTGCTTCGGTCTGAGTCGGTAAACAACGTATAATCAATAAATTGCGCGCCATTTGACATCGCATAGGTACCAACGGTCGCACTTGCATCATACAATCCGGTGCCCAATGTAAACGTCGGTGTCACACCGTTACTACAAAGCACTTCAATACCCGTCGCACTACCACCATTTACCACACCATCTTGTTCACTGAAGATTGCAGGCACGTCTCCAAAGGCGAGTGAGCCAAAGCCAACGCCAGAAGCTGCATCTACCGCATTATTTCCATTAATCACACAACCTTGTACAAGGTTAATTGAAACATCAATCGTACCGCTCACTGACGCTCCACTCGCTTGCCAACTAAATGAGGTTAAGAGCAGAGGCATCATCAGATAAAATCTTTTCATATAAAGCTCCATTTTTACATTCCACTGTATATCGGTAACCTTTTTATTAGTTATAGCTCAATTATGACAAACCAAATGCATATAAAATGTAAAACAATAAAAAGAAGCAGGATAAGGATAAAGACGAACAGCAAATAAAAATATTAAACTTAAAAGTGACGACTTTTAAGCATTTAATGCTAAAAAATAACCACTAAAAACAAATGGTTATTATCTTATTCCAAATATAGAATCGACAATGAGTTAGAAGGTAGGGTGAAGTTGAGTGGAAAAAATCTAAAAAAGTAGCAGAACGATACGAGAAGTTTAGAAAAGATTGGCGACCATTTCTTCCCGAAACAAAAATCTTCATGAAACAAAAATGCGCCCCAAAAAGGAGCGCATTTCTTACTTGAATAAGTTATTCCCAATCAAGAATAACCTTGCCTGACATGCCGCTGCGCATTACGTCGAAGCCTTCTTGGAAATCATCAATCTTGTAGTGGTGCGTGATGATTGGCGATAGATCCAGACCAGATTGGATCAGTGAAGCCATCTTGTACCAAGTTTCGAACATTTCGCGACCGTAGATACCTTTGATCACCAAGCCTTTGAAGATAACTTGGTTCCAGTCGATACCCATGTCTGATGGTGGAATACCTAGTAGTGCAATACGACCACCGTGGTTCATTGTGGTTAGCATTGAGTTGAATGCTGCTGGGTTACCAGACATTTCTAGACCAACGTCGAAGCCTTCTGTCATGCCTAGCTCAGCCATTACGTCTTCTAGCTTCTCTTCAGCCACGTTTACTGCGCGTGTTACACCCATCTTACGAGCAAGTTCTAGACGGTATTCGTTCACATCCGTGATCACTACGTGACGAGCACCAACGTGTTTCGCGACTGCCGCTGCCATGATACCGATTGGGCCAGCACCTGTGATAAGCACGTCTTCGCCTACTAGGTCGAAAGAAAGTGCTGTGTGTACTGCGTTACCAAACGGGTCAAAGATAGACGCTAGATCGTCAGAGATGCCTTCAGGGATCTTGAACGCGTTGAACGCTGGGATCACCAAGTATTCTGCAAATGCGCCTTCGCGGTTAACGCCCACACCAATCGTGTTACGACATAGGTGAGTACGGCCGCCACGACAGTTACGACAATGACCACACGTGATGTGACCTTCGCCAGATACGCGGTCACCGATTTCAAAGCCACGAACTTCCTGACCAATCGCAACCACTTCACCCACGTATTCGTGACCGACAACCATAGGCACTGGAATTGTCTTTTGTGACCATTCGTCCCAGTTGTAGATGTGTACGTCTGTACCACAGATAGCGGTTTTCTTAATTTTGATCAGAATGTCGTTATGGCCAACTTCAGGTTTATCAACCTCAGTCATCCAGATGCCTTCTTCAGGCTTTAGCTTTGATAATGCTTTAATTTTCATAATGTAACCTTAATTAAAGGCCCTATTGTCTAAGGCCTAGAATCTTAAATAAGACCCATGTCCTTACCAACTTGGATGAACGCGTCGATTGCACGGTCTAGTTGCTCGCGAGAGTGCGCCGCAGACATTTGAGTACGGATACGTGCTTGACCTTTTGGTACTACAGGGAATGAGAAGCCGATTACGTAGATGCCTTTCTCCAGCGCACGCTCTGCAAATTCTGCTGCTACTTTTGCGTCGCCAAGCATGATTGGGATGATTGCGTGGTCAGCACCACCCATTGTGAAACCAGCGTCTTCCATACGAGTACGGAAGTGTGCTGCGTTTTCCCATAGACGATCACGTAGGTCACCGCTCTCTTCTAGTAGATCTAGAACGCGGATAGAAGCGCTTACGATTGCTGGTGCAACAGAGTTAGAGAATAGGTATGGACGAGAACGCTGACGTAGCCAGTCAATCACTTCCGCTTTACCAGATGTGTAACCGCCTGAAGCGCCGCCCATTGCTTTGCCTAGCGTACCAGTGATGATGTCGATACGGTCAATTACGTTGTGGTGCTCGTGCGTACCTGCACCTGTTTTGCCCATGAAACCAACAGCATGAGAGTCATCAACCATCGTCAATGCGCCGTACTTATCTGCTAGGTCACAGATAGCCGGAAGGTTTGCTACTACGCCGTCCATTGAGAACACGCCGTCCGTTACGATAAGAATGTGGCGAGCGCCCGCTTCTTTTGCAGCGATCAGTTGTTGCTCTAGCTCTTCCATGTTGTTGTTTGAGTAGCGGAAACGCATCGCTTTACATAGACGAACACCGTCGATGATTGACGCGTGGTTTAAAGCGTCAGAGATGATTGCGTCTTCTTTGCCTAGAATAGTTTCAAATAGGCCCGCGTTTGCGTCGAAACATGATGTGTAAAGAATCGTATCTTCTTTACCTAGGAACTTAGAAAGCTTCTGCTCAAGCTCTTTGTGGATGTCTTGCGTACCACAGATAAAACGTACTGAAGCCATACCAAAGCCGTGCTCGTCCATGCCTGCTTTACCCGCTTCGATAAGTGCCGGGTGGTTAGCAAGACCAAGGTAGTTGTTCGCACAGAAGTTTAGTACTTCTTCACCAGTAGAGATTTTAACAGCCGCTTGCTGTTGAGACGTAATGACACGCTCTGATTTGTAAAGGCCTTCCGCCTTTACTTCTTCGATTTGCTGCTGAATCTGTTGGTAGAATGCAGAAGACATTTGAAATTCCTTCCTAGTTATTTTGGCGAGTATTTACTCGTTTAGAATTAGGCTTAGCCTTTATGTGACGGGCGTCACGGGCTATCACTCATCAATTAATTGTAGTGTAATTCAAGGAAGGAGGAAGGATTATACCTTAAGGTGGAAAAGCATTAATGAATCCTAGGCACAAATTCAATTAATGCTTTTCTATGAGGTTGTTATAAAAGGAATTATAGCCAGGTAGGCTTAGCCAAAAGTGCTTCAAAGTCCTTAGCAGGTAATGGTCGGCTATAGTGGAAACCTTGTCCGAACTCACAGTTTAGGTTTTTCAGGTAATCCACATGACGCTGTTCTTCGATGCCTTCTGCGACGATCTTAAGATCCAGCGCTTTCGCCATTGCTATGATTACGTTGACAAGCTCGCGGTCTGAGTCGTTCTCGAACATATTTTGCATAAAGCTACGATCAATCTTTAAGCGGTCGAACGGAAACTTCTGCAAGTAACTCAGCGCAGAATAACCAGTACCAAAATCATCAATAGTAAGTTTGGTGCCTAACGCTCGTAAGTTATTAAGCATGTCTAATAGCTCAGAATCGTGATTGAAGAGGAGACTTTCTGTCACTTCAATATCGAACTTATTTGACGGAAGACCAGACTCCTCAAGGCTGTGTTTAATAAACGTAAGTAAGCGCTCGCAGTACCTAAATTGAACACTAGAAAAGTTTACAGAAACAAACAACGGAGTCAGACTTTGCCATTGTGCCGCTTGTCGACACGCTTGTTGAATAGCAAACTCACCAATTTGATGAATTAAACCATTTTTCTCTGCAATAGAGATAAACTCTTCAGGGTTTACAAATCCGTACTTGTCATCATTCCAACGCATTAGCGCTTCTGCACCTACGATTTTACCACTACTCAGTTCAATAATTGGCTGATAATACAGCTCTAATAACTGATTGGAGATCGCACTTCTCAGACGATTTTCCAGATCCAAATAGCGTTGCAAATCTTGGTTCATATTATGGTTATAAAAACAAAAGCCATCACGCCCATCTTGTTTCGCCCGATACATTGCCATATCAGCACATGCAAGGAGCTGCTCAGCGTTGTCTCCGTCATCCGGGAACACAGACATTCCAACGCTGCTACTCAAGAAGAATTCATGGTTGTTCCAAACAAACGGATCGTTAAACGCCGAAAGCACACTTGAAGCAACTCGCTTTGCAGTATCATTATCAGGCAAGTCTGGGATGACGAGTAAAAACTCATCCCCACCAATTCTCGCCAATAAGTCTGTTTTTCTTGCGACTTGATACAGTCGCTGAGCACTGAGTTTAAGGATTTCATCCCCAACAAAGTGTCCCATTGAATCGTTAATCTGCTTAAAGTGGTCTAAGTCGATGAACATCACCAAAACTTTAGACCCACTACGCGATGCCCTAATTAACTCCAAAGCCAATCGCTCGGAACCATAACTACGATTAGGTAAATTGGTTAATGTGTCATATTTAGCTTGGAAGGCGAGTTCTTTTTCAGACGCTTTTCGACGTTCAATTTCGTTCGTTAATTTTTTATTCTGTTTAGAAAGAATATCTTTACGCTTTTTTTCTTCCTCAAGCTTAATTTTCAATTCAATCCTATTATTGTTCGTGATGAATGCATAACATAAAGCAATGACGATCATAACGGCGAGAATACTCAAACCAATAATAAAGAGCCGTGATGTAAATATATCTCGTTCACTCAAAGGCTCGAACCACGCCATCAATTTGAAGTGATGTTTATCCACAGGCACTTCAAAGTAAATTTTTCCGTCTATAGCCTCAGAAACGAAATAGTTCTCATCCTTATTGTGAGAAGGTGTTTTATTTATGGTATCCCATACAACCATTTCCACGTCTTTTATTTTTAGCACCATTCGGCTATAACTATCTTCGTGTTCTTGGTTAGTAAGTTGGTCAATAACAATATTCTTATTAAGATCGGCAATTAAAAAGGCAACAGGCTTTCCGGAGAACTTAACTTGCTTAATGACTTGAATGCGAACGTCATCATTGTATCGCGTCGCACAAACCTCTTCGGGATGCCCGTGTTGAGTCATTAAGGTTTGTATGTCCATTTTGTGCTCGGCAAGGTTTTCAGATCCAGTGGTGACAATGGTGACTCCATCACTGCCTACCAGCGTGAGCTTCTTATAGATTTGGCTGCTATTAATTAGCTTACTGTCTATCTTCTCATCGAAGCGACGCTTTAAATTAATTAAACTTGCACCTAACCCATACTCCATTGACATGCCAGAAGCTAAATTACCAAAGAATGTTTGTATTGTTTTATCTGTAGCTAGATTATCAACATCTTCACTCGCTATGGTAAATAAATTATCGAGTGTGCTTGCATAACTTTTTACTTTTAAATCTAGTTCTCTGTATTGAGATTCTTTTAATTTATTTTGACCTACGCTAGTCACAGTAATAAGCATAGCTAAGTAAATTGAAACTAATATTGCGCTTATTGTAATAAATCTTTTACTGGAAAATTTTTTAACGGCCTTATTCATCGGACTTTCTTTTTATCTTCTATAAAGTAATCGTTATAAAAGTAGTAAATAGATGGATAGTATTTTTTTACTAGTTTTTCGTATGAACCGTCTTTTTTTATCGAGTCTAAATAACGATCAAATGCTTTGCGTAATTCAGGGGAGTTTTTACGGAATGCAACAGCCATTTTTTGATTTTCAGATATAGGGCCAATGACTTTTATTTCACCCGGCCATTTTTCGAGGGCAATTAGCGTATCCGCAACATCTAATAATGTGCTTTCCGCATCATTTTTCATTATCGCTGGAACCATCTCATTAAGGAGACGCGCCCCATCAGGTAATATAACTTTTGCACCTGTGTCATATAAGTCATAAAGGTTAGGATCCAAGCAAGAATGTTCTAAAGCTAACACTTCGCGACCATCGATCAGCTGCTTGACGTTTTTAACATCTTCATCGACCGACCCACTTGGTTTAATCGGGCTCAGACTAGAGTCGGATCTGGAAACCAACCATACACCTGAAGGAAAATAATCTTGTGAAAAATCGACAACCTCAGAACGCCAATCAAGAATAGTAACGCCATTTGCGATCAAATCGCCTTCAATTGGAACACTTTCTCCGACAACAGCCTGCTTGTTGTGATATTGCACATTTTGCCCTGTCAACTTACCAACCACGTCGCTCCACTGTGCTGGAACATACTGGTACTGAACACCTAACGACTTGGCAAAACCTTTTATTATCTCTACATCCAAGCCAGTCAAAGTTTCCACTTCACCTTGTTCAATATAGGAGACAAAGTTAGCGTACGGAACACCAATGTGACGCAGTACACCGCGTTCACGGATTTGTTGTAAATCGTCTGACCAAGCGGCAGACGACGCAACAGAGGTAACCATGAGCGCCACCGTCGCTAAAGTTCTTTTAAATGCTATGACTGACATAATAATATCCTTACCTTTCACAAAGCGCCCAATAATGGGCGCTTGAGTGATAAACAACGATGTTAGAACGACGAGTAATACAAATTCGTCATCGCCACTACGAGCCCTTCCACATCTTGTTCGTCATGGAACAAATGTGTAGAGATACGCAGCGCGTAAGTATCAAAGTCATCATCCTTATGCAGCTTAAAGCTAGTCGTACGGATGATGTAACCATACTCTTCACGTAAACGATCTCGGAATTCCGTCAGTATCTCTTCATTAGTTACATCGGAGAACGGGTTAACCGTCGTTAAGCCACTGGTTAAGCCTTCCACGTTTGGTGAATACATTTTGGCTTGCGGTAAGTACTCTTGAAGCAAGGTTTTACATAAACTACCAAGGCTTACAACTCGCTCTTCGATACGGTCTCGACCAATCTCATCCCACATTTTGCAACTATCAACTAGTGCTTGTTTCGCAGGATAGTTATCGTTACCAATGTATTGCATTTGCAGCTGTTTACCCAGGTAATCAGCATGAGAAAGTGAGGAGTTGATCAACCATAACGGGTTCTCTCGGTCACTCCAATACTCATTCAACCGGTTACCGTTATCACGAACATACAGAATACCCGTCGCGCCCGGACCACACTGCCACTTATGACCAGATCCTGCATAGAAATCACAATCCATATCGTGGAAATCAAGGTCAAACATACCGACCGTATGCGCGCCATCAACAAGAGTAGGTACACCATACTCTTTTGCTAAAGCACAAATGGCTTTTGCTGGTAGCGCGGTTCCTGTTTTGTATGTGATATGAGAGAAAACAATTAGGCGAACGTTTTGATTCGCATCAAGCGCGTCTCGGAACGCTTGAATGTAATCTTGCTCAGAAACGTTTTCGGTACCAGTAAATACTGGTAGTTGAATTTCTACCACATCCACACCAAAACGATGTTTCGCTACGTTCATAGGTGATGTTGCAGCAATATGTTCATGGTGTGTCGTTAGAATCACATCACCTGGTTCAAAGTGTAAGCCATTAATGATCGAGCATAAGCCATCAGTAGTGTTGCGGCTGAGAATGATCTCTTCTGGGTTAGCACCAAAACCTGGCGCGACGTCTTTAACCATCTCTGAAACATAAGGCCAAGAGCCAAATTTGCCTTTCATATCCCAAGGGTATTTAGCCACCAGCTTGTTGTTATGCTCGTAATCTTCAAGAACATGTTTTGGCATTGAACCTGTTGTACCAATGTTCATGTAAGTGGTTCGTTTGTCCAAAACGAACTGTCTTCGCACTTTACGCCAGAAGCGCTTATCGTGTTTTCTACCTAGCCCGCGGCTGCTCCAATCAATTTTCTGTTCTCGTGCTTGAGCTACGCCTGAGAAAGCGGAAGCACTCACACCAGCAACAACAGCTCCTGTTGCGCCTTTCAGAAAATTACGGCGGCTGCTATTAGTCTGAATAGATTCCTTGTCTTTCATCTTTTTCAATCCTTGTCGGAAATTAGCCATATTATTAATTTTAAGTGCGTAACTATCTGTTACTAAAACATTATTACCCATTACAATCAGAGTTTAATTTTTTCCTCTGCCATTAAGTGACTTTAGTTCCAATTTTTTATCTTATTTGATGATATAAGCAACAGTTTGACCACAAATCTATAAACAACAATGTTCACATTAATATATTCGTTAATTTGATTATTCTTTATTGCGGACAATTCCACCAAATTCTTTATAAAACAATTATGAGCTTTGTTATAAAGTCATTAAAAATTTAACTTTGCGTTAATTTAAAAATATTCAGGCTATTTTAAGATTGGCGTCTATTCTTTTTATATCTTAACGATCTCAACATGTTAAGACTAAATAAAAGAAAGCTGATTTCGGATCGAGATATCAGTTTATGTCATAAAGTGATACACATCACTCTATGACATAAACTCACCGCTCAACATACATAAGTAAAACAGGTTTTCACTAATATGTGCTTGAGCGTACACCCTAAAAGAAGGAGGTCCCATGTTAAAAGGATTGCTATGCATTTCAGTTGCATCCGCTCTTGTCGCCGCACCTAACGTGCTAGCAAAAACGGTAGAAATGACTGCTCTCAACACCAATGAGAGTGCGGGTACCATTGAGATTTCACAAAGTGATTATGGCGTTGTTTTTACGCCTCAATTATCAGGTTTGTCAGCAGGTGTGCACGGTTTCCATGTTCACACTAATCCATCTTGCGATAGCATAGAAAAGGATGACAAAACCGTATTAGGCGGCGCAGCAGGTGGCCATTATGATCCTAACAACACAGGGAAGCATGGCTATCCTTGGACCGATGACAATCATTTAGGCGACTTGCCTCCACTCTATGTGGACATGGACGGCAATGCCAATCAGCCCGTTGTCGCGCCTCGCCTAAAATTATCGGATTTAAAAGGTCGAGCGTTAATGATCCATGCAGGTGGTGACAATCACTCCGATCACCCAAATAAGCTAGGTGGTGGCGGCGCTCGCGTCGTATGTGGTGTTATTGAATAAACATTAACTTATGTCGCACACTTCTCTTTAGATTGCGAGAAGTGTGAACTTCTGTTGATACTGAGAGGAGGTTGCATTGGTCTCAAGATAGCTGTGGTGAAGCATTAAGATCGATTGGACAATCTTCGTCCCGATCCCCAAAGAACCGCCCTCCGCTTCTTCCTCGATGTGATTGACGAAGGTAAAGTGGATACGCGACTTATCCTCACTCAAATGCGCTTGGCAATGCACTTCCGAGCCGATTGGGCTGTGGCGCAATGCATTTTCAAGCAGGTTCAATACCAACCTCTCCAATAGCCCCTTGTCACCCACAGTTTTGATTTCGCTATCGATATCCACTTTCAACACCACTTCTTTACGAGAAAACTGGCTCTGCATCGTTTCGGCACATTCTGCCATCAACACGCCAAGATCTACGGGGCGGTACTCGTAATTTGGCATTGGAGCTTCTTTGCGCGCAGCGTCTAACAAAGAATGTAATTGAGTTGAGAGCTTCTCACAATTTCGGAAAGCGACATCAATCAAAGGATCAGATTCCGGATGTTGCAAACGCCACGTTTCCAAATAGCCAAGCACACTCGATAACGGCGTTTTTAAATCATGACTAAGCTGCAACAAGCTTTGACGACGATGAGACGATTGATACTCCAACTGTAAAAACTGCTGCTGAATGTGCTTCGCCATCATCTGATAAGAGTGCGCAATCGGCACAAGCTCTGGCACTTGGTGAGTAAAATCAGGTTGCAGGCGGAAATCATGTTCAGCTTGCTGTTGAAGTTGCTTGGTCACGCGCTCAATCGGATTCAATAGGCTACGTTTGACCAGCACATAAGCTCCAAGAGCAAAGCCTAAAATGGACACTAAGACCAATCCTGCCAGCGCGATGTAAGGAGTATCGACTTGAGCATTGGCAATGGCGTCATGTCGGGTACTGCCAATCACCACGTAGAGATAACCGATCGTAGAGCCTAATTCTTCTATCGCGGCGACAGAAAAGACTTTGTGCTCACCACGATTACGTGGGTCTTCACCCAAAATAGGAAAAGGTTGGTCATTTAAGAATTGCTTAATGGGATTGAGATCCACCTTCCCCATGATCTCCGCCCCTTCCGGTGCTGCATGGGTGGTGATGTTACCTTGGCTATCGAGGAAGTAGATTTCAAAATCAGGACCGATCAGCATGAGCGTGTGAAAAATCGACTTGAGCGCTTTCGGATTGTAATCCGTCCCGATCATCAGCGGGTTATCATCACGCATGTGGCTAGCTAGCTCTTTATGCAGGCTTTGTTTAGTGCGTAACTCGATGGTTTCTTTTTGCCAATTGTAAGTCAGTGCAATCACCACCGCCGCGAGGCAGAACCACAAGCTAGTAAATACTACCAAGCGAGATTTGAAGCTCATCCTATCGCCTCCTTAAACAGCGGTGTTTCCGAAACACCCGTGATGATTGAAAAATGACGGTGAAAACAACTGCAGACTTACTGTCTTGGCTTGATGTTTTGACTTACTTTCTTGCATTAGTGTCTTGGTTGAAACTTATACCCAACACCCCAAACAGTTTGAATGAAGTGATGATCAGAATCAGACAACGACAATTTGCTGCGTAAACGGTTAATGGTGCTACACACCGTGTGGTGATAACCAGAATGACTAGTGTTCCAAACGTGATCGAGCAATTCATCTTTACTGTAAACTCTGCCCGGACGAGTCGCGAGAAACTGCAGCAAAGTAAACTCTGTCGCGGTAAGAGTGACGTCTTTGTCGTTTAGGGATACTTGGTGCAACTCCGGAATGATTCTCAGCGGACCAAAATCCATCGCATCGTCGAGGACTTCATTTGCCACCTTTGCTTCTGCGGTTTGGCTGACTCTGCGTAACACGTTTCGCACTCGTGCTTGGAATTCTAATACGCTAAATGGCTTAGTGATGTAGTCATCAACGCCCGCTTCTAAACCGTCAACCTTGTCCATTTCACCGTCTCTGGCTGTCAGCATGAGCACTGGGCTCCAATCTTGTTGCTGACGCAAATAATGGCAAATGTCTAGACCATCACCATCTGGTAAACCTCGGTCAAGGATCAATAAATCAAAGGGTTGTTGCTGGTATTGCGTTTTAGCATCGGCGACATTTGTGGCTCGCGACACTTGGTGTCCTTGAAACTTGAGATGCATCTGAACCAGCTCTGCCAAATCATCGTCATCTTCCACCAACAAGATGTTCGCGACTAAATTGATTGCCTGTTGTTCCATGGTCCTTTCCTTGCCTTCGAGTATCCTCACTTTGCACATGACCGGAACAAATTAGAAATTCTTTCAAAAAAGGTTCCGATGACGCCATAAGGGATAAAGCGCTCGGCTACAAGCGCTTTGGAAAGGAGACGTCATCGGAGCCTGTGTTACTCGACTCGAGTGATGGTGACTTTCGCACCTGGGTTAAGGAAACGATGGTTCGCAGAAAGTGCTGAGTTTGCTAATCCGTCATCTTGGCTAACAACACCCGCATGGAATGCAACAACGTCATTGCTGTCATTACGAGCAGCATTGAAGCCCTCACCGCCACCTGCTGGGCCCGGAATGGTTGCAGCAAGCTCATCATTCAGTTCCGTGCCGGAATCCCAAACGTTCATGCTCATTTCATAGCTTTCACCTACTGCGAGCGATTTGAGCGATAACCCCGTTTCGCCAACAAAGGCATCATTGGTATTCACAAACATAGACGCCACAGACAAGTAACCGTAACGACTAGGGTCAACCGTGATGGTGACTTCGTCCGATGCACCCGGCAACACCAATCCATTACCCGAAATACCTTGGTAAACACTGTCATTGCTGTTCATCAACTCAATCAGCTCAGCGTTACTCCCGCCTTCGGCAAGATGCTCAAGTTCAACAGATGCGGCTTGTCCAATTTCAAACAATTGGTAGTCAGCATTGTGAGTGAGTACCGCGAGCGGAGACATAGGTTGATTCGCAGTCAAGTTCGCCACGTTGACGGTGTAGCGGTACGATTTCACTACGTCATTATCATCATCGCTTGGACAACCGGCGAGCAAGCCGACTGAAGCTGCTAATAGTAAGATTCTGTATTTCATACATCCCCCTTACTTCACAACGATTGTGATGGTTGCAACTGGGTTTAACCAACGATGGCTGCTGCTGTCTAGGTCACTGATGCCGCCGGTTGGATCGCTATCACCAAGGTTACCCGGATGCACGTGAACTTTGTCGTTAGTTACTGTTGCTTCAACGCCTGTGCCGCCAGTACCAAAGGTAATGAAAGGTGGGTTTGGCATGCTAGACGCAAGTTCATCGTTCGCTTCTGTACCGGCATCGTAACTTCTTAGCGTTGCTCGGTATGTACCCGCTTCCGTTGGGATCTTCCAGCTATCCAGACCGACAAAACCATCATTGGTTGGCAGCAACATCGCGCTCAGAGAAAGATAACCGTGGTCGCCACTGTCCAAGGTGAAGGTGGTTGCCACACCCGGATTCAAAATACCACCAGCAGGGTTCTCAACCACCGCACCACCAGCGTTACCAATCACACTAGCAAGACCAGAGATATCACCGCCTTCTGCCATTGCTTCTAGTTCTGGCGTTGCTGCTTGACCCGTTCTGAACATTTGAAGATCAGAGCCATGTGCAGCAACAATAAGAGGCGTAAAGTAGATGCCTTTGGTTGCGTTTGTCACGGTGATTTCCAATTCCGCCGCATTCACTGATGCAGAGCCTAGTGCCATAGCGACTGAAGTCATGACGAGTCCGAGTTGGGTACGTTTTTTCATTGTGATTCCATCCTTTAATGAGGGTTGAACTACCCAAGCCCATGTGTACGGCTTTACTTCTTTGTTCGTGACTTGAGTAGGTTAAGCATTACGTTTCGAACGTTTTGCGTTCTTGCCTCTAAGAATGACGAGCAAATCTATCAGCAACTTCATCGAATTCTCATAAAATTCTCACAAGTTCTGTTCGAATTCTGTCAACAGCACTTTTTTACTCTTAATCAGCTATTTACATGTCGCGCTTTCCCCTCCTACAATGCGATATTCCCTGTTTAAATCACGATTCTCACCATGATTGATAACGTTCTGTCTGCCTACTATGGCGAAATCTACGGCATCGCTTTTTTCAACCACTACTTGAGCCATTACGCCCAAAGTGAACAACAAACGCAGTGGCAAACCTTGATTAAAGTGGAAGAGCTAACCGCAGAAAAGCTCAAACCTGTACTGCTGACAAATGGCATGGATGTCGAAAGTCGACACCAAGAGATGTTGGATAAAGGCTTGGCAGATGCAACCAAATGGATTGGTTTACCATGGCAAGAGTTGGTGGCGACTCTTCTGAAGTGGGTGGAGCCTTATGAGGTCAAGTATCGAGAGTGGCATGAAGAAGTGAAAGCTTCACAGCAGTATTCAATCGCTGAGCGAGAAGCTATCGAGTTGATTGCAGACCACGAAACGGCCATTTATCACTGTTGGCAGCAATACCATACTGGTGAATCTGGCTTGCCTGCACTCAATGCATTTTTGGCAAAATATCGTTAAAGCGAGATGGTGACACTTGAACCTCGTGAAACCGTACCAGACAATATCGTTATTCCGCTGCGCAGAACTGAACAATTATGGTTAATCCAAAACTCATTGCCCTACTTCCTGATCTTGCTTCGTTTATCTTGGTGGTAAACGAAGGCAGTTTTACCGCTGCTGCTAAACAACTCGGCGTAACGCCATCGGCTTTAAGTAAGTTGATCACACGGTTGGAACAAGCCCTCTCGGTCAAACTGTTTGAGCGCACGACTCGTAAGTTGATCATCACTCAAGCTGGGCAAAAGGTTTACGACCAAAGCATCGCAATGGTGAATGCCGCGCAGCAAGCCGTTGAGCTATCTGCGGAAGATCATGCTGAGCCAACAGGCGCACTCACAGTAGCAGCCCCTGAAGCATTTCTTAATTCGGTGCTTCAACCGTTTGTGTTGCCATTCCTAGAACGTTATCCAAATATACAGCTTAAGCTGCGCGCAGCAGATGGTGAGATTGATCTTTTCCGCCAAGGTATTGATGTCGCCTTTAAGCTCACCGACAAACCCGATGAGAATCTGGTCCTCAAAGAGATCAGCAAGACCAATCTTGTTTTGTGTGCTTCTCCAGATTACCTAGCCAAACATGGTATGCCTGAGCACCCAACCGAGCTTGAGCAGCACGACTGCATTTACCTTGCCGAGAACGACAAAGACAACATCTGGTCATTCTTTAAAGAAGAAGCGTTCTACTCCATTGCCGTGAGTGGACGCTACGCCGTCAACCATTCTCAAATGCGCTTGAACGGGGTTAAGTCTGGCTTGGGAATTGGGATCTTCCATGACTTCGTGATCAAAGACGCATTAGAGCAAGGTGAAGTGGTGGAGGTTCTGCCGGATTGGATGATCAAGAGTAACTACCACGGCGCTATCGCGATGCAGTATGCGCAAACCAAATACATGCCCGCTCGTCTGCGCGTGTTTATCGACTTCGTTAAGGAGCATTTAGTCTCCGAGGACACTAGCCATGCTTGAGGATACGAGCCATGCTTGAAGAGGCTAACCATGTTTAATGCCATTCATCACGTCGCGATCATTTGCAGCGATTACCCAAGGTCAAAACGCTTTTACACTGAAGTGTTGGGGTTAAAAGTCATTGCTGAAAACTATCGTGAAGCCAGAGACTCATACAAGCTTGACCTCGCTTTACCTGACGGCAGCCAAGTTGAACTGTTTAGCTTTCCGGGCGCACCAGAGAGACCGAGCTTTCCTGAAGCACAAGGGCTACGACATCTCGCGTTTTTGGTTGATAATGTTGAGCAAATAAAAGCCTACCTAGAATCGAATGACGTTGAAGTTGAGCCAATTCGTATTGACGAATTCACAGGCAAAGCCTTTACCTTCTTCCAAGATCCAGATGGCTTACCGCTGGAGATTTACCAGAAATAAAAAGAGCCAGCACTTCGCTGGCTCTTTTATTATTCCATTCTTTGTCTGTTACTAATTCAACGCCGTTTTCAGTTTCTCAACGCGGTTGAACAACAGCCAATCCAGTGCGAGAACCGTAACAATTGCCAAACCGCCCATCGGGAACGCGAGACACAATATCACTAACGTTACTAAGCCAAGCTTCCAAATACTGTCTTGTTGAAACTTAGGTGGCGCGCCCAATGCGGCACTGCGACTTGGTCTACGAATCCACCACATCACCACACCTGTGATTGAGATTAAGATGAACGCCAAACAGAACACTACGTTGAGTACTTTGTTCAATATACTCACATCACCTTGATGCAATGACACACCTGCCGCCATGAACTTGGCAAATAGGCTGTAATCTTGCCACGTTACATCCACCAACAAGCGACCGGAATACTGGTCAAAGTGGCTGGTGCGATCTTGTCTTGGGTCGGAAATATCGCCGCCCATAGAGTTAGCTGCAACGGTGTAAACGCCCGTCTCAGAGCGTGGCAAAAACAGCTTATAGCCAGTGAAGCCCAACATTTCAGCCTTGAGGATGATATCATCAATGGAGAGCGCATCATGGTTGCCTGCGTATGCCGTCTCTTCCTTCATATTGGCATGATCATGAGCGGGCTTATCTTTCGACTCTGGCACAGCAGCAAGCTCTAAGTTCCATGGCATCTCTTCTGATGCACCATGGTTAAGATCTTTATGTGTCAGCGTGGATTCCGGTTTCTCACCCCATGTGTAATAGGTTGGGAAGGTATTCCAAGCTTGCACCATTTTCGCCCCCCAGATCCCTGCCCACGACAAACCTGAAATCAAAAAGAACAACAGAACAATCGACAGCACGCCACCTAAATTCGCATGCAGGTCACGCATCAAAATTCGAGGGCCATTGTTAAGGCGAATTTTCAAAAAGCCGGCGCGGCTGGCGTTGTCTCTAGGTAACCAAAGGTACAAACCAGACACCAACAGTAAAATCCCCAGACTTGCGGCGATTTCAATTAAACGGTCGCCTAGGTCGCCGATGAGCAAGGTGCCGTGAATGCTGTTCATCAGTTCATAGATGCTGTCACCACGATTAATGGTGCCCTGTACGTCTCCTGTATAAGGATTTACTGCAACAATCAACGAGCTGCCTTCTTGGTTTTGAATCGAGAATCGGTTGGCAATATCGGCCGTTTTAGCAGGTACAAATTGAGTGACATTAAAATCGGGATACGCCTGCTTTACGGTTTCCAATTGTGCAGAGACGGGAACCATTTGCTCTTGTGGTGAAACTTGTAATGTCGCTTCGTATCGAGCCAGTTCGATTTCATCATCAAACAACATCACTAACCCCGTGAGGGAAAGTATCAGCATAAATGGAATGACGAACAAACCTGCGTAGAAGTGCCATCGCCACGTCATAAAGTAGATGGATTTTGCGCGTGAGGCTTCCTTGAGTTGAGGCTTTGCCGAGTTTCTCAACATGTGTATTTTCCTTTTTTCATTGTTGAACACCCAAATTGAGCCAAACGCATCCTGCACATACGCATTCGTATGCGGCGCTAATTGACTTAGATTTGGGAGTACCACTGCTCGAAGTGGCAGTGTTGTTGGCTTTATTTACTT
>JAAAKM020000498.1:4625467-4726649 GCA_010016025.2 Alatinidae sp. Z8VKAUB7J3
TGAACACGTAATAAGACTCTTAGTAATCTCGAGAGTGCTTAGGTCCATAGTATATGAAGTAGAGTGCAATTGCTGACCAAGTCTGATCTCTATGTCCTCAAGCAGCCCAGAAATATCAGCAGGGCTCGGAAAAGCGACCGGAGGCGCTGGCTGCACGCGGCTGGACGGCGTCGGAACGCGCTTGCGATAGCCCCGCATCGCGGCGCGCGCGCCTCCTGGCCAGCCACGTGCAGTCAGCGTCTCAGCGTTTCCGGAGGGCCGGGAAAGGCTCTAATTGCGGCGGTCCTGCCACTGCATGAGCAGGATACCGCCCAACACTATGGCACCGCCTAGAATTTGCGCCTGAGTCAGGGTCTCGGCGTACAGGAGATAAGCCATGAACACGCTGGTAACCGGCTGCAGATTGTTCAGCATCGCTGCCTTTTCCGGCCCGATCCGCGGCAGGGAGGCGTAGAAGAAAGGGATCGAGCAACCCTGGCACAACACCACACCGAACGCCCCCCACCACCCAATGCTGCTGGTCGGCAAGGTGATGCCGCCGGCTCCGATCGTCGCAACCAGCAGCAAGGCCGCGCCGACCGCGGTCATGTAGAAGGTCATCACCAACACGTCGATGCCGTGCATCACCCGCGCGATCCACACCGCGTTCACGGCGCAAAAGATCCCCGCCACCAAGGCCAGCGCCACGCCGCGCCAATCGATCGTTTCGAGATCGACGCCCAGCATCAGAGTAAGACCCACAAAAGCGCTTAGCAGGGCGACCGCCTTCAGACCGCCGATAGGACGCCGGTCGAGCAAGGCGACGATGACCGCCACGAGCGGCGGGTAGACGAAGAACAACAGCGCCGCCAGGCCGACCGGGATGTACTCGACGGCCCCGATATTGCCGTAAAACATGTAGCCGATCATGAGACCGAGCCCGAGCAGATGCGGCCAAAGCCGGCGCGGTACGCGCAGCGACCGGCCGGACGCCCAGCAAAACAAGCCCACCAGGCTGGCCCCGAACACCGCGCGAACGGTCGAGACCGATAGCGGATCAGTACCGCCATCATAGGCTGCGCGCGAGAAGGCGACGGCCGAACCCAGCCCGACCGAGGCGATTATGGCAAAGAGATAGCCGATCCCGGCGCGGCGGCTTGGATCAGGCAAGGTCGAGCAGGGTCGTTGCAAGAATCCGCGTGCCGAGATCGAAATCGGTCATCTCCATCGCCTCGTCCGCGTTGTGGCTGCCATGCTGATTGCGCACCAGCACCATCGCCGACGGGATGCCGGCGCGAGCGAAGATCGACGCGTCATGCCCGACCGTCGCCATCTCATGGTTCGCAATATCGAGCTTGCGCGCCTGATCGCAAAGTCTTTCCCGTAACCCCTGATCAAGCGGTGTCGGCATGGAGCCAACGGATTCGCCCAACTGAAACTCGACGTTCCGACGCGCACCGATCTCGTGCGCCAAGGCCTCGGTCTTTGCGCGTACTTCATTGAGAAATTCTTCCGTCGTGCCACCGAAATTGACGCTGAACGCACACTCGCCCGGCACCTTGGTCATCGCGTGCTGGGCCGCGTCCGTGTAGAGCTGGCCCACGGTGAAAACCGTATCCGGTTCGCCTTTCGCCTCGTAATCCTGCCAGAGCTGATCGAGCGCACCGACCAGTTCGACGACCGCGAGCGCGGCATCCCGGCGCAATTCGCGCGGCACGGCGGCCGAATGGGCGTATTCGCCGAGGCATCGGGCGAAGGGAAAGCGCGTATTGCCCCGGATCACCGTTGGGATCGACACCGGGATGTCACGGTCGACCAGTACCGGTCCTTGCTCGATATGGAGTTCGAGAAACGCCTTCGTATTCTCAGCAGAGATGTAGGGCGTTGCTAAATTGCGCAATGCGGCAGTATCGACGCCGACTTCCACCATATGGTCGGCAAGGGTTTGGTCGGTATCGGCGCGGCGGAGCCGGTCGATCTCGGCAACATCCAAAGACCCGACAGCCAGACGGCTGCCAATATAGGCGATGCCGTACCACACGCTCTCCTCGCCGCGTAGCCCGACGGTCCGAATGTCGCGGGACGGTGTGATATCGAGGTCGCGGAATGCGGCCAGCGACGTGAGTCCGGCGATGACCCCGGCAAAACCATCGTAGTTGCCACCTTTAGGCACCGAATCCAGATGCGAGCCGGTCAGCAGCGCCGGCGCCGCTCGGTCCAGACCGGGCAAAGTCGCATAAACGTTGCCCGCCGGATCAAACGCGACCTCCAACCCCAACGCCCCCGCCGCGTCGGACACGATCGAAGCTGCGTAGTGGTCGGCCGGGCTCCAGGCCGGGCGCGTGACACCATCACCATCGCGTGTCGCGACCGCCAGGGTCTCGAACAACGCTTCGGCGAAGGACAGGCGCGCTGTCACGGCTGCCGCAATCTCACCCACCGTAATATCCATCACCCGGTCATCTTGAGACAGCGATCAGCAAAACGCCAGGGACGACCAGCAAAGTCGCGATGATCGTCCGCCGGTCGAGCACCTCGCGCTTGAACACGAACAATGTGAGCGCCAATGAAAACAGCGGAAAGGTCGAGATCAGCGGCAACACGATGATCACCTGGCTGATCTGCAGGGCGAGGTTGACCAAGGTTACGGCCACGGCGTGAACGACACCGGCGGCCACGAACCACCACAAGCCTGGTGTGGTTCGGAAATTCGGTACCGGCTGGCGCCGCACCCCGTGGACGCTCAGCGCCAGGACAAATGAGATCGTGAACGTCACCAGACCGGCGAAGAAGGGGCTGGGGACCATCTCCAGCCCGATCTTGTTGAAGCTATTCGCGCCCGCCCGCACGATCGCGGCACCCAGCGGGAACAACAGCGCCCAAAGTGGCCACGCGGCCTTGACCCCACCGCGATAGGATAGCAACGCCATGCCGAAGATGATCGCGGCCGTCCCCGCCGTGATGGGTAGCGTGAGATGTTCGCCCAAAAGAAATACGCCGAAGGCGGCGCCGAACAAGGGTGTCGTCGCGCCTACCGTGCTGGTCAGGGTGGGCCCGAGAAAACGCACACCCCACGCGCCGAGGCTGGCCGAGATGAATGGCCGAAAGCACCCCACCGCAACGAATACCGCGGTCGCCGCGGTCAACCAATAATGCCATTCGATGTAAAAGGGGAGCAGCAGCCAGAACAGAACGGTGGAGGCGCCGATATCGATCAGTGCACCGGTTTGCGGATCGCTATGCCGTATGCCGAAACTGAGCAGATGTGCGCCCAGCGCGAACAGGAAGCCCGCGCCCAGCGAATAGAGGACCGGGAGGAAATGTTCGAACAAGCAGGTCTGTCAGGTCTGAAGCTGTACGGCGCCATCGGCGCGGCGCGGCCGCGCGGTGTGACTGCGGCCGACCAGAATCTCCTCTGCCGTCCAGCCGAGCTGTCCATGCCGGCCGATGCCGAAGCGCACGATCGCTTCGTCGGAAAAAGCCCGGAAATCGGGCATATCCAGCCAGATACGCATCAATAACCGCTTGCGATCCTCCTCCGGCACAACCGCATGCGCCGCACGCCCATGTAGCACCGTGTAATTGCTGCAGAATTGCACATCGCCGGCGTGGAAGGGGAAATCGAACCGCACGTCGTCTGCGACCGAATCGACAAAATCGAGCAGCGCCGCGTCGGTTTCCGACAATTCGGCGCCCTTGTAGCTCAACCCGTTGTTGATCCAGCTGCGATTGTATTGGCAGGAAACCTGGCCGTTTTTTTCGCTAAAGAACGGCACCTTGTAGTCCGAGACCGGTGTCTCGCCGTCGCCATGCTCATCCTGCCGGCCCCACTCGAAACCCTCATACAGCCTCGGCAACGCGTCCGGCCGTTCCGCCAAGACCCGGTTATAGATTGCCGTTGAACTGGCGACACGGCTCGGCGGATCGTCGGGCGCCTGACGCACGCAAAGCAAGGTGACGATGTCCATGAGATCGACATGCAGTTTCGATTCCTTGGGAAACCCGACCCCGCGCTTGCCCTGGCTCGGCCGCAACGCGCCGTCGGTGACGTAGTGGATGAACCCGCCCTCGCCGTTCTGCGTGATTCCCGTCCCGATATGGCTGCACAGCCCCCAATACATCAGGGCGATATCGTCATTTTCGTAGCCTTCGACCGGAAAGCGCCGCAGCAGCGCGAAGCCCCGCCCGTCCCGCAGATCGTCGCCGACTTTTGTGAGTACGGATCCCAGGCTAGGTAACGGGAATGTGCCTTTCGAAACCGCCGGAATGCCAAGCCCCTGTTCCTTGACCGTGCCCAGCGCGGCATCGAGCTCAGCGCGATGCGTGTCGCTCAGCACATATTCCCAGGATCGATCGGCTTCCAGTTCGGCGCCGGTCCAGACACTGGCATCGGCTACGGGTTCCATTCGCATCGCGGCCTCTTGTCTTTCGCCTTAATCAAACCAGCATTACAGGTGTCCCGCGCAAGGGCAATGGCCTCATTCGCCTGACGGTTTTGGCTCTCGACATCACCGAACCGCCCTCGCATAACGTCCGGAAGCGAAGAAGGAGATCTGCCATGACCGATGCCCCCCCAAGCCAAGCCGAGAAAGCCGACCGGTTTCGCACGCTGCACAAAGCGAACGAAGCCTTCATTATCGCCAACGCCTTCGATGCGGGAACGGCGCGCATTCTCTCCGGCATGGGTTTCGATGCGCTGGCGACGTCGAGCGGCGGGTTCGCGGGCACGCTGGGCCGGCGCGACGGCGCGATCACGCGGGAAGAAGCGCTGACGCACGCAAGGGTGGTCGTGGATGCAACGGACCTGCCGGTGTCGGCCGATTTGGAAAATGGTTTCGGCCACGAACCGAGTGCTGCCGCCAAGACCGTACAGCTCGCCGCGGAAGCCGGCCTCGTCGGTTGCTCGATCGAAGATTTTTCCGGCGATGCCGATATGGGCTTTTATGCCCTGGATAGCGCGGTCGCGCGGATCGCGGCGTCGGCGGACGCGGCGCGCGCCGTCGGCTTCGCTTTTACACTTACCGCGCGGAGCGAGAATTTCATCCGCGGCAATCCGGACCTGGACGACACGATCGCGCGCCTAAAAGCCTTTGAGGCCGCCGGCGCCGACGTGCTGATGGCGCCGGGCCTGCCCGACATCGCGACGGTGAAGGCGGTGTGCGATGCCTTGTCGAAGCCCTTCAACTTCATGGTCGGAATCCCTGGCAAATCCTTCACCGTCGCAGAGCTCGCGGGTGCCGGCGTCAAGCGGATCAGCCTCGCCACGTCACTGTACCGCGCGGCGATGAGCGGGGTCGTCGCGGCGGCAACCGAAGCGAAAGAGAACGGGACCTTCACTTTCGTCGACAATTCGATGCCGACCCCCGAACTTGCCGGCTATATGCGGGGGTAGCGCACGCGATATAATCGGCGGTCGCCAGCTTCGCTGACACTGGCGTAAAATGGCGGCACGTCAAGAATCGGGAACGGTCGTGCGCGCCGAAAGCATCGAAACCCTCTTCGACCGTTACGGACCTGCTTACAAATGGCTGGCGGCGATCACTGGCATGATTGGCGGGATGACCGCGATCCTGGCGAGCTCCACGGTCAATGTCGCTTTTCCGGACATCATGGGCGCCTTCGGCATTGGGCGCGACCAGGCGCAGCTGTTGTCGACCGGCTATTTCGCCGCAACGACGGCCGGCATGTTGATCAGCAGTTGGCTGATCGAATCCTTCGGCGAACGGACGACCTATACCGGAGCGCTCCTGGTTTTCATTGTCGGTGCGGCGATGAGCGGGCTCGCCAACAACACCGAGACGCTGATGATCGGCCGCGTGCTGCAGGGGGCGTCGTCGGGCATCATCATGCCGCTGGGCATGACCGTGACGTTCAGCGTCTTTCCGACGAACCGCAAGGGCAGTTCGATGGGCTTCTACAGCATGGGCATGGTGCTGGCGCCGACCTTGGGTCCAATGATGGGCGGGCTGGCGATCGAGTTCTTCAACTGGCGCTACGTCTTTCTGCTGACCTTGCCGAGCACGGGCGTGGCGCTGCTGATGGGCTTGCTGTTCATGCCGAGCCGGGCGATGCCAAAACGCCTGCCGCGGTTCGATTTCATCGGCTTTGTCTTCTTTTGCATCGCGATGAGCGGGCTGCTGCTGGGCTTCAGCTTCGGCCAGCGTCTCGGCTGGAGTTCGAACGAGATCATCGGGCTGTTCGTGCTCGGCAGCGCCGCGGCGGTCGGCTTCGCCTTTCGCCAGATTTATGGCGAGGCGCCCTTCATCAATCTGGCGCTGTTCCGCAACGTCCAGTTCGTCGCCGCCAGCGCGATTGCGTTTTTCGCCGGCTGCGCCTTTCTGTCGTCGACATTCCTGGTCCCGCTGTTCGTGCAGCAGATCCAGAATTACACCGCGTTCGACGCGGGGCTGATGATGATGCCGGGCGGGCTCTCGCTGCTGCTGATGTACCCATTGACCGGCCGGCTCGCCGACATCTGGCCGCCGCATGTCCTGATCTATATCGGGCTTGTCGCGTTCGGCATCGCCTTCCTGGCGCTGGCGACCGCGGATGTGAATACGCCCTTCTGGACCCTCGTCGCCTTCACGATCTTCATCCGCGCCGGCACAGCCTTCACGCGGCCCGTCACCAACGCCGCCGCCTTGCGGTCGCTGCCGCCCGAGCTTCTGAACCAGGGCTCCGGTGCGGTCAATTTGATGCGGCAGCTCGGGGCGGTAATCGGCACGAATGGGTTAGTCGTCTTTCTGGAGCTGCGTATCCCATTCCACGGTGACGCTTTCACGGCGATGCAAACCGCGGCGCACCACACCAGCCAGGAAATGCGCGAGTCACTTGTCCGCCTATTGACCGAAGCCGGCGTGCCGCAGGCCGTGCGGGAGCCCGGCGCGTTGCACTATCTCGGTGACGTCATATACGCCCAGGCGAGCACTCTCGGTTTCCAGGACGCCTTTACCGCTTTGGGAATAATCACCCTGTTTGGCTTGGTGCCGGCCTGGGTCATGGCCATCACGCGCAAGGGCGCATCGTTCCGCTTACGCAGGAGGTTGCAATGATCGTCGTCTTCGGCTCCATCAATATCGATTTAACGTTCCGCGTCGATCACCATCCGGCACCGGGCGAAACCGTGCTGTGTCCCGATTACCTCACCTCACCCGGTGGAAAAGGCGCCAATCAGGCCGCCGCCGCGGCCCGAGCCGGCGCCGACACTGTGATGGTCGGCTGTGTCGGTCGCGACGGGTTCGCGGCGCTGGCGGTCGACACTATGCGCGGCTCGGGCGTTGATACCAGTGCGATCACAACCGTCGAAGCCCCCACCGCCTGCGCCACAATCAGCGTGGACAAAAGGGGTGAAAATTCGATCGTCGTGGCCAGCGGTGCGAACCTGTCGACGCGAGCTGCACAGGTACCCGATGCGCTGCTCGGCCCGGGTACGAGTCTACTACTGCAGATGGAGGTGGTGCAGGAAGAGAATTGGGCGCTGCTCGAACGCGCGCGCAAAATGGGCACCCGGACCGCGCTCAACGTGGCGCCTGCCGCAGCCGTGCCGGTATCGGCACTGGACCAGCTCGACTACCTGTTCGTTAATGAAATCGAAGGCGCGGCGATCGCGGCCACGAGCGGTATCGATCCGGATCCGCTGGAAGATTTGCCACGCCGGCTTTCCGAGCGCTATGGACTGACCTGCATCCTGACATTGGGTGCGGCAGGCGCTGTGCTGCACGGACCGTCCGGCGGATACGCGATCCCCGCCCTGAGTGTCACGCCCACCGATACCACCGGTGCCGGCGATACTTATGTCGGATATTTGGCCGCAGGGTTGGATGCGGGAATTGACATCGTAGAATCCGCCCGCCGGGCCAGCGCTGCCGCTGCCGTCGCCTGCACCAAGGAGGGCGCGCAGATCGGCATCCCCTTCGCGTCCGAAGTCGATGCGGTTATGGACAAACAGCGTGCGGCAGAACAACGGTCCTAGCGGGTTGTTGCCAGGCGCGATAGTTCGAGGGTCGCTCGCTCGCGCTGTTCGTCGCCTTCCCGGTCAGGATCCTGTTTCACCGAAATATTTGGTTCGATCCCACCATCGACTGATTTTCCAGAGGGCGTGTAATACCGCGCTGTCGTCAGCTTCAAACCGTCATTGTTGTCGAACGGAATAATGGTCTGAACCGACCCTTTGCCGAACGTTCGGCTGCCGACCAGGATTGCACGGCCATGATCCTTTAGTGCGCCCGCCAAAATCTCCGC
This sequence comes from Alatinidae sp. Z8VKAUB7J3, assembly GCA_010016025.2. Taxonomy (NCBI): domain Eukaryota; kingdom Metazoa; phylum Cnidaria; class Cubozoa; order Carybdeida; family Alatinidae; species Alatinidae sp. Z8VKAUB7J3. Next base: position 4,633,688 of record JAAAKM020000498.1, read on the forward strand.
GGCCGATGCAGAGCCATCATTGACCAGAACAACGATGGGCAGCCCCGCCGCGATATCGCCGGCGCGTGCATTGAAATACCGTTGATCGACACGGCTTCGCGTGGAAACGATATTGCCGCGCTCCAACAGCTCATCGGATATCAATACGGATTGTTCGAGCAAGCCACCCGGATTGTTGCGCAAATCGAGCACGAGCCCGCGTATTGTATCGCCCGCCTGGCTTCGCATGGTTTCGATCGCGTCGACGAATTCCCGCGTCGCCTTCTCGGTGAAGCTGGAGATTCGGACATAACCAATACCTTTCTCAAGCGACCAGCGCACCGCCTTGATGTGGATGCGCGCCCGCACGATCGCGACCTCGAAGGGATCCAGATCAGCACGTTTCACCGTCAACAAGATGCGACTGCCCGCCGGTCCACGCAGCCGCAGGACGGAGGCGCGCAAGGTCATACCCAAAAGCGGATGCCCGTCGGCATGGGTAATCACGTCGCCGGCTTTCATGCCAGCTTGCGCCGCAGGCGTCCCGTCGATCGGGGTGATGACCTTTATGAACTCGCCGTCCTTGGTGACCTGCAGGCCGATCCCCCCGAACTCGCCCCGCGTCTGGTCGCGTACTGCGCTGAAGCTGCGATTGTTAAGATAGGCGCTGTATGGATCCAGCGCGCCCAGCATGCCCTCTATCGCTGCCCCGACCAGCTTGTCCTCCGCCGCGGTCGCCGGCTCGGGAAACGCCTTGCGCATACCGTCGGCCGCAGCCGTCAGCAGTTTCGCATCGTCGACCTCGTCGACATACAGCGTGCGAACCTGATCGAATACTTTGGCAAAGAGTTGAAACTGCGACCCCGAACCGTTCTCCGACGTGCCCACCTGCGCCGCCAGGGTCTTGGCCGCAACGCGGGCTTCCGGGCCTGGTGAACGCTGCGCGACGCCGCAGCCGACAACCAGCCAGGTCAACAGAAGGATTAGAGCAGCGCGAATGACATTCATGCAGCAAACGGCCCAACGATGGTTCGTCCGTTAAAGTGCGCGGATTATAGTCAAGTGCCGACTCCGCCACCACCATCCGTTTCAGCGGTCCCTCGACATGGCGCAACAGTGACTAAGTCATAGTTCACAAATGGTTAATGCCACGGATGGAATCAAATCCGGTTACCCGTTCACCGAAAGTTGCACGGCCCCGCACCCCCATTTGTGCTATCGCAACGGGCACTCATGGCGAAAGAGGTTCCGATGTTCCGAATTGCGGCCGTACTTGTATCGTTGCTGGTTTCGATCTCCGGACCGGCGCTGGGGGATCGGTCGGACACCGCACCCGACATGACAATCTCCCGCATGAACGACTTGATCGACGCTGTCGGGGACACTGTTACGCGACCGGCCGATGGACAGTGGCGCTTCCGTATCGAAGGTGTTCCTGTCTTCGTGGTGACCGATACGCGGGCGAACCGCATGCGGATACTGGTCGGCATAACCAAGACCGAAAGCGTTCCAGACTCACTGTTCCAGCGGCTTATGCAGGCCAATTTCGACACCACGCTGGACGCCCGCTACGCCGTGGCGCGCGGCGTCATCTGGGCGGCGTTCCTTCACCCATTCAAATCGCTGAGCGATGCGGAATTCCTCTCCGGCATCGGCCATACGGTGAACCTCGCCCGAACCTTCGGCAAAACCTACAGCTCCGGGGGCGTCGCCTATGGCGGGGGCGACAGCTCCGGCATCATCGAACGCGAGTTGATCGAGAAACTCCTGGAAAAAGGGCTCGCGATCTAAGGCCCTCTACCGACAAGACGGGTCGTTATGCCGCTTCGTTGTAAACGACCGGGAAGGCTAGAAAGCGAAAAGCATAAATGACCTTTGTGACGGCGCCTGACTTGTCACAAACCGGCACAGACAGTTTCACATATTTGCGTTCGACGTTCCGAATTCTTTGATGGATATGGATGAAGGTAGGTTCCTGACGCACTTTGCAGTGCAAATATTCCAGAGCGCAGGCTTGTGCATGGATCGGCACAGGATACTGCGCAAATCGAACGTCGCTCCAATCGCCTGAAATACCAGCCGGATGATTGCGCATTATCGCATGCAGCGGATTCTCCTCAGCCAGTTCGACATACGGTAGATCCACATCTGGCGGCCTAAATTCATCGGCCAATGGCAGACCGCCTTCCAACATCACGCGCTCGTGCCAGTACAGGAACAGCCTCGACAGTGCCGTATCCCGTTGTTCCAAACAGCTTTGCGCCGCTTCGATTTCTGTCCGAACCTGCCAATTGCTTCCGTCCGAATCACTTGTCTGGGCGATTTCAACGACCATTAACTACCTCAATTCCTTAATCAAAATGCGGCGCAGCTTTGCGCCAAATCAATATCCACAACCTCTTGTCTCTAGTATTGTGAACACGGATAGGGCAGATGCAAGACGGATCAATACCTTGTGATGCAAGACGTCTCGTGCAGAATATCGAGGCGTTTGGCAGCCGTGAGGCAGGTCCGCACAACAATCGAGTAAGAGGTAGATAAAATGGCGAACGAAACCCTGCGTGTGGGTCTTATCGGAGCGGGCGGCAACACGCGATCGCGTCACATCCCGGGCTTCAAGGCGCAGGATAATATCAGTCTCGACATCGTCGCGAACCGTACGGTCGAGTCCGGCCAAAAAGTCGCGGACGAATTCGGTGTTGCGCGGGTCACCGACGACTGGATGGATGTCGTAAACGACGACAGCATCGACGCGGTGTGCATCGGCACCTGGCCCTATATGCACGCCCCCATGACGATCGCGGCGTTGGACGCAGGCAAGCACGTGCTGTGCGAAGCTCGCATGGCGATGAACGCGACGGAAGCGCGCGCGATGCTCGCCGCCTCGCGGCGCAACCCGACCAAGGTCGCCCAGATCGTCACCGCCCCGCACACGTTGAAATTCGACAGCACGATCATCGGTTTGATCAGTGACGGCGCCATCGGCGACCTGATCACGCTCGACGCGCGGGTCACGGCGGGCAGCAATTTCCCGAACTACGATGCGCCGGTCCATTGGCGGCACGACCGCGATCTGTCCGGCAATAACATCATGGCGATGGGCATCTGGTACGAATGCATGATGCGCTGGGTTGGCCCGGCCAAGACGGTGCACGCGATCGGACAGGCGGTCGTCCCGCACCGCCAGGATGAGAATGGCCGCCGTCGGCAGATGGCGATCCCCGATCATCTGGATGTCATCGGCAAGCTGGAAGCGGGCGGGCAGATGCGCTTCAGCATTTCCAGCGTCTCCGGTCACGCGCCCACAAACGCCGATATCTACCTCTTCGGCACGGAAGGAACGCTACTGCTACAAATGGATAAATCCGGCGAGTTCACGCTTTACGCCGGCGGCCGCGGCGACGAGGGTCTCAGTGAAGTAACGGTCGACCCGTCGAAGGCAGGTGGTTGGCGCGTCGAGGAAGAGTTCGTCAGCGCAATCCGCGGCCAGGAACAAGTCACCCATACGGACTTCGTGACCGGCGTGAAATATATGGACTGGACCGATGCGGTAACCCGTTCGGTGCGGGAGGGCGTCGCGGTTACGTTGCCTTAGAGCAGATGCACAAGGTTAGATGAAACCGCAAACGGATCCCTCTAACTTTGATCTGATCTAGCGGTGTCCACTTCGGCGCGCATCGTTTGATAAATGCGCACGCCGATCACCAGGACGGCCAACGCAATGAAGAAAATCGCGAGCGGCCGTTCTGCGAAAATCATCACGCCATCTTCGGATAGAAGCAGCGCCTGGCGCAGCGCGCGCTCGGCGCCCGGCCCCAGGATGAAGGCGATGATGAATGCCGGCAGGCTGTAGTCGAACTTCTTGAAGAAGTAGCCGACGAATCCGAACAAGAACATCATGCCGACATCGAACAGGGTGTTGCGCAGCGCGTACACAGCGACGATCGAGGTGATGAAGATGAACGGGTAAATCACCCGCACCGGCACCTTGGCGATGATCTTTCCGATGATGCCGCTGCCCCAATAGCCCATCACGAAATAGGTCGCGATACACAGCAACCCGGATGCGAACAGCCCGTAGATCGTCTCGGTTTCCGTTTCGAAGATCTTCGGCCCGATATTCATGCCATGGATCAGGAATACGCCGCCCAGCAGCGCGGCGGCTACACTGCCCGGGATGCCGAGTGTGAGCAGCGGGATGATATTGGCGCCGGAAACGGAGTTGTTCGCCGCCTCCGCCGCAGCAACGCCTTTGACTTCGCCCTCACCCCATTTGTCGTCCGGTTTGCCGGAACGCTTCGCTTCCGCGTAGGCGACGAAGCATGCCGCCGACGCCCCGACACCCGGCAGCATCCCGATGATCGTTCCCATGCCGGTCGACTTGGCCATCACCGGCAGGCAGCGCCGGAAGTCCAGCCATGTCACATAGTTGTCCTCCGGCACGTCGGACCGTTTCGACAACATACGCTCCGCGCCCAGCGCGCCCCGGTCGGCGATCTGCACGAAGATTTCCGAGACGACGAACACACCAAGCAAGACAGGAACCAGCCCGATACCCGTTTCCAGATAATTGACGTCGAAGGTCAGACGCGGCATCGAACTGATCGGATCGAGCCCGATAATCGCCAGCAAAATGCCGAGCAGCGTGCTGATCAGGCCACGGATCATCGAGTTGCCGATGACGCTACCAATGATGACGAACGCGGTGCAATAGACCGCAAAGATCTCCGGCGGCCCCATGCGGGCGGTGTAGATCGCGATGAAGGCGGCGCCAAAGATCAGCAAACATTCGGAGAAGGTGTCACCCAAAGCCGACGCCAGCACCGCCATCTTCAGCGCTTTGCCCTGCTTGCCCTGCCGGGTCAGCGGGTAGCCTTCGATCTGCGTCGCCGACGCCTGCGGGGTGCCGGGCGTATTGAACAGGATCGCCGGGATCGAGCCGCCGAAACTTGCCGCCTTGCCGATCGTGTAGACGAAAATCAGCGCCGATAGCGGCTCCATATAGAAGGACAGCGGGATAATCATGGAAATCGCGGCCGATGCGGTCAGTCCAGGTGTCGCCCCGGCGAGCAACCCGATTGCCGTGCCGAGAATGGCGTAGAACACCGCCCATCCGCTGGTAAACAGCGTGATCAGACCGTCTATGATCGGATGGTCCATGTCGCCCCTTGACCCCGCGTATCCCTAAACGCCGATGAACTTTCGCATCGCACCGAAAATATAAAAATTATCGTATTCGATCAGAATGCCGGTCGGCTCCAACAGCCGGAATACCCCAAAAAATGTCACGTAATAGACCAATCCAGAAATCGTTGGGATCGTGACCAACCATTTCACGCCGCGATTGCCGAACAGCGCCAGGGTTGCCGACAGGATGATGATCGTTGGGAGCAGATACTGAAACAGATTGATAAGACCCAGATAGGCGAACGCAATGGCCGCCATGGGTAGGACCCAGCCGAAGAAGAGGCGAATTTCCTGCAGATCACCGGCGAAGAGACCTTCGCGAAACGCGCCGACCGCCGAACGCGCTAGAAGCAACAGCGTTATGCCGCCCAGCACGTAGCAGATCGCAATCGGAAAGACATACGGCTCCATGCCGACGCCAAACGGGTCTTCCTCGATCTTCAGGGCGGCGAGGTAGAAGATCGCCGTGCAGGCGAGCATCACGAGGCCTGAAATGAAATCGCTTCGAGCCGACATCGACGAATAACTTGGTTAGCCGTTGGAAGGAACGGGGCGAACCGAAGGTCCGCCCCGCCTCGGTCGGTATAGCCGTTACTTCTTCTTTTTCTTGCTCTTCAATTCGTCGACGATCGGCGACCAGGTTGCGGTCAGCTTGTCGTAGTAGGCCGTCGCATCGGGTCCGCTCAGATATTTGGCCGGCAGGCCCGCCTTCTTGAGCAGTTTTCCGTACGCCTTGTGAGCGGTCATCTTCTTGCATGCCGCGTCAAGCTTCACCACGGTCGCGTCCGGCGTCGCTTTCGGGACCATCAGCAACATCGGGGTGAAGACTTCCGTCGACGGGATACCCTGCTCCTTCATCGTCGGAACCTTCTTGTTGTTGGGGTCCCGTTCCGGGAAGATCAGACCGAGCACACGGATCTGATCCTGGAAACCGTTAATCAGGTGGACGCCAATGACGGAAAAGTCGACCTGCTTACCAATCAACAGACCGCGTGCGGGCGCGCCGCCCTTAGCGGGCACGTCCTGTGCCTTAAGACCATTCCGACCAACAAAGGCCAACCCGGCGATGCCCCAAGTACTGGTCCGGCCCGGCGTTGAGAAACGCAGCTTGCCCGGATTCGCCTTGGCGTAATCAACGAGCTGTTTGGCGTCCTTGAATTCGCTGTCCTGATGCACAAACAGGCCCGGCAGAAGCCGGCCGACCATGCAGACGATCTTGAAGTCCTTGATCGGATCGACCGGCGCCTTGCGGAACTTGGTCGAGAAATAGAACGATCCCCCGGAGGCCAGATAGATCGTGTGGCCATCGGGTTTCGCATCGGCGACGAACTTGGCCGCCGGCACGCCCGAACCACCCGGTTTATTGACGACGATCAGCGGTTGCAAATTGATGTATTCCGGCGCCACGCTGGCCAGGGCCCGCGCGTAGGAATCGGTGCCGCCACCGGCGCCGAACCCGACCACGACGGTCAACGGTTTCGACGGGAATTCGGCCGCTTGAGCCGGCGCAATTGCCGCCACCGCGAGAACCGCCGCGCCGGCTGCAAGAATTTTTTTGAGTGCCATGATGCCTCCCTCGTTCGCAAATTGCCCTGCAGATGCGAACCGGAACCGCCGACCCGCACAATATTGTCTTTAAGAGCTTATAATGGTGTCGATTTTGACGCGTTGGAGGGGAACGGGTCAACCGTGACGGGCCTTTATCGGCCGTTCGAGCGCTCGAACCGCCCTATTCGCTCAAATAGAGCGTGCTTTTGACGCCAAGATACCCGTCCCACGCGAACCAGTAGCTGATGTGACCGGGAACGCGGGGTAAATTTTCGCCCTTCGGTCCGGTCAACGCCGCTTCCGTCGCCCGCCAGATGCCACCGGGGCCGGTCAGCGTGCCAAACGCGTTGCCGGCGCCAAATTCGTGATCCCGCCGGTCGTAGGCGCGCACGGTGCGGGTTTTCGGGTCGCCAACAAGGACGATCTTGCGCCGGCCGATGCCATCGTTGATGACAGGCTGCGTGTCGAACGCCGTCAGCGGCCACGCCCGGGCGGCGCCGACGTCGCGGATGCCGAAGACGTAATCCTTGCGCCGTAGATGTTCTTCGTTGCGCACGATGGCGGGAAACATCAGGTCCGGGCTGTTGAAGTATTGCCGGTACACCACACCGGGATCGTAGTCCCGGTCGTGCCCCGTATAGAGCGAGAGGGCCGTGGTATCCGGGTGCAGCGCTTTCCATTTCGCCCAGCTCGTGATGACCACGGGGCGAATCTTGAGAACGATACCGGACCGGAAAAGCGGCCCGCTCACCGGTTGGCCCGTGAACTGGTTCCATAGGCTGTTGGTCTGGCGATCGAACATCAGCTTGTTGGAACGGTACAGAAAACCGGACGATGCGAGGATGAAGGGCGCGTCGCGGCCTTCGACTTTCGTCTCGAACAGGATTCCCGCGCCGCACAGCGTGCAATAGGCGAGCGCGACCGGCACGCCGCCGATCGTCTCGTTGAACATTTCGTGCCAGCCCATGATGCGCAGCGGGTAGGCGCGCGCGTCGCCGTTGATCTCGACCCCGAAGACCAGATCATCCGGCAGCAGGTAATCCGCTTCCTTCGCGGAGACCATCTTCGGATTGTCCAGCGGCGGCAAATCGTCGACCCTGACACCGCCCCAGGCGATTTCCTCGAACCGGACACCCAAATTCTCCGGCAAGGAGCGGTCGCCGCCGAGAAAATTCAGAAACGCCGGATCGATCCGCTCATACATGTCCAGTTTCAACTGGCGATAGCTCGGATGCGGCTTCAGTTCCGGGTGGGCTTCCTGCCACAACATGCCCGTCTGCCAGCCGGTGATCTCGGCGCCGGTCAAGACCTTAAGGGCGTCCGGGATCACCTGATTGTCGCGCCGGTACCGCATCGCGAAGATCAGCGATGGCACGATGTCCAGCTTGCCGCGCTCGAGCAGCATCTGCACGGCCACATCCTTCTGTTCCACGGTACCCGAGGTGGCGAGCTTGCTGAGCGCCGCGACATCGCGGTCCGTCAATTCCTCGGCGCAGACGGGCGTGGCCGCCAGCACGATTACCGCCAGAACCGAAAAGATTGACAGGGCTTGCAAAAGTTTATCGAACATGGCGTAGCGTTTTACCGTTACCGGCCCGGCGCCGTATAGGGGTTCACCATCATGTGTGGCGAGTTGAACCGACCTACCACCTCGCGCCTGCCTCAATTTCCTGGCTGACGCGCCGGACGCCACGTGGCAGCCTAGCCGCCCGCCGCAACGTCTCCACAGAATCGCCCCCATGTCCTTCAATCGGCTCGTCATCCTGATGTGCGCCTTCTTGTGGCTCAGCCTGCTGGGCATGCATTCGGTGCCGGCGATGCTGCCGCTGTTCACCGAACTGTGGTCGCTAAACTACACGGAAGCCGGCTGGCTCGCCGGGATGAACTACCTGACCTATCTGTTCGGCGTGGCCTATGTCGGGGTCACGGACCGGATCGACGCAAGGCGGCTGCTGATCATCGGCGCCCTGCTGAACGTGGCCGGCTATGGCGGCATGGGGTTGGCGGACGGATTTTGGAGCGCCCTCGTCTTCCGCGGCATTCAGGGGCTGGGCTTCGCTTGGACCTATATGCCGGGCATCAAGGCGATGAGCGACCGCATCCCGGGCGACGGCAAGGGGCGCGCCGCGGCGATCTACGTCTCCAGCTTCGCGATCGGGTCGGGCGTGTCGGTCTGGATCGCAGCGGAGATCGCCGTGGCCTATGGCTGGCAATGGGCCTTCGTTATTCCCGCGATCAGCAACATCTTCGCTGCCGCCCTGCTTTATTGGTTTCTGCCGCCGGTTTCCCTCGACAGCGCGGCCGGGACGCGCAAGCTGCTGCCGGACTTCCGGCCGGTGTTCCGCAACCGCGCCTCGGTCGGCTATGTCATCGGCTCCTTTGCGCATAATTTCGAGCTGCAGGGTATCCGCGCCTGGACCGTCACCTTCCTGACCTGGGCCGCCATCGCCCAGCCCGACATCCCGGTCAATCTCAACCCTGCGCTGGCGGCCATGGTGCTGATCCTGATCGGCGTGCCGAGCAGTTTCGTCGGTGCCGAGTTCGGCCACCGAATCGGCTACGCGCGGACGTCGTATCTGGCGATGCTGCTATCTGGCGGATTCGCGCTGACAGTCGGCTTCTCCGCCGCCTGGCCAATCTGGATCTTCGTCGCCCTCCTGGTCGGGCACAATCTGCTGGTGCTGGTCGATTCCGGCACGCTGAACGGCGGCGCGGTCAACACCGCCGATCCGGCGCAGCGCGGCAACACGGTGGCGGCCTTCGGAACCGCGTCGGCGGCCGGCGGGCTGCTCGGTCCGGTCCTGCTCGGCTACATCCTCGACGTGACCGGCGGCGGGCAGAGTCCGGAGAGCTGGGGCACCGCCTTCGCCGTGCTCGGCGGCGTGATCCTGATCGGCGGAATCGCGGTGCGGGTCCTGTCGCAGCCGCGCGAGACGGGCGGTTAGGTATTGGCTGCGGCTTTATCGCGCAAGCGCTGCAACTGCTCCCAGCCGAAATAGCCGGTGAAGGCATCGTCACCGAAATACAGCACCGGCCCGTCGCAGATGAACAGATACTCCGTGTCCTCCAGCGCGGTCGTCGCACCGTGCACCATGCCGTTCGGCTCGTAGATGAAATCGCCGGCTTCCAGCACACCGTCGCGCACCTGCAGTTTGCCCTTCAGGATAAGAACCTGCGCCGCCGACAAGTGCTTGTGGGGCGCGGCCACATACCCTTTCATCCATTTCAGCAGCACCGCCCAGCGGCCGGTCTCCGGCCCGATCCACAGGATCTTCATGTAGGCCTTTCCGGGTTCGGTCTCGATCCAGTCGATCTCGGCCGAGCGGGCGATCGAATCCATCATCTCGCTGTTGACCGGGGCGATATCCTGCGGCAGCGGCATGGTGTGTCTCCTTGTCCGTTTGCAATACCCTATCGCGCCGCCGGATGGCGGACAATTTGCCGCCTCTCCCGCGGATGCTACCGTGATGCCCCCACCGCGTCAGGAGTGTCGATCGTGCAGCCCTTGAAAGATGTCCGCGTTCTCGCCGTCACCGTGTTCCTCGCCGGCCCGTTTCTCAGCATGACCCTGGCCCGGTTCGGCGCCGACGTCATCAAGGTCGAGGTGCCGAAGGGCGGCGATCCTGTGCGCGCCCTGGGACCGTTCGCCGGGCCGGTGGGGGTCAACCCCACGAAACAGACCGAGCAGGACATCCCGACCAAGTTCCTGAAGCGCACCCAGGGCGTAAAGAGCGTCACGCTGAACCTGAAGGACCCGGAAGGACGCCGCCTGTTCCTGGAACTCGCCAAACAGTCGGACGTGGTGATCGAGAACCTGGCGCCCGGCTCGATGACGCGGCTGGGTCTGGGCTACGAGGATGTCGCGGCGGTCAATCCCGGGATCGTCTATTGCTCGATCTCCGGCTATGGCCAGGACGGGCCGCACGCCGACAACCCGGCGCACGACCACCAGATCCAGGCCATGGCCGGGCTGATGGATATCAACGGGCACCCGGACGGACCGCCGACGCGGGTCGGCGTCTATGTCAGCGACCTGGTGACGCCGCTTTATTCCGCCTTTTCGATCCTGGCCGCACTACGTCACAAGGAACAGACCGGCGAGGGCCAGTATCTCGACGCCTCGATGATGGACACCTTGGCGAGCCTGATGTTCATGGAACCGCTGGAGGAGTTCCTCGCCGACGGCCACCCGCCGCGCGCCGGCAACAATGCCCGCACCGGCCCGACCGGCCTGTACCATGTGAAAGACGCCGACGTGATCATCACGGTCGGCCACGACCATCGCTTCGTCGCATTATGCGAAGCGCTGAAGGCCCCGGAACTGACGACCGACGAACGGTTCACCGACGCGATCAAGCGGGCGGAAAACCTTGAGGCCTTGCGCGCCGAACTGCAGGACCGCTTCGCCCGCTTCGAGTGCGACGAGATCCTGGCGCGGCTGAAGGAACGGGACGTTCCGGTCGCCCCGGTGCGCACCCTCGACAAGGTGCTGGCCGACCCGCATTTTCGCGACCGCGGCACCCTGCAACCGATGCGGCACAGCCTCGTCGACGAGCCGGTCAAGGACGGCGTCACCGTCGGCTTCCCGATCAAATTCTCCAGCGGCCCGCTGCCGCAGATGCGCGGCGCACCGACCCTCGGCATGGACAATGAGGACGTGTTCGGCCGCTTGCTCGATTTGGGCGCCGAGGAGATCCAGGCGCTGAAGGACAAGGGCGTCGTTTAGGCACGCGGCCTGCCGATGATCGGCGACTTCACCTTCGAGCAACTGCTGCTGGTCGCGGGATTCGCGTTCTTCACGCAGATCGTCGGCGGCATCGCAGGCTATGGCACCGGACTGCTGCTGCCGCTGGTTCTCGTGCCTCTGATCGGCGCGGAGGCCGTCATACCGGTCATCTCGCTGGCGGCGCTGATCACCAACCCCACCCGCGCCATCACCTTCTGGAAGTTTCTCGACCGGCGAAAGACGATCTTCGTCGCGCTCTGCGCTTTGCCGGCGACCGCCGTCGGTGCTTACTGGTTCACCCTGCTAACCGGGCGCGGTGCGCAGATCCTGATCGGCTGCCTGCTCATCACCATGGTACCGCTGCGCTTCCTGCTCCGGCGGCTGCGGGTTCAGCTAAAAGGGGGCGGCTTCGCCGGCGCGTCCTTCGGCTTCGGGTTCCTGATGGGCGCCACTCCCGGGACCGGCGTGGTGCTGCTGTCGATCCTGATGGCGGCCGGGCTGGCCGGCAATCAGGTCATCGCAACGGACGCTGCGATCTCTGCGCTCCTCGGCCTTGTCCGGACCGGAATCTACGCCGGCTTCGGCGCGCTGCCGTGGGATTTGGTGTTCCTCTCGGTTCTGATCGGCGCGATGGCGACGCCCGGCACCCTGACGGCGCGCTGGATCAGCCGCCGCTTCACGGCCGATTTCCACAACGGTATCTTCGACACCGTGATCGTGATCGGCGGGTGCGTCCTGCTATGGCAGGTCTTCGCCTAGAGAGACTTACGCCCCGTCCATGCCCACGATGCAGACCGAACACACATTCTGGTGCGGGAAACCGCCCAGATTGTGGGTCAGGCCGAAGACCGGCTGTTCGCTGCGCTGCCGTTCCGCCGCGCGGCCCTGCATCTGCAGATACATCTCGTAAATCATGCGCAGGCCGGACGCGCCGATCGGGTGGCCGAAACATTTCAGCCCGCCGTCGATCTGGCACGGGATCTGCCCATCGGCGTCGTAGAAACCATTCATGACGTCGTTGATCGCGCCGCCTTCCGGCGAGATGTGCAGATCCTCCATGGTCACCAGCTCGGTGACGGAGAAGCAGTCATGCACCTCGATCAGGCTGACCTGGTCGCGCGGCTTCTCGATACCGGCTTCCTCATAGGCGCGCTTCGCCGCGGTGCGGGTCGTGATGAAATGGCTGCCGTCCCATGAATTGTGCTGCGACTCCGTGCCGTTCGACACGGCAAGCTGCAGCGCCTTGACTGTCACCAGATCCTGCTTGCCCAGCGACTTGGCGATCTCCGGCGTGGTCACGATGGCGCAGGCCGCACCGTCCGACACACCGCAGCAATCGAACAGGCCGAGCGGCTCGGCGATCATCGGTGCGTTCATGACCTTGTCTTCATCGATCTTGTTGCGCAGATGCGCCTTCGGGTTCTTCGACCCGTTGTCATGGCTCTTGATGGAGATATGCGCCATGGCCTTCTTCATGTCCTCGCGCGACTTGCCGTGCTTGGAACCGTAAGCCGCGGCGAGCTGCGCGAAATTGCCGGGCGCGGAGGTGTTGGCCCAGAACATGTCGTTGACCGCACCGCGGGTGCGCTGTGGCAGGCCGCCATAGCCCGTGTCCTTCAGCTTCTCGACGCCGAGCGCCAAAGCGATGTCACAGGCCCCGGAGGCGACGGCGTAGACCGCGCCGCGGAAGGCTTCCGAGCCGCTGGCGCAGTAGTTCTCGACGCGCGTCACCGGGATGAAGGGCAGACGTAGGGCCATCGCCAACGGTACGCCGGACTTACCGACATGCTGTTCCTCGATCGCGGTGGAGAACCAGGCCGCCTGGATGTCGTTCTTCTCGATGCCGGAATCCTCCAGCGCCTCGATGAAGGCCTCGACCATCAAATCTTCGGCGTTGTCATTCCAGCGCTCGCCGAACTTGGCGCAGCCCATGCCCAGAATCGCGACCTTATCCTTGATTCCCGTAGCCATGTTTGTCTTCTCCTCGCTCAGTCTCCGGCCTCGATCGGCGCGGCTTTCCAGAAATAGCGCCGGAATCCACGCTTGCCATCGTAATCCTTCACCCGGAACATCATACGCATCGGCAGACCCACATCCAATTTGGCGCCCGGCGTGACGTCCGTGAAGTCGATCATCATACGCCCGCCCTCGTCGAATTGCACCATGCCGTAATAGGCCGGCGGATCGGCGGAATAGGTCAGGCTGTCCGCGGTGTAGGAGTTCATCTTGCCGGTCATCTCGGCAAAGGAATGGTCCTCCTGCGTGTGGAAGGCTTCGCAGTTCGGGTTCACGCAGACCGCGGACTTGGGAAACTGCAAGGTACCGCATTTGGTGCACTTGCCGCCGACCAGCCCCAGGATCATCTCCTTGTTACGGTACAAGGTGGTCATGCCGCTCTGCCGGTCGACTTCGGCCCGTAGACCGTGCTCGCTGTTGATCAGCTCGTTGAAGGACAGGAACTTGTTGTAGTTCGTCTCCTCGCGCCGGCGGGCGAGGTGGCCGTTGATGCCGGCGCGTTTCGGCAGCTTGGCCAGCGCCTCCGTGGTCTCGACCAGGATCGCGTCGGCACCCTGACCAAAGCCGACGACCAGGATTTTCTGTCCCGGCGAAGCCTCCTCCAGCGCATTCACCAGCATGACCAGCGGGTGCGCGACGCCGGACTCACCCATATTGGCCTGCAGATTGTCACGCACGCCGTCCTCGGCGATGCCGAGCCGCTTCGCGATCATGCCGGCGACGCGGCGCGCCGCGGCTGGAAAACAGAATTGATCGACCGCATCGGCACCGACACCCGTCTTCACCAGCATCTTCTGCACCGCATTCGGCACGATCTTGAGATACCCCTCATCGCGGATCCAGCGCTCCTCCCAGACATAGTCGTAGGCATTGTCCTGGCCGCGGTAATGGTCGACGAAATCGACCGTCTCGGTGTGATAGCCCAGCACGGTCGCCACAACATCGCCCTCACCGACCAGCAGCGCCGCCGCACCGTCGCCCGTGGTCAGCTCCAGCGGATTTGCCGCCTTGGTCCGGCGTTTCTCGCCGCTCGCCAGCAGCACCGGGCACTACTACTACTACTACTACTACTACTACTACTACTACTACTACTACTACTACTACTATTACTGCTACTACTACTACCACTACTACTACTTCTACTACTAATACATTATTAAATTAATTTCTAGATATTTAGATTGTAGATGGCCTTGAACTCAACACATTAAACACACGAATATGCAAAAAATGCCATCGAACACTTACATTACGTGATTTGCATAGACCTCTACCGTAGGGGACAATCTAGTTTACTAGCTGACAAATCAAAACCATAACCTTTGGACTGTCAAGTCTCATAACAATTTTTCGTAGCTACTCTTCCACTCAGTAGGTATGAGGAATCAATTAACTACAATAATTTATTGTGTTTCCGGATTTGAGCCTTCATCAGTGCCAGATGTATAAACAACCAAAACAAGATCATCATCAAAAGAATAAGTATTGACAAGTACGCACAAAGGGTATTATGAATGTTATTGACAAAACGAAGTGTAAGGGATTACAAAAGAGGTAATTAAGAAGTGGAAATTGAAAGGTAATTGAGTGAAACAAGGTAAAGCAATCAATTATTGAGAGCAAGAAAGAAAGAAAACCAACTACATATAGTTAAGATTTTATTTGATAAGGGGAAGAACAGCTTAGCCACATATACAGATATACAGTTATAAACGTAAAGGGAAAAAACAAAAAGTTTGATATAATTAAAGGCAACATTGTGTCCAGCTATGTTGCTGTGTTCCCAAACAATTTACATCTTTTAATAGTAACATCAAAAAGAAAGATATTAAAATTAAGAGAAAAAGGAATACCTACAGCGAACAGTCACTGTCATTTCCTTAGTCTCTGCCATTGCAGTCGTGGTTACAGTGCATCGGTAAGTTCCGCTTTTGCCTCTGAGAATCTTATAATCTCTATAATTTGCACCGGTGACGTCGACTGACGTCGGTACATGAGTCCATTTTATGGTATGCGATGCTGGTACCGTACCAGGTGTACTACACGTCAAACTGATGGCATTGTTTTCTATTACATCCAAATTAGAGGTTACTACCAGTGGATCAATATCTGCGAGAGGTAAACAAAAACACAGTTGCAAGAACACATTTTCAACACATGCAATATATACAGAGCGATAAAACCCTGGGCGAATATTCAATATTCTCCCATTATAATAATATAAAAGTTATGTGTGATAGAAAGTTGATACTGTATTGGTAGTACATGTTCGCCTTGAAAGCGGTATTGAATCAGCAAATCATGCACTAATAGGTACGGTCAAATGGTTACTCAAATAAAAAAGGTTTGGCTAAGAGAGTATGTGTTTTGTACTTATTATTTTAAACTTGTACACGTGTTTTTCCTTGTAGTGGCGAACAGAAGTCTCATCTGTAGGAATGGATTAAAAGTTTCCCAGTCTACCAGTTCAGGATCCGAGTTATCTAGCCAGACAAGAAACGTACCGAGGGCACAGTCTTTACCTGTGGAAATATAGAAAACCTCCAAGCACTGCACGAGGTAGAATACTTTTTAATGAGCAAATGGTGTAGTACAATCGACAGATAATGCAACCCCATCGAGTGCTACTTATAAATGTCAATATCCTGTAAATCCAAAAAGTGGTTAGAGAGGTGTTTAACCCTACCTAGCACGGGCTTTTGATAACTTAAGCAAGCACGGAAGAAGAGGAGGGGGGCTAGTAGGCCCGCGGCTATTTTAATATGTATAAGTGCTATAAAACGTAATTGCATGCTTTGATATTAACGTTTAAATTCTTCGAGACCTCTGACGTTGAATTTATGTGTTTTTGTTGCGAAAGTTCTGATAAAATATGTGTTTACATTAGTATTGTAAGGTAAGGTAGTTAAGTTAAAAAATATTTCCGGGATGGGAGTCTGATCGTAAGGGAATACAAGCTAAGCTGTGTTTCATGAATTCAAAGCAGCAAGAGTTACCTCAAAAGCTGTTTTGAGCCTTAGAATAATTTACTATTCTGAATACCTGAGAAACCAAGTCTTCATGACAAATATCGGAACCAGTCGTGAAGATGAGAAGTCTCAAATATTGCAGCTAAACAACTTTAAACAGAACATATTTATTATATTGTCGTGAATCTTACATCATCCATAACAATATGATGTTACGATTGCACGATAGGGATTTTCCCTCTGTATATATATTTTTAGTTACATACATAATTCCATTGTGAGTACTACATATAAATATTTGTTTTTGTTAATCTAGAATACACACTTTCACTTGTTGGTAGTGATTTTTGTTCATACTAGTTTCGCTGATGCGGATTTAACAGCGTTGCCGCTACCATTGCGCCTAGAAGTCTATGTAGGTTTAACATCAACCACGTAACCTATAATATCTGAAGATGTGCATTCTTTTTTAACTATAACATGTGGTTATACCTGTTTTAAATGCCAGTTAGCCTTATTTATATATTTGGGACCGTTTTCTATGGTTTTTAGATACAGATTTGTTAAGAAGCTAGGAGTGGACATATGACGTCATCAAAATCGATAATTTCCCCCCTAAATAGTGCTAATTAGCTCTTAAGTAGCATTGATGAGCTTGAAATGTATTAAGAAGTTGATTTAAGATATATATTTTACAAAATATTTGTAAAATTAATGAAGACATCTCGAGATATAGCTCTTTGAACTTTTCAACATAGACGGTCAACATCTTGTCAGAGTCATGGGACCGGTCCACAGACCGTGAGGGCCATTTTTTTTAACCAAAGATTTGCCAGATAAAAGTTAGGAAAAATCAGAAAGTTTTAGTAACTTAGAAGAAACAGTTCAAAGTTATTAAACAATATTTACAGCCGCGGGACTACTAGAGAAGAGAGACTTTGAAGCCATTACACGGTATCGGGTATTAGCAACATTTTGAGCACCTGGATTGCAATCGTAATCGCTTTTTGCAAAAAACAAGGCTAATACCATCTCTATTACGTACTCTAACAATAATCATAGCATTATCACAAGCGTGCAAAATTAAGTGAAAATGTGAAAGTTCTATTATTTTTCAAAATTGGGTGCTTTTTTGTCACAATTAGGCCCTCAAGACTTATTTTTAAAAATAACCCAATAATGTTTTAGATATTATAAGCAAAATTATAGGGAAACAGCGATAGGTTCAAAGTGATTGAATATACAAGGGCTGGTCCTTTTTTCTTAAAGAGAGACAATACGGCATTCTTGTCCGTTCGTCGGGTGACACAAGGATCAGTGATCAATTTGTGCTGTCTGCCTATAAAGTTCAGTCAAGTTGATCAGTACCTAATGTGTGACCTGCGTTACAGATAAAGACAACTCTTTTGTTTACTTATCCCTAAAGTAATACTATTACATTCTATACATTTGACTTTACCATCCTAAAGTACAAGCACAGGTTTCACTAGTTATAACTTACAAAACAGAAAGATTGCCCTTTGTTAATAAGAAAGTTTAGATCGAGGAAGCTAAATTGCTACATGTTAAGGTGATATTTTTTTGCTTTCCAGCACAACTTTAGAATCGCAGGTTGCAATTGGTGACATCATAGCTGACATAATATTAATCAAATTTGCGTTAGAGAACTAATCTTTCCGTACGACATCTTTCTTTAGGTCTATTAGAAGAGATTCTACATACTTTGATGATAAGCTAAGAGGAAATAACAAAAAATTGATGTACTCGGTCGAAACACTAGTATCATAAAGAATCCACACTATTAGACGCTAATAAACTTAGAAGTAAAATATTTTTGATAGTGAAATGTAGAGTAGATGTTTGCAAGCTCACTAAGCTGATGAGCAGAATATAATGTTAGATTATCTGCAAAATATTTGTAAAATTGATGAAAAGCATCTCGAGTTATAGCCCTTTGAAACTTTTCACCATATATGGTCAACCTTTCTATCCGGGACATGTGACCAAACCACAGGCCAAATTTTTCTTATCCAAAAATTACCAGATGAAAGTTAGGGAAAGTCAGAGAGTTTCGGCAACTTAAAAGAAGGCATTCAAAAGTTATTCAGCAATATTCACAGCCGCGGCCCTACAAGCCTCTCCTCCTCCTCCCCCCCCCCCTCCCCCGTGCTACGTAGTGTTAAGATGAACTCCTTTAACGTCCTCCCAAATGCATAAATAGCCACCACTAGCTCCTATATTTCAAAATGAGTCGATTAAAGAATAAATCATTAACTTACAGATGACTCGAATTTGGAAGTTGCTCGACGTCTTCGTCATCATGGGTGAAAACGAAACAGAACATTTGTAAGTGCCTGAATGGTGTCTCCCTATGCTTGAGTATCTCACTGTGTTTGTTGTTTCCGAAGGTAGTAATGTTCCATCCCGATACCACTTGTATATAAGGAGGTTGTGTATGTTAGACAAGACTCTACAATATAAATAAACATCCGTATTCTCGCGGATTTGCATTTCACCCATAAACATATTGGAACTCATCCAAGGCGTCCGGTAATCTAAAAGATAAAAATTAATACTGCTTATTGTTGTCTTGTTAAACATTCAAGTTACATTTAAAGATAATCCCCGGTCATTGTTAGGAGGAATCAAGGATTTTTATGTTACTTTATACCATTGACAATTGTTGGCGTGTCGGAATATACTGGGATATCAGTCACCCTGGAACGTCATTAAATCTAGACTAGAATATAGTGCCACCTTTACCTCCTGTGGCAAAAACAGCACAAAGGAACGTTCTCTTACTTTAGAAAAGAATATTATTTACCAGTATTTTAAGTCTACCAATCAAAATGAGACTCGCATTCCTGATAAAGAAACACATCAATGCGAAATGATGTTGAATGTCTGGAAATAGTGCTGAATATATCATAATAATTACCCCAGTATTGGTAACCAGTGTGTACATGTTACTAGACTACATGCATAGTGGCATACTAGGTACTATACTCTTCTACATACAGTTTCTCTTATATATGTATATAATATATATGAAAATCTATAATGATTGACTTCCAAAATCACTGCCCCTACCCCTACGCCAACATAGCTAATGTGATACATTCATAACATTAGCTTTGTTACATATATCCCTAGTTTTCGAGAAGTTTCTAAAAGCCGATTTGTAGTTGTTGACCCTAATTCTGAAAGCTGTTTTGATGCTTCCTTGGTATTAAATACCACATGTTCTGCATTCTAATATATAGACCACCAATTTAGAGTTGCAGTGTAGTGGTCTAACCCTAATGTCATAGGTGCACTTTCCTGATCTGTCAAAGAAATTTATGGTCTCCTTGACGAGTGAGTAAACTGCACAATTTGACCTCGTCTTGCACCCATCATACAATTTTTTAGATGTAAAGGTCACGAAACTAGGCGATACTCTAGCCACCGACCTATTCATCAAGCCAACAGATACCAACCAATATTTACACGCTGATACTTCCACGCTGCGGGATGTATAACCAAAGGCGAGCATTAATTTGAGTTTTCTTTTTATCACCTTTGCTCATTAATACATACATAGATACACACATCTATGCTGATAAGTAGTATTAATACCGTTGCAATAGTGCTCAACACAGCAAGGTAGCGTCTAATACTGATTGACAAAGGTAATACAAGGGAAAATCAAATTACCTCGGTTCCTTGCAACCTGGTAAAGCGTCGCGGGACGCAAAACCAATGGTAACTACAGTAATTTGATTTTTCTTTTGTCACCTTTGCTTATTAGTACATTTTTAGTACAATATTAGTAATATTTTTAAATATGTAAAGAAAGAATGTGCTTACATCTGACGAAAAAGGTTTTCTCGTCTGAGTCTGCGCTATCAAGAAAACCAGATTCATCAACGATCCTGCACTTGTATCGTCCGGAGTGTTGAGGCTCGGCATTGTTGAATGAAAAGGTCTGTGTCGTCTGTGATATAATTGATGAATTATGTATCCATGCATATTTTAGTCTGTATGGCTCATTGAGGTAAACTGGCCCGTTGTAGTTGCATGAAAACGTAACTTTTTCATTCTCATTAGCTGTCGTTTTCGAAATTATGACCGTCGGCTTTGGTAAAGAGAATACTGGAAAAGAAGAAAATAAAGAGATCAAATTGATTACTGCCTTTCTAAAGTGTTTAAAAAGGGGTTGTTTATATATTTAAAGTTAAAATTGATGAAAAATAGACTTAAATCCAGAAAAAAGATACAGAAGGCGCTTTGTTACGTTTTACAGAACCGAATAGATATGCAGTTTAAATGAATCATCTATCCCAGGGGTGTGCAGGCATACCCACCGTAAAGGTGGCAGCCGGATGCTGCAATAGAAGCTATTTACAAATGACCCTGGACAACAAAAAGATGAGAGTTATGCCAGGATGCGCTGGTGTCAATTTTACTGATTGATCAAGTGACTTCTTGATAGCATTCGTCCTTGTTTATACAAAATAGTCACGTGCTATCAATTGACGTAAATCAATTGCCGTGAACTTTATGAGAGGATATAAATTTACAAAATGGACCTACTATAGGAGTGGAGATAGTTGTTTACTTAGAGCCCATAACTTTAGAACGAACAACTATAATCAGTGATAACAGTCAAAGAACTGACGACAGTAAACATCACCTAGTGAAATTTTGCAAACGTATCTTTTAAAAAATTAAAGTTTGAATTGTTCATATTTTTCATGCTACAAAGACATATCATCCATACATTGAATGAATATTTCCCAATTGAAACACAATACCAATCATTGATGATAACACTGGTCAACACGATTTGTGGTATCAAGAAACAAAACATGTTTTCTAGCTAATTTGATGGTGCTGATTTCGAAAATGACCTTAGTTTTTTAATTTTCGCTACCATTTTTTTCTGGACCGGAAGTGCTCAATTTTGGTACAAAGAGTATGTTATGGTCTTGGGTAATAGCAAAAGTTAATTAATAAGGGTCATAGAAGCCAATCAACATTTAGGTAGATCCAAAAACTTATTGCAAGAAACATTAAACTAACATTTTTTATAAGAAAATATAAAAAAAGTGTTTTTTAAGTTAAAATATTTAACATAGAAGTACCAAAAGTTTCCAATTTTTTGCCAAGATTCAAATTAACTAATAAGATATATCGGTAATTATAATGCACTTTAATAAACCTAACTGTTAGGGTGAGATAGAAAACAGGAAGCCTTAGAATCTATATTAATAATTTTTTCTGTGACCGGGTGTCCACAAATACGATCCTGGTGAATGGAGATTGTTCAGTGGTTGTTAAAAATGCTTTTTGTGTGTTTGCTCCATCTTACCAACTATATCTGGCAATACCTATACCTCATTCAATAACACCGCTAGAAATATATGATGCCATTAAACACGTTGTGAAACAAATCGACTGCAACAAGCATAAAAGGATTTCATGTGTAGATTGGACAATGGTAAATTTCTTAGCTTGGTCAAGAACGTGGTTACACAAAATGATCTTTTGTGTGTGAGCAACGGTAGAGAAAAAATGCTGCCCTGAAAAAGGAAAGAATGGCTTTTCCAGGGAAGGATCGGTGAAAGAACATTATTAGTGCTACTTCTTACGGAGTAAAAAATCATATTGCCTCCCATACATACCAAATCGGGATTAATAAAACAGCTCGTAAAATCGCTCGATAAGGAAAGCAAATGTTTTGAGTATATATTTAAATCGTTTCCAGGACTTAGAACCTAGAAACTCAAAGCATGAGTGTTTGATGGTCCTGATATCGGGAAACTCTTATTAACTTTATGGATTTGTTAATTCAACGAATAACTCGGAGTTCCGTGTTTCTCTAGTGACATGTTAGAAAACGTCTTAGGCAATCGCTGGCCTGAGAACTACAAGGAGGTAGTGGGAAAGTTGTTTAAAGTCTCAGGGCATAGGCGTTGATATGAGCAGCTAAGGTTTATTATTTCTTCCTGCCCTCTTCGCATTCGAATTCTCTTCCAGTTATATTACCCAAAGAGTTCATATCAAGCATACGTCCATAGCATTTTCTGCAGCAAAAGATTGCATAATATGAAGTTACCCTGATATACACAGTCCCCTTTTCTGCAAAATGCTGAAAATTAAACAGAAGACGCCTATAGTTCTTTCAGCTCAGATTCAAGCAACAGCTTGTCTATTGTCAGTTTTACTTTGGCTTTCCTAACGGAACGAAAAGGTTAGGGAGTAATAGTCCTTCATGTACTGGCTATGTGTGCTTCTCACGAGATTTAAGATTTGTAGGGTTAAAAAGCGAGACAAATCGGTACACGATACAGGAGAATTACACAGCAATAAATCACCAGCTTCTCGTCGTTCGTGTACAGTGATGAACACAGCTATGTTATGGACGCGGTGTGCACCATAGTAGTGATAGACAAAACATCAACAGGAGCAGTAGCGTTTGTTGAAAGGGATCAAAGACGTGAAGCAGATTGTTGATCATCGAACTTTAGCGAAAGCTAATACGAGCATGGAAGAAAAGGGTGCCCTTTGAAACCCACCCATCCACCACAGTTCTTTTGCTTCAACTTAATCACTTAAAGCTTTATGTGGTTACATATGTTCTGATGACAATGGTTGTAGAGCACATTGTAGAAAGTGGGCTCTGAAATCATTCGAGTCCCTCATTAAACAAAGATAGGGTACTGTATCATTTGTTTACTATATCTCCTTAATGTAAATGTATCTATTAATACGGTGACGTGTATTGCGTGAGTAGATGTATGTACTGGCGCTTTCATTTGGCAGAAACTCGAAAAAGGATGTTAAAAACCTTGTCAATAACAGTTTTTCCGGTTTTGATTGTGTAGATTGAAGGTTAACAACCAGCTAGTTTGTTGGAACGAGACTTTTAGGAATTTGAGAGATAATGTATTGAAGCAGGTGACGGGCCGCAGTGTGCTAATTTTGGTAGCCAAAGTATTTGAAGGGAGATGAATATAAATATGATGCAAACCCTCAGTAATTCTTGTAAACTTGCAATTCTTACAACACTTTTGATTGTCTCCTAAAATTGTCAGAACATTGGTGCAGTGGATTGGCTGATTTTTTAGCGATGTTTATAAGAGATTTCATATTGTAGTATTGAAATACGCACAATATGAGAACGTAGACAGGTACGTTGTATAACCAAAGTCTATTCTTTCTCTCTCCAATTCATAGAACAAAGCAGGCGCGATGATATGGAATCACTTGGCTATGTTTTAATGTACTTTAATTTGGGACAGTTACCATGGCAAGGTTTAAAGGCAGCGACCAAGCGACAGAAGTATGAACGAATAAGTGAAAAGAAAATGTCCACTGGGATTGAGACATTGTGTCGCAATGTACCATGTATGTATTGATTCTGAAACTCCTTTTTAATATGTGGTCATTAATATTTAACGTATTAGACATTTAACAAAGATGTTTCACCAACGTCATTTGCAATATTCATACCTCTCTCTTTATTGCCTTTCATAACACTACTTTCACCCTTTAGTGCATGGTCAGTTAAAGGCATCTTCACTGTCTCCAAACTATTATCCTCCCTCCTCTATCTAACAAAACTCGTCAATACTTCTACCTCCTAATTAAACGACCCCCTCCCTTACAAGTAGAGCAGAGAAAGAAATAATTGAAAAATTCTTAATGTGAGGTGGCATGGAAACAAATCTCTTGATGCTGCCTCGTTGTGAAAATGAAAACTAAACGTGTTAAGAGGTAGAAAAGACATAAGCTGCATTCACACTGCTGCTTAAAACCGTTTTCAAATCGGTTTTAAAAACGATTTTAGGTCTTAAATCGGCGCAGACGGGCAGAACTGTTTTGAAAACATCCAGCCAAGCAACAGCTCATATGTTTAAGGAGATATTCTGAAGTATCGAAAGAAATACTCATGGTCGAAACGGCCCCTTTCTCCTATCAGAAGTTTACATCAAACTTTCCTCCTCCGTTATTGATTAATCCTTCTTACCCGAAACCGTTTGTTCCCAAAATCGTTTGTTCCCCAGAACCGTTTCTTGTGTTCTCCTGAATCTCCGCAGGAATATAATTAATGAAATAATTCTACTCGAAATAAAACCATAACCTACTTGTAAGTTTCACTGCTTCGTAATTTCTCTACACGTTTCATGCACACGAAAGAACAGAACAATCTGAGTTTGATCATTTGTAGCTACGTTTGTTTTCCCAAGCTCGTTGTTTTCAGCTAAGCTGTTCTCGAGAGCAAGAATAATAACATTTGTGCTGAAATTGAAAAGAGTTTTCACACGAAGGAATCTGGGGAAAAGTTGATTCGCCTTCGTCCAGTAGAAATTACTCTTTAAGGACAGCGTAATTGATGATACACCAGAGGTCGTTGAATGTATACTGGCCGCATTTGCCAGATGCTGAGCCGCTGCATACAGAAAGTTTTACGCTTTTACACAGACTTGCAAACAGAACGAGGCCGAGAAGCTGGCAATGGAAACAGACGTAATCTGTACAACTGAGACAGTAGAGTAACCTCGCTAATATTCCCGAGGTTCTTTTAGAATGACAACTGACCATGCTACCCGTTAGGTTCTTCTTTACATGTTAATTGCTGTGTCTAATTCATACGATCAAGAAAAGATTTTGCTTTTAGAGTTATTCTCGTGTAGTATGATTGTGCTTAAGAATGCCCTTAGTACCCACTAGCACTTGTGTATTGCGAGGCTTGTTAAAAAGCTTGTCACGGTAGTTCAGAGTTCACGGTATTTAACTTTGCATTACCAGTGGAATACATTTTGAGTTGCAGTAACTACTCATTTAATGGAGTTGATGCATGAAGAGGATATATGGGGCTGTTCCTTGTCAGTCATCTGTAAAATTAATTGAATTATCTTTGAAGACTGAGCTATGCTAACATTCCACAATTTATATTTTATAGCGGAATTTGCAACGTATCTGAATTTCTGTCGGTCACTGAGGTTCGATGATAAACCAGATTATTCGTACCTGCGACAACTGTTCCGCAGTTTATTTCACAGACAAGGTTACACTTATGATTACATCTTTGACTGGAACCGTCGGAAGGTGGTAAGTAGAGATCTATTGTACTGAAATACTCATTTATCTACCTTTTTAAATATTCAGACATAATAAGGTCCATGAAATTCTAAGTATAGGGAGACAGTACATACATTCCTCCGAGGGGTAAATCACTTCAACAACAGTGTTTTAGAGTGACGAATTATTGAGAATTATTGGGAGTTATAGAGAATTATTGGGAGTTACAGAGAATTATTGGGAATTGTGAAAATTAATGATAATTGTGGAATTTTTAAGTGTTATTAAGAGTTAATTGAGAATTATTAAGAATTATTTAGAATTAACAGGAATCATAAAGAATTATTGAGAGTTATGAGGATTATAGAGTTTCAAGAGTGATTGGTAATTTTTGAGAGTTATTGAGAATTATTGAGAATTATGAAGAGTTATCGAGATTTATGGAGAATTATTGTAAATTATTAGGAATTATCAAGAATTATTGAGAGTTATTGGGAATTATTGGGAGTAATTGAGACTTACAGGAATTATTCAGAGGTATCAGGAATTATGGCAGTAGATTGAGAATTATGAGAATTATGGTAATTTTGTTTGAGTATTATTTCAGTGATTTACCCCTCGATTTCCTCCTCGCCCATGCAACTTGAAGGTGTCGACCACTCCTCTCCATTGCATACCTCTGAATTTAAATTGTTTTTGTCAAGCAGTAAATCAGCTTAAGCGGATATAAAATACTATGGCCATTCTCTCACACATTCAAAGTGAAGTAAGGTATCCCCTGTAGAAACCTGCTGATAATTACGCTTCACGATATATAGTAAGAACTCCTCACGCATGCTCGAATCGTCCTTCTGCTGTTGTCGTAAACATTTGCCTTAAAAAAAGACTAAGACTTGCAATGGCAGTGCAGGTTAGCGAGGGTTGCTGTCGTCATTATATGGCCTTCCCCATGGTGGCCTTGTCTGAATTAACTAGCGATCATGATGAGCCCAGCGCTAAATATGATCTGTTAGTACATCCGATAATAAGGCTTTTGTGAAACACAAAAGTATGTCTGGAGCTTTGGGAACTTAGGACGTTATGTCTTAGTTGCCATCACTCTTTTTAGTTTACCTTTGCCTCTGGTAGTAGCACCTGGTAGAATCCCCACCATGAGTTTGAATAACCCGTGCCGTGATATTAGGATAGGGCCTTTTCTCACGGGTGTTCTATTGTCAAAATAGGCTTCGAAACTCTGATCTGCTAATATTTTTGCCTTGTGGTGGTTATTCTGGTCAGTAAAATTCATTTCGTATGTGACACAGATACAGTTCACATATGCCTCCCAATTCTTCCGTCACTATACGTCACTTGCAAATATTCGGAATAATGAGCTTGCGCAAGTACGGAACACTGACAAGAAGTCCTTGTTGTGTTAAAGTTTGCAATAGCTTGATCGCATTGGATGTTATCAGGCCGAGGTGACGTTTATCGTTTCTACAAATTCACCAAGTTTTCTCTTTTTACCTTTTCTTCTTTTTCACTGGAGCAAGTAGTTTTATTTGCTTTACTGTAGCTAGAAAATATACCTCTATCTGCTTTATTTCTTTGAGCTCGTTTGAACCCCCTTATCAATTTTCAGTGTTTTATGCTTTATTTGCCCTCTATCTCCAGATACTTAAAATCCATCTTGTACGCATTTGGTTAGATACAATATTCTCTTAGAACAGAAACTCAGTCGAGACTGTTTTCCTCTAATCCCCACCCGTTTATCTAATTGATCAAGTTAATATTCTCACCAAAGACTAGTCAAGGGGGCATACGCCATATTAGGAATAATTTCTTCGTCGTCGTTTGATTCTTGCTCAATTTCAGGAGAGCAGAACTCCATTTCTCCAAGCTCCCGTTTCTTGCGTGACCAAACTCTTTATAATGGCGAGGACTAATCTATGTGCCCAAACTCTTCTTTGTCGAGGCGATTCCCAAGTCTGACCTTTCGGCCGGTCTTTCTTATTCTTTGCAAAGGTTCCTCATACCCGACTATCCTAGATTTCTAGTCTGGACTTCCATATTTAATTTTAGGGCAATATCCACTCTTTACCGAAATCAATTGAAACAAAAATCGGATTACCTATTTCTCTATTCCTTTCATTCCAACCAGCATGTATGCTCATTCAATATAGATACGGAACACAATAGGCAGATTAGCCGTGTCATCTGCAATAGATTCAATAGGTTTGCGGATACATCAGTGAATCGTACCTACGTTCTTATTAGTAGTTAGACTCCTTGGTATGGACTCCGGGTATGATTTCGTCCTGATAAGGCAGTTTTATATCCACCTTGTTATTGCCTGTCGCCTCCCTACTTTTAGCGTGTCTCTTTGCTTCTGTGGCTTGTATCTTGTAACTCCCTCAAAACAGGGGCGGAAGAGTAAGCCGTGTAGATGCCAAGGCAATTATTGTTTTAGAACTTTAATCCTCGTGACTCATATTTACCTTGTGAGACGCCTCTACTTTCTTTTGACTTTATTCATCATTGGTTTATATATTGTAGGTATTTCTGGTCATTTTGTCGTATAAAGTCTTTCACCATGTATCAGACTTTCATTTTAAATATTATCATACTGGTTCCACAGTTGATTAATCTATAGTCTGTTTTGATTTCGTTACAATGCTCTTTTCAGAAAGTGGGTACAAATTCGTTATCATGTAATCATCATGAAGCTCTTTCTTGATATTAACATTTATTGCATAAATTCAACTTACTACGAGGCAGAATTTTGCGAGCGACCTGATTTTCCGCCTGAAAACCCATTCTGATATGCGCAGATCACGTCCTTGCATAGTCATCTACTTTTCAAACATTGAGCGCGGAATCTTCGATAAAAATGGACGACCGCAGCTTTGAATATCAATTTGAAGTTGATGATTGCTAAATTTTCTTTAACTGATAAAACCACAAAACGTGGCTGAAGTTGCCAAATAAGAGCCAACAGTTGAGGTATCTCTCGTGAAAATTGAAGATGCAGGCACCAATAGCTCTGTTCAATAGAACAGTGGATCTGTTGAGTTTGATGTGGAGACATTTATGGAAGACTGCAGCCATGTCTGTGGGAGACGTCTAAAAGCCTACAGGGACAGGATTGTGAAGCAAAATATATGGAGAGAATTATCGTTTATATTTCTAAAAGACGGTATGTTTCTTTCTTACCTTGCCAATTACCCTATTTCATATCGTAGAACTTTTAAAGAGAGGGTTTTTTTGTTTGATGGCATTTGATAGCCAATTGAAGAAAGGCCATGAGATGTTGTACAGAATATCTATCGTTGAACTCACAGAGAACATCCATTAAAAAGCTACCCAAATATTTAAGTAAATTTTGATATTACTTTGCCCCATCCCATTGAAACTTAAAACGCATATACTTTTAATATCTTGACGCAAACAAAAATGTGTCTTTGATTGCCCCCACCCCTCCTTCATTTACAAGTACGCAGCTACGTGGCTGGTTCCCTTATAATGAATGTTAGATTGCCTTTGCATTCCCTCAATCAAAAGACAAATGATTGACGGTGGGCTTTTTGTTGAAACTTCCCTAGAATAACAGTACAACCACCAAACAGAAAGACATAGATAATGGGTAGTTGGAGCATCTAAGGGGAATCTGTTAAATTGTGTTTGCTCCTCTAAAATCGGAGCAAGAGGTCTGTTATTTCAGACTTCTCTTAACAAGGCCTTACCGTAGTTCTGTTTGTATATTTCCTTAACCTTCCTTTATTTACCTGAAATGATATAGGGCAGTAGTTCTCAACCTTTTTAGCGCCGCCGCCCCCTTAGAGGCTTCTAGGTTGATCGAACGCCCCCCAAGCCTCAGCAACCCATTTCACGCACCCATTTTCATTATTTTGAAGACTAGATAGTGAAAGCAATTACTTAAAATCGCAAAGAATGTTTTACAAAGATGAATTTAAAAATTTATATTGGAAATACATCAAATTGTTTTGTTTGGTAACAGATTCAGTCAATTTAACCCAGTGTTTATCAGCTTTCTGAAGAAAATTACCAAAGCTTTACATTTGATGGGCATCTACAGTAGGAAGACAGCATTAAAAAGCCATAATCAGCCCCGGAAATGGCCTTTAATTTTGAATGGGAGGACAGCAGCAATAGAAGCTATTGCTGAGGAACAGCCAGTGTCTGAGCGGAGATGAGAGAGTGCACCTTTTGAAGTTGTGTATTTTAATGCACTCCAAAGTGCTTATGTTCGACGTTTGAAGGGTTTCAAGATACCAATTTTTAGAAGCATACAATATTTTATTTATCCAGACGCCTGGCTGTTCCAAGTCCCCTTTCCCCAGTTCTAGGCTTCGCTGTAACGTTTATATGTATAAAAAATACGAAACAGTTCGGAAAAAATAGCAACTATCACTATTAGTGTGACCCATGCTGCTGATGTTGTGCCACGAGTTTCTTCATATTCGGCTCCAGCTCCAGCTCCAGCTCCAGTCTCGTCAACATTAGGCGAAGATCACCGCGCGGGAAGATGTCCAGGCGACCTCTGTATTTTGTTAAAATATGAGTGACTGCACTGAATCCTTTCTCAACTAGGTAAGAGGTTGGGAACAGGAGAACCAGCATTTTTGCTGCTTCACACAATAGGAGGAATCGAGACATTGTGTTGTCGGAGATCCAGAAAAGCGATAGGTCGTCATTCTGAAAGCGATTCTTGGAAGCTATGCTACGTTAACATTTTAAGTATAAATCCCGGAACTCGGAAATTCTCTTCGTAAAGTAACCTGAATTTTGATTAACTGGACAAGAATTTGAATCAAATTGGACAACCAGTATCATTTGAAAACCTCTTATGAATTTAGGGCAGAAGATAAAGTTTGCATTACTTATTTTCCTTAACCCTTGTAAAATTGGAAGCTTCCAAAAATAAATAATTCTGAGAACTTTTAATACAATAGAACCGTATAAGAGCATAGAAGAGTCTCTTCCTTTGGTTTTATTTCCAATACCTGAATCTCTCAGAGATAAACTAGTGCGTGTTAGATTCCGTAAACATAGGCTGTAATTCTTGTTGATTTGAGGAGCCGTGACATTTGATATTATGTCGCTGTTAGCACCACCTTTTCCAATACACATCGTTTTTCCCAAAAATAAGAATACATCAGGCTGTCCAACTTCTTATTTGCTCTTTCAATCCAAAATAGAACTTGATTAAGAATTTCACGGTTTCCTTTCTCATTCTACTGACCACTTGTGCAGACAGAAAAGGCAATGAAGTGTAATTTTGATGCTTTGTAAAACAAATGATGCTTTAAAATTAGGGAATAGGGTTGTCACGTACTTTGTTTACGGCACTTCTAAACGTCCAAAGTTGTTGATATGTCTATCAATTTCCATATTTAATACACAGCTGTTTACTCTCTCGTTTTAGGGTGGAAACCCGGATGACGACAGGCAAAAGGAACGTGATCACGATCGGGAAAGGGACAGAGACAGAGATCAACGAACGGATGGGGACAGACATCATGGCGTACATTACAACAGAAATCGTGCTTTGCCACCATCTTCGTCCGGGCGAGCCAGAGAATCATCAGGTAATCACGACCTCGTTATTTTCTTCAGCTTAAAGTATCAATTAAATTTAACTTTAGTGAAACTGTGACAGTTATTGATAGACCACGCTATGTAGAGCTTGTAGCATGCAGTGTGTGATTTAAGTAAGACAGTGCCATTTTCTCTCTCGAAATTGTTTACTAAAGTTTGTGGTAATACCTTGGTCCTCTGTGATGTTTTATTATTGATCTTCTATAGTCTACGTTATTCTAACACCATTAATAAAAGGACGAATGATTGCATTATTAGCTTAAAGACAGTGAATATAATAAAAACAAGTCAGGTTTAATGGAAGTGAATAAAAAGAAGATTGCATATAGTCGATTTTTTCTATCCAAGGCAAAGCAGAAGGCATCTAAAAAGTTATTGAACAGTATATCACAACGTTCAAAGACAAGTTGCGAGAGGAACAAAAAAATGTACTACAGTATAAAGAGAAAGAGCTTTAGTTACTTCTGTAACCCAAAGTTCTCCCGTCAACTACCTTACTGTAAATTATATAGCCTCAAGTATCTGTAACATCACCTCCGCCCTCCAGTTATGTCACATATTTTGAAATTCTCGTTACTCCAATTAACCCCGAAGATACTCATTCCTCTTTTCATTTTATACTTGACCATTTTTGTCGTACATTATAACTTGCATGCTACACCGTCTTAGACAGCAAGCTATTGATCTTGGCATGGCAGTTAAGAGGTTCAACTAGAACGTATTAATTGATAACGTTTTTATTGGTTCCTGTATTTGGTGTATCACCAGTGCCTGGGATGCTACTTGCTAATGCAGTAACGTCTAGCGTGACTATGACGGAGTTTAAAGTTTGGACTTGATTTGAAGATTCAACACGATAAACAAAAAGCATACATGGCGTCCAACTCTGAAGACAACAAGAAAATGAATAAAAATTTTACGAGATAACAGCAGCTCATAGGGAGCTGATACAATACAGGAACATAGCAGTATTTTCAACACTTTTTCATGTTACTTGTTCCTGAAATACAGATAAATCTACAAGCGTATGCTTATACCAAGCTCACAGTAAGCTCATTAAAGGGAGGATAAGTAAGACCCTTCGTCGTAACATGTCATTGGTTGGACAATTTTCACTTCAAGTGCTTTCTGGTCCACCAAATGATAGGTCAATATGTTTTGTACCCGAGTGACTAGATGGATAATCGCCCCCTGATTATTCTCGTTCGTAACAACATTTGCTTGTGGATAGTCTAGATCAGGCATGGGTTAGCCTCCGGCCCGCGAAAGTGTTCAATCCCGTCCGCGAGTTATTTGACAAAATGCATACAATACGGCCCGTTTATCATCTTGGCAAATTTCAATACGGTCCGTGGACATTTCCGAGGCACAGCTATCAACCAATATTTAAGTCAATATTTCCGTCAGTGTTTTGGCAATGTCTTTTGGCAATGTTTTGCCGCAATCTTCTCGTATTACTTTTCAGCAAAGGAGGGAATAGTAACAGACACTTTTTTATTTTGTCGTAAATATCACTGCGCGCAAGAAACCATTTAGCGACGATGAATTTGTGAAAGACGTTATTAGCAGCGCAATAGAAGTATTAGGTCTGACAGTGGTTTTTCGAGGGGCGCAACAACGAGGCAAATACAGGAAATTATACGAGCGCTGACATTTTGGGGAAAATTTGGAAATTAGATTTGAACATTATCCTATTTTTCGATTGCACTGGACGAAACCGCTTATTACACTGCCTGACTGAGCCATTTCTTTCTAGAGGGACCCTTCCACGAGTTATTAGAATACACCAAAGAGCTTTACTAATAAGCAAATGGCAGGTGCAGATTTTATCTGCAACCCTTAGCCATTTTCTGGCACTTAACACCATGAACCATAACAGGGACCAGGGCTGATATGCATAAAACATCGTAAGTGCAAAAAAATCATATCATACTACTATCATATCAATTTTCTTGACTTCAGTAAATACAGGTTAGTTGTACAAAAAGCTCGGAAATCCACCTTGTTTTATTTCTAGAGTAGATTAGGGTCGAATCTAGGTAGGAACAGGAGTAGGAATAAGATTGGATAGGATCTACTTTTATTACGGTAATATTGAATCACAAATCGTATGGCGGGTAAAGTTAGCATCGTAAACAAAGAAACCACGCTATTACTCCTTTGTTTCGAGCATAAGTTGGCATCCTGTATCGTCCAATACCTTCATAAACACACTACAAACATACACCAGAGCATGGTATGTCGGACTGTTGATCGTGTAACGCTGTAATTAGTAGCATGGATGAACAAGTTGATAAGATTTCTTGTCACCGCGTGCATGCTATCAACAACCTCTTTTCCCAAACGGCCAATTTCCAAATGTTCAAGGCAATATTGCGAACAGCTTACTAAAAATGCATTTGATAGGCTAGGCCTACTGTTAAAAGAATAATCTTATACTCCAACAAGAGTTCTACTTCCCAAGTCCAAACAGACAACCTCGCAGCATTAAAAGATAACTATGCTACCACACAATCGACAAGATTCCGCCTTGAAAACTCGTGACCTATCGGTCACAGCAGAGGCCCCTTATATCAGACCTGTGTGATACAAACAAACGAAATACATCATTTCGCTGTTCACAAACAATCCCACAAGGAACTTACCTGGTAGGCTCTGTGGTTTGGCTGTTTCATTCGGTACCAGTCAACTCTCTTTATCGAGTAAATTCCACAAATGGAGAGAGAAATTCTTCATACGAATCTCAGTAACGCTACCATTCCAGAAGGATGCCACACGTTCACTTCGGCCTTATCGCACTTGATAACCGATGTTGGTATTAATGAATAAAGCATTTCGACGTGAGACATGACTTTCATTGGTTTATTACGGTATACCGGAAGTAGCACAACGTTACGCAATTTCCTTAACAGTTGAGAAAATCCTTAGCTAAGGAAACTCTTCAGGTCCTTTATGTATTACACGTAAGAGATTTTCTTCGCTTAGGATTTTTCCTAACTGCTTAAGGAAGAATTGTCACTTAAGTTAAGGAACTTTTTATGCATATGGCGCCAGATACTAAAATATACAAAGAATAATTTTATGCCTTTCTTGCTCACGATGGACAGATTTTTTGATATCCTGTATTTGGAGATCGCTTCTTTACATTATTAAATGGAATTGATTGGATTACAAAACAATGAAACAACGAAGGGAAGTTGATGTCTTCCACATTACAGTAAAGGATCTCATCGAAAGTAGTCAATACTTTTTGATAAAAGAGGCCTGTTCTCTTTCGAAAAAGAATCTACAAGGAAAAAAATAGTATTTTTAACAAATGAAGACAAATATTAAGACAAAGTAAAAATTGACAGGAAATATTAGCTTCCCTCAGGATGGACCCAAGGTGAAATTGGCGTAAATAATCAAATTTGCTGCGCTTGACTTCAACGATCATAATTTTGCCCACGGAGCACAAATAGATGGTCCCCTGACTTAAGAAAAGTCTATGGATTTATTGAATCTTGACGGAAGACGATAAATTAGACGGAATTAGAGGGCTGACGATAAATATATAGCACCCCCCCACCCCCGCACACACACACACACACACACATCCGTGTCTATGGGCCTGATTGTTGCTGCACATTCTTAGTAAAACATTCTTTCTTGGTCCCGCTAGAGCTATAGGAATATTCATTGCTGTAAGTAGGATTCTCTAGAGGGCGTCATGGCACCTCTAAAATGTCCATTGCCAGCTCCCAGCCCTCCCCTTGCCTCAAATTTAAGGAGAATATGATTGTGTAATAGGGATATACATTCCCATACATGCGGCGGGGTATGAATCTCCACATCATAATTTGATGGCAACAACCACAGCTTTTGCCCCAAGCCCCACATCAAAACGAGGAGTTATCCCAACCCCCACATAAACTCCTTCATTGTATATACCTAATTACAAAATGACATACTCTGATTAAAATTTTTTATCTTACAACTATGCCTTAAAATTCATGGTATTATCTTACCCCCTCCCCCAGTGGTAGGGGGTTGCACACTATGTGAGGGGCATAGCACCATAGCCTCCCCCATGGACACCACTGGGAAAGAATAAAAACTTATTTATATACTCCTCTTTAAATAGGTAGAAAAGTTTGTTGGATTTTGCAAGTTCTTTTATTAACTCATGTTTGAAACAGGAGACAAATGTTTGGTTGAAAACGAAGACATTTCCTGTAATTGTGTTGAAAATTTCAAATTTTGGAGTAGAACGAGATTACTAAAGTGCAAAATTTATTATTTACTAAACATAAATCAAAGTTCGGTATGTAATTTGCGTGTTTAATGTCTACCTACCGGCCGTTTCCTTGTGAAATGTTTGTTGCAAGCATTGTTCTTGTTTACATCTTCGCCAAGTTAGCCTCGTTTCGGTTATGATGATGCAACCTAATTAAGAAAGGTCTATATCTATATATAGGAATTGGATGGCAGTGAGTATCGTACTGAGTGGAAGAAATACTAAGAAATTCTGCTATTACAAAGTGAAATGATGTGGTATTATGATAAGGCTTTTTAAATTAATTCTCGACTACAGTAATACCAGTTTACATAGCTTCAATACGCTATAAGGTCGTATGTTATGCGTATCGTCTTTGAATATATCAGTAATCATCCCATTCTTAAACATTACCGGAAATGCCATGTGCAAATTAACAATCGGCAAGTCTCCGAAGTAGGTTTTTTATCGCAATGCGCTGTATCTGAATTTGTTTGTCGTTGGTTTCTACCTATTGACATGGAGAAGTATAATATTATATTCTGCTAGTTATAGGAACAGACTCTTGACAAAATAAGTGAAGTTATGTGAAACGGTATATTTACCCACGGTACACCTGACGACCTCTCACGGCACTAAACTGTGCAGCTGCGGCGCCTAGTTGTTCAAAGATGCTGCCGTAATTAATGGCCTGGTGAAGAAAATTTAGAGAAGACAATTCCACGGTCCTCGTTAACTGTACTCTTTGTTACGCAAGATTATGCCAGTGCAAATTTTCGGTAATCTGCAACGTATTGATCCATGAACACTAAATCTTTTTAAGGTACGGATCCTTAGCATGTTTCTAGGTTTTCTGTATAAGAAGATCGTTTGCATCAACTAACGCGGATACCGACGTTTGTTCTCGGTCTGTAATTGTGGCCTCGCAAATGAATCTTGGTACACCAAAATAGGTGATGGTGCATAGGAAGGCTCAACTAAGACAAACAGCAACCCTAGTACAATGCCGTCATAAAGAAATGCAAATGACAGGCAATCGTTGGATATACAGTGAACTCTCTCTATCTCGAACTCGCAAGGGACCCAAAAATTTGTTCGAGATAGAGAAAGTTCGAGATAAAGAAAAT
This sequence comes from Alatinidae sp. Z8VKAUB7J3, assembly GCA_010016025.2. NCBI lineage: Eukaryota > Metazoa > Cnidaria > Cubozoa > Carybdeida > Alatinidae > Alatinidae sp. Z8VKAUB7J3. Next base: position 4,670,162 of record JAAAKM020000498.1, read on the forward strand.
TACTAGGAAAATCAAAATTTTTATTTAAAAAACAGGTCGTGCTAATGAAGGTTAATGTAGAAGTAAAAGGCTTCAAGTTTAGATGCGAAGAGAATCTTTTTTTGCTGAAAAAAAAAGCTTTTAAATACTGTAGAAATGTAGATAAAATTAAACTTGTTTAAAAAAGTCTGTGATGTCTCTTTGCTTAAGAGATTTCAATCTTTCCTTTTCGCGTAGTCGTTCAAAATTCGAAATAAGCATTTTCATTTGCTGACCTTCATCGCTAAACATAGCAATATCTTTCAACACATCAATGGCGGACTCAACTGATGATCTTGATGGTTTTTCCACCAGAGGATAAATAATTTCTTCAATTGAAGTGTCTTCGTCATCGCTTTCTGCATCATCACCTTGTTGTTGATGATCTCTTATTTCCTCCATGATATCGTCATCAGATATTTCAGTTACAGTTGTGATAACTTCGTCATCCAAACTCACTAGAGTAGTGGCTGTGACATTATCTGGAACCATCAACGAATCTACTTGTCTCAATTCATTCAAGCTCTCCTGAAGATCTTTAAACGGATCGTCTGAATCAGCAATGGCAGCCTGTTGAACACTAGGGGTAATTCCTGCTGATATGTACTGGCAGCCATCTTTGATAGCTGCCATCTTGCGTCAACCTCCAATCGAACTGCCGAGGTGAAATGTTGCCAATGAACGTGCAACGTTCACTGCCCACTTTATCGCTGATTGCAATTTGGCAATTAAGGAAACCTTTTTCATGTAAGTGCGCATAACGCGCTTCGATTGCCGCCTTGACGCGTCGGCAACGTCTTATCGTACGATTGCGCGAACCCGGCACACTTGAAGTGTAATGATAATGAACCAGTATGGGAATCGCCAGACCATGGTTGATATTCAGATTGGTAAAAATCTTGACGCCGACGTCCAGATCGACTGCGGCTTCTTCAACGGTGTTGAGATGTGCGAAGTAATATTTGTTGCGCAAATAGACTTCTTTCATGGATTCTCCGGCGCAGATAAAACGCTCGTTATGGCCAATGACCCGATAACGACCCGCATGGTATTGAATGACAAATTCAATTTGCGACAAATTCGCTTCAATCAGTCCAAGCACCAGATTTCGCATGCCTGAAGCCATTTTTCCTTTCTTCTGGTTTTTCCCGTTTGGAAATTCCACTTTGGCAACGGCGTCCGCGATATGTTTGCGCGCGGCGTCCCGGTCCATTCCTAACGATTCATTATAGATTTCACCGCTATCGACATACCGGTCGGAATAAATATCGCCGTTTGCATCCGGCAGATGAATGCGAATGGAGTCGTTATCCGTATCAACGCCGATTAACAGAATATCCGGCGCCGCACCGCGGCCATAAGTATTGTTAATGGCGGCGCGCAATTCATTGAGTCTGGCCAGCGCGGATTTGCACGCTTTCCGCGTATCACTGCCGTGCGCGGCGCAACCTTCGTCGGAAGGATTCGAACTGCTGTAATGATATACCGCGATTTTCAGGTAATTTTTGTCTTCATTGCCCGGCAGACCGCCAGACAGCCGTTCGAGTTCACGGTGAGCCCAGTCGGCGATGTTTTCTTCGATATTAAACATTGCGCCGGCATAGGCTTTGACATACACGGATTCACTGGGCACCAGCCGCAGTATAAAGGACAACAACCCCTGCAAACGGCCATCTGCGCAGGAACTGATATTCACCGTGTGGTAACCGCAGGAATGTATAAAGTCGGTATGAATGACATTGCGCTCAAGCCAGGATGCCTGATCAAAACGCGCCTTAGCGACACATTCCTTAAAACTGCGGAAAATACAGTACGAATGCAGCGCACGTAAGTTCAGGCCCGCCACCCAGGAATCTTCCAACAGGTTCATAGGCAGTTCATAACGCAGGTTATCCAATGCAATCCGTTGCGCATGCGTGACGAAATCGAGTTCGTGCTGGTAGATGGAAAGCGTCTTTAGCGTATTGGTAATCGCGGAAAAGCGACTGCGGACAAGTTCTTCATAAATATTTAACATCTCGTTTAACTCAGAGTCAACGAGTACATGGCGACCGGTTTGCTTCGGCCCGTCAAGACTCAGCGGTTCAACACCCGGTTCGGTTGCAACAGATAAATTTTCAGCCCCATTCATATTAGTCATTCCTCCATGCGGTTAATTTGTGTTTGCGTCCGGTCACTTAGTCACTTCTTCTCTATGTACCCCAACGTCCACAAACAACATCGACAACATCGTTACTCGAACTGCCGGTTATCCGGTAGACTGTCTATTTGTCACAAAATGTATCCACTCTGCATCAAAAAAGATGCAAGCCAAAAACATTTTGGATTTTTCTAGTTTCCGTTATATTTCTTTCGGGCTTCTTATTGGTTTAGTGGTTTAGTGATTTAGAGAAGTTGAAAAGAATCGATGTAGCAGATCGGTGTAGCAAATCACATCAATGAATTTGTATATAAATACCATCTATTCTTATGTAAATTTATTTCGGTTAACGTTCAAAATAAATAAAGCAAGCAACCCTCCTCTTCAAAATTTTTATTCATCACGTCACGGATTTTAGTCCAACGGATATGAAAATTTTGTGATAAATATCTAAATTATTTGTGAATATTGAAAACTTTTTAAGCGGCTGTTTTTTGGCCTATCAAAGTCTCTGACTGGCCATTTCTGTAACCACGGTTCTTCTCCTAAAACGAAAACATTTTATGTACAACAAACACCCTGCAAATGCCGCCTTCCAAATCCACCATCGAACCACATGTAATCCGGGCTTACCGGGAAACAAGCTACCAGGTGCACGGCCCGCAGCCCTTCACACTTAAAATCGACACAACCTGCCCCGAACTGGTCCAGCTGCATCAAGCCAAGCAAACAAACTGCAGCCTGTTTATTACCGCATTCAATCCGTTTAGCCAACAGCTGGACGACAACGAAAATACGGCGCGCCATACCGCACTCGCGGCAACATTAACAGCACGTAACGTTGTATTTGTCGAAGGTACCGGTCAGCATCCTTTTAACGGCTGGCCCGGCGAACCTGGTTTTCTGGCGTTTGGTATCGACCTCGACGATGCAAAAAAACTGGGACGGCAGTTCTCGCAAAACGCAATCGTCTGGATCGGCGCCGACACAATCCCTCAATTAGTCTTACTGCGATAATTCAAGCCACCCCAAACACCCTTAGGCAACCACCCACCGGTTGACACCACCGGCTGACACAGTTGCCAATCATCGGCGATGCCACTATGCTGTTGGTCATTGAAACTTATCAACAACACTTCACTATCAGCAGGAGAATAATCATGAAAAGACGTGTTGTGCTGCGCAGTCTGGCCGCCGTAACGGTGCTGCCTTTTGTGTCGGCATGCTCGCAGGTGGTCGGCGAAGCCCCTTCCCCGATCACACCGCTGAACAAATCGCGCGGCGAATGGCGCGGTCTGGTTTCCGATCGCGCATATGAAATCCTGTTCCAGGCCGCGACCGAACGCCCCGAATCCAGCAATCTGGTTTACGAAGAACGCGAAGGCACTTATCTCTGCGCCGCCTGTTATCTGCCGCTGTTTGAAAGCGCGCACAAATATGAAAGCTGGACCGGCTGGCCGAGTTTTACTCAGCCGATTGCCGGTCATATTGCCACTCAGATCGACTTTAAAATGATCTGGCCGCGCACGGAATACCACTGCGTGCGCTGCGGCGGCCATCAGGGTCATGTGTTTAAAGACGGCCCGCCGCCGCGCGGCGAACGCTGGTGCAATAACGGTTATGCCTTGAAATTCGTACCGATCGAAGAACCGTTGCCGGTGCTGCGTGGATAACGCCGCGCCGGTGCTGCTTGAACCGTGCGCGTTATTGCCGCAGCTCGGCGAACGTCAGATCAAAGCGCTGCAAATAAGTCTTTAGCCGGTGTGTGTCGTTACAGCTGCTTTTGTGCCGGCGCGACACGTTAAACAGGGCACGTCCCGCTTCGGCAAGCGTTTTACTGCGGGCGCACACCGCGATGACCCGCGCCAGTTGCACTTGATCGAAGTAATCAATCGCGGTAACCACCTCGCTGCTGAGATACCGGTTTAAATCGGCGGTTACCAGTTGCTGTTCCGGCAGTTGTTCATCGCCGGCGAACCGTTTCCAGTCGGATTGTAAACGCGCGATTTCCGCATCGACAATCTCCACGGTTATCCGTCCGCCGTGCGCTAAAACGGCCATGCGCGTAACGCTTGCATTGAGATCCCGGAAATTGGCGCGCCACAACGCTTGCGGCGTTATGCCGAAATCCAGATAACGCCGCAGCGCGAGCTGGTTGAAACTGACTTTATAACCGACGGTGCGAGTGATTTTTTTCAGTTCATAATGGATGTTCGGTTCCAGATCCTCGATTCTCTCCCGCAGCGACGGCAATTCATACGTCCAGAGATTAATGCGTGCGAGCAGATCTTCCCTGAAGCCGCCGTTTTTTACCTGATCGTGCAACCGGCGGTTGGTACCCGCAATCAACTGAAAATCGCTGCTCACTTCGCAGTCGGCGCCCAATGGCATGAACACTTTGTCTTCCAGCGCACGCAGCAGCATGGCCTGTTCATCCAGACCAAGTTCGCCGATTTCATCCAGAAACAACAAACCGTGATCCGCCTCGCGCAACAACCCGGTGCGTTCAGCCTGCGCCCCGGTAAACGCACCCTTGACATGCCCGAATAATGCGGACATGGCGTTGTCGCCGCGCAGCGTAGCGCAGTTGACTTCGACCAGACGCCCGCTTAACGACATGCGTTGCTGTTTGAGCGTATAGATGCGCCTGGCCAGACGCGACTTACCCGCACCGGTCGGCCCGGTCAGCAGAATGGGCGCACTTGAGCGCAGTGCCACCTGTTCGATCTGCTCGATCATGCGGTTGAAAGCCGGATTGCACGTTTCTACACCGCCCTTGAGATATTTCTTGGCATCCGCCGCTTCGCTGGCAAAACGCGAAGCGATCTGGTCGTATTTGGACAAGTCCAGATCGATGGTCTGTATCGAACCGTACAACGCGTTGCGTTCGCCGCGTTTACCGGGCGAAGCCTGCAACAGTTTTGCGGGGATATACCGTGCTTCGGTCAGCAAAAACAGGCAAATCTGCGCTACATGCGTACCGGTTGTGATGTGCACGAAATAGTGTTCGCGTTCCTGATCGAACGCGTAGTTTTCGGCAAACTGGTGCAACTGGTTATAGACCGTTTCGAAATCCCAGGGATTGTCGTAATCGACACTGTGCAGATTGACCCGCGTATCCGGCGACAATTTGCGGATATCGTCCGCCGTCAATTCCGCCAGTTGCTGCTCGCTCACGTGGTGGATCAATTCCAGCCGGGCAACCGGAAAATCGTTTTGCATGACGAGCGACACCGTTGGCCGCCAGCGACCGAAGCGGCCACCGCCCAACCCGCCATGATCGAGCCGCGACCCCAAAATGCCAATTACCACATTATCCATAAAAATAAATTACTATCCTGAAAAATAAAAAAGTAGTCATTGTTTATAACGTTCCGGAAGCGGAAAACCTAAGCGGATCAAATTGTTTCTTAAAATATAACAGTGTGTTGCATGAAATTTCAGGATTAATTTCAATTCTGGCATGCGCATTGCTATTAAATAATTAAACAACGCAAAACCGCAACAACACTCAGGAGAACAACATGGCAGCAGCGTATGAAATCATGAGCGGAGAAGACCAGGCCGTCGTCAAATCATGGACACGCGGCGTGGTCTTCGACGAGAACGCCAAAGAACAGGTGCGCAATATGGCGCACATGCCGTTCATCCACCGGCATATCGCCATCATGCCCGACGTACATCTGGGTAAAGGCGCGACAATCGGTAGTGTGATTCCCACCGTTGGCGCGGTGATTCCGGCCGCGGTCGGTGTCGACCTGGGGTGCGGCATGATGGCTATGCGCACCGGTTTGAATGCGCGCGATCTGCCCGATTCGCTGAGCGAACTGCGTCACGAAATCGAAAAAAACGTACCGCACGGCCGTTCCGCACATGCGCGCCGCAGCCGCGACAAGGGGGCATGGCACAATCTGCCAGACGACGTCTTGCATGCCTGGCACGCATTGGATGACGGTTTCGAACGGTTATGCACCAAACACCCGTTTCTGAACGACACCAACAACATTCACCATCTCGGCACGCTGGGCACCGGCAATCATTTTATCGAATTGTGCCTGGACGAATCGGACCGTGTCTGGGTGATGTTGCACAGCGGTTCGCGCGGCGTGGGTAACCGGATCGGCTCGGAATTTATCGAAAAAGCCAAAAAAGACATGGCGCGCTGGTTCATCAATCTGCCCGACAAAAATCTGGCGTACATCCCGGAAGGCAGCGCACATTTCGACGATTATATTGAAGCGGTGTCATGGGCGCAGCAGTTTGCCAAAATCAATCGCGAAGTCATGATGGCGCGCACGTTGGCCGCACTGCGGTGCTGCGTCGCCAAACCGTTTTCCACTGCGTTGGAAGCGGTCGACTGCCACCACAATTACATTAACCGGGAACATCACTTCGGCAGCAATGTGTGGGTCACGCGCAAAGGCGCGGTTTCCGCCCAACGTGGCCAAATGGGGATTATTCCGGGCAGCATGGGCGCACGGTCGTTTATCGTCCGCGGCCTGGGCAACGCCGAGAGCTTTTGCAGTTGCAGCCATGGTGCGGGCCGCGTCATGTCGCGCACGGAAGCCAAACGCCGCGTGTCGATGGACGAGCACCTCACCGCCACGCAGGGCGTGGAATGCCGCAAAGACAGCAGCGTCCTGGCCAAAACGCCCGCTGCATACAAGGACATCGACAAAGTCATGGCCGCGCAATCCGACCTAGTGGAGATTGTGCACACCTTGAAACAGGTCGTCTGCGTAAAAGGTTAGGAAGCTGACCGACCATGCACTGAACAGATTAAAACAGAATTTGGCCCGTTTTTGACTGCCCGTGGCGCTGGTTCAACGGCCAGCCTGACACCGCTGACTTTGCCAGTCGCGTGTATCGGCACTGAAAACAGCCAAATAACAGCGGCTATAGCTCAGCCTGGAAGAGCAGCGGAAAAGGTTTTTCCGCAGGTCGCCGGTTCGAATCCGGCTAGCCGCGCCAGCACGTAGCTCAGTTGGGTAGAGCGGTTGATGATGAATCAACTGGTCGGCGGTTCGATTCCGCCCGTGAAACCACCCTGTAAAGGTGACCAAGTGGAAAAGCCGACAATGGCTTGTTGGTTCAAATCCAACACTTTAAATAAGACTCGAGCGCAACGCCCGACCGCGCGGACCACTCGCACACAGACGCAGCAATTTGTCTGTGTGTGGATGTAAGGCAAGCGCGGTCAGACCCGGAGACCGCCATGCCGGCGGGTTTGCCGGTTGCGGACGGATCAGCAGTCGGGAACGTCCCCGGTCGGCACAAATCGGCGTGCCGGTTGACGGGTTGGCGTTGCGCCATATTAAACAGGAGGCAATCATGTTGTTACGAAAAAAATATACCATTGCAGAAGAGCAAAAAGGCCTGCTGTATATCGACAAAAAGCTGACCGGCATTCTTGAAACCGGCATCCACCGCTACTGGTCGGTCGATAAAAAAGTTGAATTGCAGTTGATCGACACCCTGGCGGAAAATCGCGCAATCAATAACGAAACCGTACTGTCGCTGATCGACGCGCATCCCGATCTGTTCAAAGCGCATGTCGAGGTTTGGGAAACCGGTGCGGATGAAATCGGCCTGGTGTACGAACAAAACACGCTTAAAGACATCAAACCGCCGGGCTGGCGCGGTGCCTATTGGAAAGGGCCGCGCGCCATCCGCATGGAAACGGTCGACATCAGCCAGCAGTTCACCATCACACACCGCTTTGCCGCCCGGATGCTCGGCACCGGTAATGCCAGACTGCGCCAGTCGGCTGTCAACGCGATTTATACCGTGACCGTTCCCGACGGCCATGTCGGTTTTCTGGAAATCGACGGCAAGGTATCCGAAACACTTGCCACCGGAACCTATGCCTGGTGGCAGTTCAGCCGTGTGTTGAAAACCCGGCTATTGGATATGCGTCTGCAAAACATGGAAGTGAACGGGCAGGAAATTCTGACCAAGGATAAAGTCAGCCTGCGCATCAATTTATCCGCAACCTGGCAAATTGAAGACGCCGGGCGGGTGTATCAATCCCTGTCGGATCACAACGATTTTCTGTACCGGGAAATGCAGCTCGCACTGCGCACCGTGGTATCGACGCAGACCCTCGACCAGTTACTGGCCGACAAAAACCTGCTTAACAGTCAGATCAAAGCGCTGGTTGCGGAAAAAGCGCGCGCCTACGGCGTGTGCGTGAAAACCGTCGGTGCGCGCGACATCGTGTTGCCGGGTGAAATGAAGACCATTCTGGCCCGGGTCGTGGAAGCCGAAAAACAGGCTGAAGCCAACCTGATCAAACGCCGTGAAGAAACACAGGCCACGCGGTCGCTGCATAACACCGCCAAGGTCATGGAAGGCAATCCGATTTTGCTCAGACTGAAGGAACTGGAAAGCCTTGAAAAAATGACCGAGCGCATCAATACGCTAAATGTGTACAGCGGTTTGGACGGTGTGATGAACGATATGATCCGGCTGAGCCAGCGCACCGATACGCGGGGTGACTGAGTGGATGCCTGTTCAGTTCAGCACTACGATTGCCGCGCCGGTTTGAACGTCCAGTACAACATGAAGCCGGTAAACAGCATGCCGCCGGCAATATTGCCCGCCAGCACCGGGAAACCGTTCCACAGCCACCAGTCGGCCATCGTGATGTCCGCACCGAGCATCATCGCAGCGGGAATGACGAACATATTGACAATGGCATGCTCGTACCCCAGCGCGAAAAAGGTCATGATCGGCAACCACATCGCGGCGATTTTGCCACCCGTGGTGGTGGACGACAACGCCATAACTGCGCCAAGCGTCACCATCCAGTTACACAACAACGCACTGGAAAAAGCCGAGACGGTTCCGGCGAATTCATATTGCGCGTAGCCCAGCGTTTTCATCTCGCCGATTTCGATGATGCGCTGCGCCACCGGTATCGTGGCCGGGTCGACATGCCCCATTTTGGTGGTGACGATGGCATACAGCAATGCATAACCGGCGCTGCCGATTAAATTACCGATTAACACCCACGTCCAGTTATTGACCAGCCGCGCCATTTGCGTGCGTTTGTCGCGCACCGCGATCGGAATCAGCGCAAAATTGCCCGTAGCCAGTTCCAGCCCCAGCAGTACGATCATCACAAAACCGACCGGAAAAACCAGTGCGCCGACAACACCCACTCCGGTCTGCACCGCGGCGGTGACCGCCAGCGTGGTCGCGTAACCGAGGAAAGCACCGGCAAGAAAGCCGCGCAGCAGCAGACTGCCGACCGGCAGGCCGGCCTTCTTGGCCCCGGCCTGCAACATGTTTTCGACGATTTCTTCAGGTTTTACGTACGCCACGGGGGTTCTCTCCTGTCAAGTATCCGATTATGGCCGCTCGGTCGTGCCCGGTAAAAAAATCTGCAACAGGTCGTTCAAAAACCGCCTGCCCATTTGTGTCGGCGTCACCTGACGGTGATCGCGCACAATCAGTCCGCGTTGTTCCGCTTCGTTCAGTTGCGCCACCACTACGGTCAGCGGCAAGCCGGTGCGCTCTTCAAATAGCGCGGTTTCAAATCCACCAGTCAAGCGCAATGCATTCATCATGAATTCAAAACCACGCTCCTGCGGCTTCAGTTCCAGTTGCGTGTGTACGGTAGCACTAGAAGCAGCGGTACTGTCTTTGGCTTTTTCCAGATAGGTTTTCGGCTGTTTGAAGCGCATCTGGCGAATAATTCGGTTTTCAAAACTGATTTTGCTATGCGCCCCGGCGCCGATGCCCAGATAGTCGCCAAACAGCCAGTAATTGCTATTGTGGCGCGACTCCCGCCCGTGCCGCGCAAATGCGGATGTCTCGTAATGCCGGTAGCCGTTTGTCTGCATCATCTGTTCGATACAGTCTTGCATGTCGGCCGATTGCTCATCCGTCGGCAATTGCGGCGGAAAACGGTGAAACAGGGTATTCGGCTCCAGCGTCAGATGATACGCGGACAAATGCGCGACACCGAACGAACATGCCGTCTCGATATCGCGGCGCGCGTCGTCCACGCTTTGACCGGGCAGCGCATACATCAGGTCGAGATTGACGTTATCGAAGTGTTGTTGTGCGATATCCACCGCACGATAGGCCTGTGCGTCGTCATGAACACGTCCGAGCGCGTTGAGATGGCGGGCATTGAAACTCTGAATGCCGATCGACAGGCGATTGATGCCGGCGGCATAAAAATCCGCGAACTTCTGCGCTTCAAACGTCCCCGGGTTGGCTTCCAGCGTGACTTCCGCCATCGGCTCGAGCGGCAGCAACGCTCTGACCGCCGTGAGGATTCGATCGATCGCACCCGCGCTGAACAGGCTTGGCGTACCGCCGCCGAAAAAAACGCTGCTCAATTGCCGTCCCCAGACATTCGGCAACGCCGATTCCAGATCGCGAATCAGCGCTTCAACGTAAGCGTCTTCGGACAGGGGATTATCGTCGCGCAACTCATGTGAATTGAAGTCGCAATATGGACATTTTTTCAAACACCAGGGAATATGCACGTAAAGGCTCAGCGGCGGCAGCGATCTGAGCCGGGGCGCTTTTGCGCCGGACAAAGGCATGTGCGAGATTATCGAAGCCATATCCGCTGCAATCCCGCCGCTATGCTACCGCCATCCACGCCACCATCCGCGCTATCCGATTTTGCGCAGGGTCAGCAACGGCGGCGTAGTCAAGGTCCTGCGCGTGCCGATCATCCCTGCGATCAACACGCCGGCGACACCGACACCAAAGCCGATCACCCAGATCCAGGGGTTAAAGCTGTACGCCAGGTGCAGCACATGTTTGCCGATGGCATAGCCGAGCAGACTCGCCCCGGCCGCCGCAAACAAGCCCGCCAAACCGCCCAGAATGGCAAATTCGGCGGCCCATGCCCGTGTCAATTGATCGCGCCGCGCGCCCAGCGTGCGAAAAATAGCCGCTTCGTAAATCCGTTCATCCTGGGTCGCGGCAATGGCGGCGTACAACACGACAAAACCGGCCAGCAATGTAAACAGAAAGACAAACTCGATGGCGTGCGACACTTGCCGGATCATCTCCTGCACTTGCGACACCACCGCAGCGACGTCGATCACGATAATGTTCGGAAATTCCTTGACCATTTCATTCATCATCGCATTTTCCGACGCAGGCAGATAAAAGCTGGTAATGTAGTTGACCGGGAAGTTTTCCAGATACCCCGGCTGCGCAATGACGAAAAAATTGACCTGGAAGCTGTCCCAATCGACTTTTCTCAAGCTGGTAATGGTGCCGGAAAACGGGCTGCCGGCTATGTCGTACGTCAAGCGGTCACCCATTCTGACACGCAGGGTATGTGCAATGCCCATTTCCAATGAAAGCTGCGCTTCTTCGGCATTGACGGTGTCGTCATCATCAAGATTCCACCATTCCCCTTTGACCAGATGATTATCCTTCAATAATTCGTCCGCCCAGGACAGATTGAAATCGCGGCGGATATGGTTTGCCGCGTGCGGATCGTTATGGTAGTCCTCCGGCTTGACGGGCCTGCCGTTGATTTCGGTCAACCGCGCGCGCACCATCGGGAAGACGGGCGGATTGTCCCGCTCGTAACGCGCGAAAAAATCTTCCAGCAACGGCAGCTGGTCCCGCTGAATATTGATCAGAAAATGGTTTGGCGCATCGGGCGGCAAGGTGGTGTGCCAGTCCTCAATCAGGTCATCCTGCACCAATGTCAAGACCAGCAACGCCATAAACCCGAGCCCGAGCGAAACCGCCTGGATAATGCTTGACATCGAACGCCGCCGGATATTGGCCAGACCGTAGCGCCACGCACCGCCGGCCTGATGCCGCAAACCGGACAGCAACTTGACCAGCACCCAGCCGACCAGGCCGAAAGCGGCAATCGCAATCACAAAACCGCCGATGATATACAACCCCAGTTTCAGATCCTGCGCTTTCCACAGGAACAACAGCGACAACGCCGACAACCCGAGCACATACGCGGAAATGCTGTGACTGTTGGGCAGGCCGATATCGCGGCGCAGCACGCGCAACGCCGGCACGCTGCGCAGATTGAGTATCGGCGGCAGCGCAAACCCGAGCAGCAGCACCATGCTCACCAGAAAACCGTGCAACGCCGACAGCCCGCTCGGCAACGGCATTTCGGTATTCGCCAGCCCGGACAGCCAGTTCGACAGGATCTCCTGCGCGGCGACGCCGATCACACAACCCACAGCGCTTGCCACGACACCGAGTGCGATGAAATAAAACAGATAAAGATTGAACAGCCCGCTTTGGCTCGCACCCATACTGCGCATGATGGCGCATCCGTCCAGATGGCGTAAGGTAAAGCGGCGTACGGCAAGCGCAATCGCCGCGGCTGCGAGTACCACGCTGACCAGCGCAGCCAGATTCAGGAATTTTTCCGCGCGTTCAAGCGCAGATTTGATTTCCGGGCGTGCATCGCGTATGCCTTCGATGCGTTCCACGATCGTTATCTGCTGCTCGGCCCAGCCGCGAAAATCCTCAACCGCGCGAAAATCGCCGGCAATCAGCAATTGATAGGTCACGCGGCTGCCCTCCTGTATGAGTTCGGTAGCGGGCAAGTCGGCAGCATTAATCATCACGCGCGGCGCCATATGAATAAAACCGACCGAATGATCCGGCTCGCGTGTCACCAGCGCGGCCGTTCCGAATTCGGCCGCACCAATTTCAACCCGGTCGCCGCGCCGCAATTCCATGCGCGCGAGAATTTTTTCATCGATCCAGGTGGTGCCGGGCTCTGGAATACCCTGTGCGACGCGTTCCTGCGGCGATACCGATGTGCCCGCCAGATACAGTTTTCCGCGCAGCGGATAACCTTCGGACACCGCCCGAACTTCGGCGAGCTGGTTCATTTCGCCGTTGGACACCATGCTCGGAAACTTGGTGACGGTCGCGGTCCGCAAGCCGCGGCGTTGTGCCTCTTCGACATAGTGCGCGGAAAGTGGGCGCGTTGAGATGATCAGCAAGTCCGCACCGAGTAATTGATTGCTTTCCTGCGATAGCGTTTTTTCGACCCGGTCGGCGAAGAAACCGACAGTGGTCATTCCGCTCACGGCAATCACGAGCGCCAATACCAGAATATGCAGTTCTCCGGCGTGCCAGTCACGCCGCAACATCAACAAAGCCAGCTTAAAAAAATTCATACGCATTTCCGACTGCAAACCGCAGTCACCTTTTGATCGGGTTTATTTTTTTATTGTATACGATACGACCGGCCGCCGACGCAAAAGATCGCCGATCCGTCTTGCCGATCACCCGCTTTCGGAAACCACGGCTTATTTCGCGATTGCCTTTGTGAAAAAAATTTGCTAGGCTTCTCACAGTTTGTTTCGTGAACGATGCGACAAAAAAGGTGCGAAACGGTGCGACAGCCGTTCTTATTACCGGTCGTCACCGGCGCAATTACGTGTCAATTGGAGCAAACAACAAGGAAACTAGGGTTCCGGCTGGGGATGACGTCAATTGTCACCGGCGACTGGTTCGAGAGTTTCCGGTCTCGCAGTTTTATTCTTCATCGTCAAATACGATAGCGGATAGCGGGACTCCACGGAGGGATAAAAGCCCGGGAGATAGGTTGATGCATGAGTTTCATGCATAATGTCCCGGATTTTTTAATCCAAACGTAACACTGCGCAACAGTGTGAACAGCCACAGGCATCATCCATCATGCGGCGGTCACACGCGATTGTGCAAGAGGAGTCTATCAATGCCAACGCTATCGCGTCAGAATCAAATCAATACGGCTAACGAACCGGCAGCGGCGGAAACACTGAACCGCAGCATGACGGTGTGGCACAGTTTCACCATGGGTTTTGCCGTGGTCTCGCCCGTGGTCGGGCTATATGCCATCATCGGCGTGCAAACAACGGTCACCGGCGGCGGCTGGTTCGCCGCGCTGGCCATTTGTCTGGTCATGCAACTGCTGGTGGCGACCGTTTACGCCGAACTCGCGTCTCAGTTTCCGATTGCCGGCGGCGCTTACAAATGGGCACGGCAACTCGGCGGTGTCGTCACCGGCCAGTATGCCGGCGTGATTTACGTCAGCTCCACCATTGCCATGCTTACCACCACGGCGTACACCGGCGGCATCTGGCTCGCGACGTTTTCCGGCGCACTGGACAGCAGCGGGCTGTCCATGGTGCTTTGGGGCGCGCTGTTCCTATTGCTGTGCACGTTACTCAATCTCGCCCATGTGCGGTTGTTTAAGACGCTGATCGCACTGGGCGTGTACGCGGAAATCGTCGGCTCGTTCGGCATCGCTCTGCTGCTGTTTTTCTTTTTCCGCGAGTACGGTTTTTCCGAATTGTTCCGCCATATGGGCACCGGCACGGCGCCAACCGAAACTGCGGCTTTCCTCGCTGCACTGGCGATTGCGGGCTGGGCGTTTATCGGTTTCGATTCGTGTTCCACCACGGCAGAAGAAACCCATCAACCCAAACGCATGGTACCGCGTGCTATTTTTCTCGCGCTCAGTGCCGTAGGCGCGGTAGTGCTGTTTAACTCGGCTTCGCTGATTCTGGCGTTCGACCATCAGGCGCTCGCCAACGCGAGCAAAACCGCGGATCCGGTCACACCACTGATCGCGAGCAATTTCGGACAGTGGATTGAAAAACCGTTTTCCGGCATTGTGCTGATCGCCTTCTTGGCTTGCGGCGCATCCGTCGTCAAATACACCTCGCGCATCGTTTTTTCCATGGCGCGCGAAGGCAACATGCCGGCGGTATTGAGCACCGTCACCGCCGACAAAACACCGCGCAACGCCATTTTGTTCACCGCCACCCTGTCCGGCTTGGGACTGTTACTCGGGCTGAATGACGGCGCCGTCGCAACCGTCATCGCGTTCGGCACCGGCGGGCTGTACGCCATGTTCGCCATGACGACCGGCGTCGGCTTGTTTACCCGATTGACCGGACGCTGGAATCCGGCGCTCGGCGAGCTAAAGCTGGGTGTTTGGGGACTCATCATCAACACCGCGGCGTTTATCTGGTCGGTTTTCGAGCTGATCAACATTGCCTGGCCGCGCGCCTATGCCATCTCCCCGGACGCGCCCTGGTGGCAGCTGTGGGCGATACCGCTGGTGCTCGGCAGCATACTCGGCGTCACCACGCTGTATATCGTCTTCACCCGTATGTGCACTACCACAACGCATTCAAATCATTAACCGACAAGAGGCTAACCATGAACCAACACACCTTTCTCTGGCAGGAAAACATACCCGGCGGTTGCCACTGGTCGGGCATTATCCGGCGCGGCACGACTTTGCGTTTGACCGATATCGACGGCCGCGCGAACGCATCGGTGCTGTTTTACAACCCGGAAGAAAAACTCGAACGCTATAACATGGCCGACACGCTCAAATCGCAACATACGTTTTATCTGACCGAAGGTCATGCGTGTCATTCCGACATGGGGCGGATTTTCTGCTGCATCACAGCGGATACCGCCGGCTGGCACGATACCGTTTGCGGACTGAGCGACGCGGCGCTGATTGCAGAACGATACGGCGTCGCACGTTACCAGCAACACCGTAATGCAATGCACCGCAATGGGCTGGACGGCATGCTGATCGAACTGGGCAAATGGAATCTGAATCGGCGCGACATCGTCTCCAACGTCAATTTCTTCAGCAAGGTCACCGCCGACGAAGACGGTACGCTGCAATTCCACACGCACAGCGGCACAGCCGGCGATTACGTCGATTTAAGCTTTGAAATGAACACGCTGGTCGTTCTGTCCGCCGCACCGCACCCGCTCAACCCGGCGCAGGACTACCGCCCCGGTGCGGTCGAACTGGCGGCGTTCGAAACGCCACCGGAGGCTACGGCTGCCTGTTTGCATATCGCCGAAAACAGCCGAGCGCAGCACAATACACAACGGTTTTGCCAGCATTAAGGAGGTTACTGATGAACACGCCAATGAATACACAAACAATAACAGAAAGCCGGCTCGACCCGGCCCGGGCAATCGCGGACGAAATCTGCGCGGCGGGCGAGCCGTGGGTCAAACAGGTCAACGCCGGACAGGTTTTCCGCATTGTCGACCTGGAGGGCAATCAGGCCGTCGACACGCTTTTTTTTAACGCGCACCATCCGCTCGAACGGTATAGCGCAACGGACACCATACGCCGGCAAAACCGGCTGTACCTGACTACCGGCAGCAAGCTGTATTCCAACCTCGGCAATGTCATGCTGGATATTGTCGCGGACACCTGCGGCCGACACGACACGCTTGGCGGCGCCTGCTCGGCGGAGAGCAATACAGTGCGTTACGCGCTGGAAAAATACCCGATGCACAACTGCCGCGACAATTTTCTGCATGCGCTGGCGCACGATGCGCAATGCACGCAACGCGGCATGAGCAAACGCGACCTGCCGAGCAACATCAATTTCTTCATGAACGTACCGGTCACCGAAGACGGCCAGCTGGAATTTGTCGACGGCATTTCCGCGCCCGGCAAGTATGTCGAAATGCGCGCGGAAATGGACGTCATCGTCCTGATTTCCAACTGTCCGCAATTGAACAACCCGTGCAACGCCTACAACCCCACGCCGATTCGACTACTGGTCTGGGACTGAAACCGAACGGATGCCATTGCCATGTTTACCAAAGTACTGATTGCCAACCGCGGCGCGATTGCCAGCCGCATCATCCGCACGTTACGCCGTCTCGGCGTCAAAAGCGTTGCGGTTTATACCGAAGCCGATGCGCTGTCGCGCCATGTCTTTGATGCCGATGAAGCCGTGTGTATCGGTGAAGGTCCGGCGGCGGACAGTTATTTGCGCGCGGACAAAATCCTCGCCGCCGCCCGGCAAACCGGCGCACAAGCGATTCATCCCGGCTACGGTTTCCTCAGCGAAAACGCGGATTTTGAGGAACGCTGCGCGGCGCAGGGTATCCGTTTCATCGGCCCGACCGCTGAACAGTTACGCACCTTCGGGCGCAAACATACCGCGCGCGAAATCGCCACGAAAAGCAATGTGCCGCTGCTGCCCGGCACCGGACTGCTGGACAGTCTGGATGAAGCGATACACGCCGCAACGCAGATCGGCTACCCGGTCATGTTGAAAAGCACGGCGGGTGGTGGCGGCATCGGCATGCGGTTATGCGCGGACAAGCAGGCGTTGACCGATGCATACGACGCGGTGAAATTCCTCGCGCAAAACAACTTCAACGACGCCGGCATTTTTCTTGAAAAATACATCGAACAGGCACGGCATATCGAAGTGCAGATTTTCGGTGACGGTGCGGGCAATGTCGTCGCATTGGGAGAGCGCGACTGCTCGATGCAACGCCGCAACCAGAAAGTCGTGGAAGAAACGCCCGCGCCCAATCTGGATGAATCGCTACGCCGGGCGTTATGCGAAGCCGCCGTGCGTCTCGGCCAGTCGGTCAGCTATCAATCGGCGGGAACGGTGGAATTTCTTGTCGACGCCCGCAGCGGCGCGTTTTATTTTCTGGAAGTCAATACCCGGCTGCAGGTGGAACACGGCGTCACCGAAATGGTCACCGGCATCGATCTGGTCGAATGGATGGTGCGCCAGGCCGCGGGCGATTTGCCGCCGCTGGACTCAATACCTATCGAACCGTCGGGTCATGCAATACAGGTGCGCGTGTACGCGGAAAATCCCGCGGCCAATTTTCAGCCGTCCAGCGGGTTGCTCACCGACGTGCGCTTTCCGGCTTCCGCCCGGATCGAAACCTGGGTGGAACGCGGTACCGAAGTCACGCCGTTCTACGACCCCATGCTGGCGAAAATTATCGTGCACCAACCGGCACGCGAACAGGCCGTCACGATGCTGCAACAGGGGCTGACGCAAACCGTGCTGCAGGGCATCGAAACCAACCGGGACTACCTGCGGCAGATACTGGACAGCGGCGAATTTCGCGACGGGCGGCATCACACGCGGTTTCTGGACGGAGTGCGCTATCATGCGCAAACTATCGATATTCTCAGTCCCGGCGTACAAACCACGATTCAGGATTATCCTGGACGGCTCGGCTACTGGCAGATCGGCATACCGCCTTCAGGCCCCATGGACGCGCTCGCCTTTCGCCTGGCCAACCAACTTGCCGGCAATGCGCCGGGTCAGGCCGGTCTTGAAATCACGTTTGCCGGCCCGACGCTGAGATTCAATTGCGACAGCGTTATTGCAATCACCGGCGCGGCAATGGCCGCCAGCCTTGACGGCGAAGCGATTGCGCAGTGGCAGTCGGTCGCCGTCAAAGCGGGCGCGGTTTTGCGGTTCGGCAAAGCCGGCGACCACGGTTGCCGCACCTATCTGGCGATACACAGCGGCATAGCGGTGACGCATTACCTCGGCAGCCGCTCCACGTTTATTCTGGGGCAGTTTGGCGGGCATGCCGGGCGTGTTTTGTGCAGCGGCGACGTACTGCCTATTCAGGAAACGCAAACACATCAACCCCGCATGTTGGCGCAGGCCATGGTGCCGCGTTATACCGGCGACTGGGAAATCGGCGTGCTATACGGCCCGCACGGTGCGCCGGATTTCTTTACCGACGACGATATCGACCAGTTTTTTTCCACCGCATGGACGGTACACCATAACTCCGACCGCACCGGTATTCGATTGCTCGGCCCGAAACCGCAATGGGCGCGCAGCGACGGCGGCGAAGCCGGGTTGCATCCATCGAATATTCACGACAACGCCTACGCCATGGGCACCATCGACTTTACCGGCGACATGCCGGTGATTCTCGGCCCGGACGGCCCGAGCCTGGGCGGTTTTGTCTGTCCGGCGACAATAGTGCATGCCGAACTTTGGAAGCTCGGCCAGTTAAAACCCGGTGACACCGTGCATTTTCGTCCGGTCTCGGTGCAGCAGGCGGCCGCCATGGCGCAACAGCTTGACACATCGATTGCGCAACTGCAATTTTCAGAGACTCAATTCAAGCCAACCGCCGCACAATCGTTCGGCGACCCGGTTTTGCATCGCATTCCCGAGCGCGAACAATCACCCGCCGTGGTTTACCGGCAAGCGGGCGACCGCTATGTGTTGGTCGAATACGGCCCGATCGTACTCGAATTCAAGCTGCGATTGCGTGCGCACGCCCTGATGCACCACATTCAAAACGGTATCGACAGCGGCGCGCTGCCGGGTATTATCGATTTAACGCCCGGCATACGTTCGCTGCAAATTCATTTCGACGCGCAAGCTTTACCGCGGGAACGCTTGCTCGAATTCCTGACCGAAGCGGAAACGCAACTGCCGCCGGTCGATGACATGGTCATCCCGTCGCGCATCGTCCATTTACCGCTGTCGTGGGACGACCCGTCGACCCGGCGCGCCATTGAGAAATACACGCAATCGGTACGCCCCGATGCGCCCTGGTGCCCGAGCAATATCGAATTCATCCGCCGCATAAACGGGCTGGACAGCATCGAAGCCGTAAAACGCATTGTCTTCGACGCCGCTTACCTGGTGCTGGGGCTCGGCGACGTTTATCTCGGCGCACCGGTTGCAACACCGATCGACCCGCGCCACCGCCTGGTCACCACCAAGTACAATCCGGCCAGAACCTGGACGCCCGAGAACGCGGTCGGTATCGGCGGTGCGTATTTATGCGTATATGGAATGGAAGGCCCCGGCGGTTATCAGTTTGTCGGCCGCACCGTGCAAATGTGGAACCGTTACCGGCAAACGGCGGATTTCAAAGCGGGAAAACCGTGGTTGTTGCGTTTTTTCGACCAGATCCGGTTTTACCCGGTCAGCGAAAGCGAACTATCCAAACTGCGCAAGGACTTTATCGCCGGCAAGTTTCAATTACGCATCGAAGAAACCACCTTCAGCTTGAAGCAATATAACCAGTTCCTCACCCAAAACGATGCAGCCATCCAGTCGTTCAAAGCCACCCAGCAAGCCGCGTTCGAAGCGGAACGCGAACGCTGGCGAGCAACCGGCCAAGCCGAATTTTCCAGCGAACTACGCGAAAGCACATTGGACGACACCAACGCGCGAAGCACACCTGACCTGCCCGACGGCACCGTTGCGGTCGACTCACATATCACCGGCACACTCTGGAAAATACTCGCCACCGAAGGCCAACCCGTCACACCGGGCACCCCGCTCGCCATTATCGAATCGATGAAAATGGAATTTACCGTAGAAGCCACGGTAACCGGCACCGTCGAGCAGATTGCCTGCCGGGAAGGGAGTTACATTTCAGCCGGGCAGTTGTTGATGACGGTTCGGGAGAGCTAAAACTATTGATTTACAGACGGTTATAGTCTGCTCGCACCGTATGAAAAAAACAGCAGCTTTTGTTTCGGGTGATAAAGTGCTTTTGGGTGACGTGTACTTTTCCAGGTTACTTGTTGAGTGAGTGAATAGTGATCAGCACATTGAAAAATACTATATATCTACTAATTAATAAATCGACTTGACCCCTTTACTTTACTTGACCCCTTTACTTTAGACCCCTTTATGACCTTTACCTTTATGACCCTTTAGACCCTTTTTCCTTTCACTCCGACGCTTTTTTAAATGGAGCGTTTCTTCAACGGTTAAGGCATAGTTGAACTGTTTGATGGAAATCATTTTGATGAAAATTCGCGCGGGTTAGTTTATTGCTTTACGTCATAACATTTAAAAAATAGACAACATTCAGAAATTGTAAATTTGCATCCTAACGAAAGGCATTGTTGTGATTGGCTAGATTAGTATTCGAGAAGGTTGAGTTCCTCTAAACGGATTGCCATAGCTTCTACTGAGACCCTATATTGCTCAGCCAAAGAAATAAATCTTTTCGCATTATAGTATTCGGTAGAAGCTAACTTGCGAGACAATCCACGTAGGTTCTTACACTCTACTCTTAAGTCATCTACCGATTTGGAAACTAATGCAAAAGCAGTTGATTCATCAATAAGAAATCGATCAGTTAAAAACATTAAGCGAAATGATCTCTTAATTTGTTTTTTTGGCATCAAAAAAAATACTGCGAATTTATCCGCTTGTATTTCAATACGGTCTCTAATCGACGAACTCGCAGATCCATCTAGAGGTCTATCGCGATGCAGAACACTTTGTTTATGCAGAATTGCGTGACCAAGCTCATGAGCAGTTGTGAATAGCTGTGTTTCTTTTGAAAATTGTTCGGAAATAGATATATTTTTACGCTCATTGTCGATAAGACCCGCCACTTCGAAGACTTCACCGCCTTGAGAAACTTGCCCCAAAGTGGTTTCTTTAGTGAGGTCATAGCCAATAATTTTAATTACTTTCTCAGGATCCAATATTTTGAGAGGCGCATTTTGCGTATCTTTTTTCCAGATTATTTGTCGATAAGTCCACATGATTCTCTGTAGCTGAATTACTACACGTTCAATATCTTCGTTAGAGGAAATTTTACCTACTAAATTTTTACTCTTGAATATTTCTATCCGCTCCGAATAACCAGTATTTATATTTAATTCTTCTCGAAGTGAATTTAGGCAATCGTCAAATGTTATAGAAAATTTTTTAAAACTTTGCCGAAGAAGATCAGTTTGGTTGCGTATATTTTCGGTCCATTTATTGGGTGGAAATGATAACAAGTTAAGGTCGATAATTGTTATGCAACCTCCGATAGCCGATACTGCCCCACTCAGTGCCACACCAGAATCACCCCTTGCGGATTTAAATCCAGCCTCGAAAATCAACTGAGAGTATTTCGCCAGATCTTCACATAGTCTAGCAATTTCTAGTGGCATCTCAGTTGACGGTATCAATGCTTCTGTTGCGTCGTTCGAGAATTTTTTTCTTTTATCCTTATCATTTTCATTATCTCTTTTAACGCGCAGCTTTATTGCTCTATCAAACTGCTTAGAGTCTTCCTGAAATAATTCCTCGAGACGGGGCAAAATTCGAGCTTGAATATCGAGTTTCGCTGATTCCATTGTTTCAATGTAGTTTTTATAGGCTCCTTTTCTTTTAGGATCCAATGTTAAAGTGATCACAGTACAGATTAGTTCAGCCGACAGCATACCTTGTAATGCTGCAGCACTGCCTGAACCAGGTTTATGCTCACCTGCGCCAAATTTAAACAAGAGCTCGTTTACAGGTAAATTTAGTAATTTGTCTTCCATATAAAAATGTTCGCCATCATTTATCTGTCGTTCAAATCGGGCAACTTCCCCTGATACTCTGCCGTGGCGTAGTGGAAGCACAAGTCATGCAAAGCAACAACTCAACTCCACTTTTTTGACTATCCTGCTCACCGCAGCCTAATGCACGCCAAATTCAGCCGCAATGGCTTCATCGTATAGTCGCCCGTTTGATAGGCTGCTATTATTTCTTCGTTTCTGTCACCTGACGATAAAAACAGGAAAGCGGTTTGTCCGTTGCCCTTCTCTGCACTCGATAAATTTCATAGATGTCGTTGTCGGTTCGCATAGATTACTGCATCTGCTGGATGAATTCGCCTCGACCAAGATGATTCTGCCCGCGCAGATTGCCTCCAAATACTGGTCCACCAAACAGTACATATGCCACACCCAATCGAATCGTGTGCACACCTGACCGAACGCCGGCCAGTTAACTCGATTCGCATCGCCCTGATAAATGTCCTCCCTGCAGTCTCCGCGGAAAGTCACGTCATATAACCCGCCGACCAACTCTATTCTTAACGGCCTTGCCATTTCATCCATTCCCAGTCTTCGATCGACACAATGAGTTCCTGGATGGCATAAACTTCCCCAAGCTACTTGCTTATAATTAATCCGATAAACGTAAATATAACAGATTTTTTCACCATCCAAACCATCGGTTGAAACGATGAAAAAGAAATATGCGGGTATGGCAGTGAATGAGCGTTTTTACGTAAGTGGATTGAGGGTCTTTTGCAGCAGGCTTTTCCAACAGCACATCGAAGCAGTCCAAAACACATAGATCGGCAGGTTTTGTATCCGGCAGGTGACAATGTATCCAACAACAAACCCGTTTTTGAGCTATTGGTTAATCAAAGTTATTGACATCGATTCAATAAGTATGTTTGAATACTGTTACGTATTTCATCTTGGAGTAAACCTAGTTAACTTTAGATCATTTTTCTCTGCACCGTGATAGATTATTCTTCCACTCAATAGCATCCAGCTAATATTACGTGTTACTCTGAAGATGTCAACAGTTTAACTTGACGAAACGTTAGTATAGTTTATAAGAAGAAAAATATATCAATATGTCTCTTCCTTTAAAGAGCCTGAGCCTAGCTGTCATTTTCATAAGCAGATCCAGAGCACTGTTGGCCTCTCTATGGCAAGCAAAACCTATCGCTTCTCCAAGTCGGGGCTTTAGCGGGTTGCGCTCCTTTTGAAATAAAATTCATAATGCTCGAAGGTCGTGCATAATGTCATTTGTCTTGGTAAAGAAATCATGCATCTTTTAAAAATTTCTTCGTTTATAGAGGACTTCTCATATTCCTGAAAAACACTTACACTCTGACACTGACAGTTTTCTTCGCACCGAAGTTAGTGCTCTTGCCATCGCCTTCCAAAAATCCTTACAGTCCGTCAATCAATTAACCGGACTATGACGAAGACGCAAACTCCTTATTTAAGCCTACAACGATGTCTCGGCTAACAAACTGTGGTATCAAAGACTTTAAAATTTCTCTTTGTGTTGAGTACGTTTTACGCATTGTTTATTTCAAGATTTCAGTTGTATTACATCTACTATTGTTGCTGTTCCTCGTATCTGTCGCAGGCCTTTCTCCTCATACGTAAAATCTATGACAAACTTATGATTTGTGCGGATGTGCGAAAGAGCGCCAGTTGTGAGTTAAAATGCAAGTTATACTACAGTTCTGCTACAAACATAAAACGTCCTAACCACTCCTTATGAGCAGAAATCATTATTCCTGAGGTTCAATCACAAGTAGAAACATGTATATCTACCTATGTATTCACGCTCACGAGGAACAAACCCTGAGAATCCTGCAATAAAGAATTTGTCCGGATGGTCATTCTTCATTGTATACGGTGAAAGAGAATGTTGATTAACTTTTGGGAAATACATTCTGGGTTTCAAAACAGTAGGTTTCAGGGGCTTAGCATTTTGGAGTGTTCGATCCTTTGCTATTTTCTCGCGATAAACGCTTTGGTCTTCTTCCAACTTGGATATTGCATGTCTTGTAGTGATGGCATACCTTTCACCAAAGTAATGCTGACTCTTGGGTATGTAACCTGAAGATAAGATGCAATCAGAAATTGTCAAGAAAGCTATATCAGTATGTATTGGCTCATTTTGCAAACAAGAAAAGCATCAGTGGGATGTGTACAAGAGAATACAGAATAACCATGAAGAACTGAACTGTGCTGGTGTCTTTTGTGCCTCTTTGCTAGTATCCTTTTCAAAACATATTCAAAGTAAATCTTGGTGTAAAAAGAATTTTAATCCTATCCAAGGTACTTTTAGTACTGAGAGCTGATGTTGTAAGTCACGGAAGGGAATTTTTTATGAGGCTCAAAGAATACTTTTTTCTAGTTTTCTAGTCTAGTTTTCTAGTAGAGCCCGTGACCCACACTTTCGCAGCATGCGCCCTACCAACTGAGCTAGGTGAACTCCGATGTTAACATACTCTATTTCTCTAGTCACCACATTAGCTTCCAATCATCTACAGTTGGACATTTATATCCAGCTCAACGCTATTGGAGACCAGCCTCTCTGACTATGCGACTTGACCAAGGGTGGACTGCCTCCGGCCCGTCTATCCACCTAAAGCCCATTGAAATTAGAAAGTTCCATCAAGAAGAGAGGATTTGAAATGTTAGTTTTTAAAAGAGCACTAGAGAAATAGAGAATATGTCCCCGGAGGTGACATATTTTCTATTTCTCTAGTGTTTTTTTTCAAAACTAACATTTCAAATCCTCTCTTCTCGATGATTCAATCAATTGTCTGGGAAAAATTGTCTTCTTTGTGCTGGTGACAGAACTATAGGGGGAAAGGATATGATGAAATTGGGAGCGAAATCCAAAACTGGGGAATATTGCAAATTTATGCACTTTGATTTAAAAGTAAGATAATTCTGCCAATTTGTCAAAGTCGTCTGTGATCAAAAAACATTTGATATAGAAGAGTAAAATAATATTAACAATGCAGAGGGCTATGTTTAATTATGAATTTTTGTTCCTGCAAAAGCTGGTGCTTTTACTGATTCATAACTGAATCCAGATTTTTAAAAATTTAAGAAAAAAATTTTGTGATTTTTATGTTATTTGGGAATAGCACCTAGTAAAGATTAATAATAGCTACTCCTCTGGTGGTTGAAGATTGTCTTTAATTGAAATTGCGTTTTTAAACAGACTATAAACGGTAAGAGACTAAAGGGTTACAAAAGTCCAAAAGACGTCAAGGAGTTTCTCAGCACTTGGAGTTACTCTACACAAAAGATTCACTCTGGCCTACTTTAGACGACAAATTTGTCTTAGATTTGTGTCGAGTCAAATTCTATTCCTCATATAAATCCATGTCAAATCCATGACAAATTCGTCATCTAATGCCAATAGTCAGATTTGTGTTAGATTTGAATGAAATTCATGAATTGAATTGAACAGTAGCTGTGAATTGGATTGAACTCGACAAAAATCTAACACAAATTCGACGTCTAAAGCCAACTTAAACCTTTGTCACATTTCTGTTAGATTTGCGTTAGATCTAATGAATTAAATTTGATCCGATACAAATCTAAGACAAATTCGAAGTCTAAAGTAGGTCTCATTGATAAATGAGAAGCACGACGCATTGATTCAAGTTTCGGCACGATAGTGATGATTTGTTGTCCGTTGTTCAATGAGGCAATGGACATCTTATTCTTTACACTTTGTACAGTTCATACAGTACACAAGAGTAAGTCAGCAAAAGGAAACCTTCTTAAAATTGCCGACAAGAATAACACACTGGGAACGCAGGAATCCAGGGTTAATATCGATTAAAGTATCATGTGTAGAGGAGTAAAATTAGAGAAAAATAGAAGTAAGTTTTGTTTTAAACTGTCGTGGCTGAAATCCCAGTCCTTTCATTTCCAGCAGTTAATTCCGCTCGGTAAAACGTTAAGGGGCTAGGGAGTCCAGCTCTAGTGGCCCATGGGTCAGAAGGAACGCTTTTATGTACATCGTCTAAAAATCTGTAAATAATGCCAAGTTACCGGTGTAGCAAGGAACCATCTGAACTTCATATTTCCTGTCCCCCAGATTTTCTCCACGTTTTTGTATCAACCGACATTCATGCTCTGTTCTTTGACGTTGCTGTTCTTTATCATCGAGCGGGGCCAAAACAGGATGGGTTGATCTCTTGATGTCAGACGCTGACAGAAGTTCGTTGGTGGTCTTTCCAAATGTATTCTTTATTTTGTATTTGAACTGTGGGCAATATCCGCAATATCTACCAATGACATATGAGATCATCACAAATAATTATCAAGAATAAATCGTAATTTATGATATCAAGCTTACTCCATGCTTACAATGCAATAATATCAAAATCAAGCAATACAATCGTCACTGAATAGTAAATAAAACCCTGTAATAATTCATTGTTATAATTTCATCAACCAAAATTAGAGTAATCAGCTATAAAACGCCTTTTATGTAGTTTTCTAATGGGGTTACAATTTCCAAAGTGTAAATACTTGACAAGTAAAGCACTCTGCTAACTTTTAAAACTTAAAGAGACGTCAAGATGATAAATATGATGATGATGAGGGGGATAATGACGATATTTATGGTTTTTATTTTATAAGGATGAGCTTGATGATGATATTTATGATTTTAATGATGAAAATGATGATGATAATGATGGTGATAATGATGACAATGGTCGTGGTTGTGGTGGTGGTGGTGGTGATAATAATGATGGTGGATTTTACTGTCATATCTAACATTGATGATCATGTCGTAAACGGATTAGGGAAACGTAGTTTTAACCCAAAATTTCTTTGTCACACTACTATCTGATACCTAGTCGATTTATATAAAATAAATTGTTGAACATCTCAGAATTTGCTAAATAAAATTCAAGATTTTATTTATACGTACCCAATATTGTCAGTGTCCGCACTACATTATGAACGGGGTACAGTTTAATAGGCGCCCGTGAATATCAAGTGGAAAATACAAACTGGGACTAGGATAATGATTGCAAACATCTGTCAGATCAACAATTGATAAAGTAAAAGGGTAAGAAGTATTGAGAAATTGTGTCGTCGCAGTCAATACTATTTGCACAGTTCCAAGATGTTATGGAACGTAATTTAACATAGCAGTAGCATAATGTAAATGATCCGAGACACATTGAAAATTAATAAAACAATTAGGCTACAATAGTTTTTGTCTGTTCCTTAACTTTTGTCAACTTTATTGATAACTTATTTAGTCTAGGGAGACTTTGCTGGAGTCACAAGTAAGGAAACTAGGATTTCCGACACAAGAAAGAAATTTCTATTTTTAATGTTCCTCAGCAACTATTCTATCCAAAATGTCAGTCGCAATAGGCAGCATTTTACTTATAAGCAGATGTGTGCTTAGTTACTTTCTTCATCTCTATTACTTTTACTTGTTTCTGGCTCTGTTGTCACAAGGTATATTGCATTTGGCTTTCCAGACGGCTTTTATTAAAATTTACATTTATCGAGATTGCAGGAGTAAATTAGAAAATAACTGAGTATTGACGAACAAGTTCTTGAGTTCTTGTGTTAAAATAACTGAATAGGGCGGAAGTAAAGACATCTTTTGCCCTCTAATGTTTATATGTAAAGCCTTTAACGAACAATTTTTTTTTTGTTTCTAAAAAGTAGTTTTACCCCGTCTTATCCCTGCAGCTTATAAAATACCGTCATTTTATTTTCATTCTCAAGGCTCTCGTTAAGCCCAATCAAATGATATGTATATTCTATATATTTGATGCAAAATTATTAAATTTTAGTTACCTCCGGCCTGAAAAGTAACTACTTATAAACTAATCATCCTACAATAATCATTTTATAACTAGATGGCGATACTATGTAGGCGCTCAAGGCTTTTAACTTCTCTTAGTAAACTTTGGCATGGCTCGGATTTAGGTTTTAAGGATATGTAACAGATATTTTCTGTTTAACCGAACAACGCTCACGATATTTGAGTTCACTTTGCTAAAAGGACTGAAACGCTGCACAATACTCACCCTGGAATGTGGTATGGTTCCAAAGGACGGAAATGGCCTGTGTTTGGCCGTGCGTTGCTTGAACATGCCATTTTTATGAGTGTTAATTGATAGAGCAAACACTGAACGCGAACTGTCTTACCAAGTAAACGAAGTCCTTCTCGGCTTGTGAGACAATTCCATAACGTGACGTCAAATTAATATACTGCGTCCAGAAATTGGGATTGGGTACCACGATCTGACGCAATTGCAAGATGGCCGTTAGCGAAAATCCTAGACACTAGATGACTGGAAATGATCTGAAAGAGACAGCTTTACATAACAACATAGTTTTGAAATTGGAATGATATATCAGCGGCAAGGTAAAGAATGCCTCAAGAAACCACAGCCAGGGTCTTCGCAAGCGTGGAGTGAGAAATACTTACATGCTTAAATGTCTTAGGAAGAACTGGAATAAATATCATCAGGAAGAGTATGGATAGCATAACCTATAGTTATAAGCTAAAACAATAATCAGTTTTGCCTGAAAGCATACATATTTGATAAATGATGTTGAACCTGGCAATGTCCAAGAGAACGGAAGAATGTAGTAACAGGAGCTGTAAAATCTCAAAATTAGGATTTAAATAGATACTTTTGATTTCTTCTATCTCCATTTCCTACATCCTTTGTTTCATTTTCATTCGTCTTTAGATATTGTACACACTTCAGATTTGGTTAACTACTGTTTTCCATTAACTTTTTCTTTGTAAGCTTTTACTGTTCCTCCAGCTAAGTATTTTCCCAATGATAGGCTCCGGCTGCACCTGCGTTCCAGTATACGAAGATGATCATTTGCAACTTCCTTCTTAATGCTCTATCAGTTTTCATCCTGCAACTAATTACTAAAACTCTGACACTCCTAATAGAAAGATCGATTCTTTTTTAGCTCGGCTTGGTCTAAAAAACAATTCCAAACTTAGTAATCTTGGCAAGAAGTGTAAAATAGTACTTTTATATATCAGTTATAGTAGAGATTCATGTAAAATTGTCAAAAGCCATTGACAATATTTGACATTACAGTTTTTTCTAAGATGCTACATAATTTGCGAGGTTATCTAGCCAAATACATATTAAAGGGATTGGCAGTGTTGTTTTAACTATTGGGAACTATGTTTATATGACAATTGTTTACATTTAGATGTCGCAACAGCTGTTTTTGTGGCCGGATTGCCGAATGCCTAACCAGGATCAAGATTTTGAAATGTATAGTTGAAAAAATCACCAAAATATTTTTGAACTGAATGTAACTTCTTCACTTATCTTGAAAAGATGTAATGGAAGAAATCAACGAGTGAGCACGCGTAAAAAGCGTCTGTTTTTATCTTAAAGCTCTTACTCTCGCACTTCTTTTCACTGTTGCTATGGACTTTTTCCACTAACAAATGCAAAATTAATGGATGCAAATTCGCTCGAGGAACAACACCAGACGTTACGGAGTGCCTGTAGATCACTATCAAGTTACATCATCATACTGCAACTTCCAAATATCGTGTAATAGATCAATCTAAATTGTAATGCTATGCTTACAGTGACTTTATCTGACGTTTTCTAATTTTAACTCTGTTGCACGAAATACTGCTTGACCCAAAACATTGCTCGAAAAGCTGCTGCACCCAAGGGACACCCATGCTTACCCCGTGCTGTTGCCAGTTCATTTCATTATTGAAGACGAATTCAAAACCACGTGTTGCAACTTTCATCAATTCAATGACAACTTAAGGGAATTGGGGAGGGACGAGGTTACCTCTATACAATGCATCGGTGCATATCTTAATTGTCTTGTCTCAGGGAACGTTTGCAAAAAATGTTACAGGTGTCAAAAAAAACACAAAAAACCCTCGTTGTAACCGAAATTAAGGTTTTGGGTATGAGTAGCGAAAGTAAATGAGTCTTTAATACAATTTTCCGAATAAAGATGAAGTACGGTTGTAAAATTTCTGAGACCCACTTGGCCTTTACTTGTTGTAAGGAGCCAATCATAGACAGAATTGGTCGAAAGAAAGTTCTTTCTTATGCGTTTTGGAGAGGCCATACATACGTGGACGTTGTGACCAGGAGGATCTATCGTAAACATCGCGAGCCAAACGGCCTTGCTTAACTGGGTTAAGTAACCGTTTTAGATACACTGCTCAATTCTGGCTGTAGTATCATTCTTTTCAACACTACCTTGGGTCCAGCATTGAATAATATCTTTGTTGGCTTCCATGAACGTTGACTATTTGAATCCTCCAAAAAGCCCATTATTTCCGTTTATGTTGACGACGCATTGGCGATATTTGAAAGAGAGTCCGAATGTGACGAATTCCTCAGAAACCTAGACAGCTTACGCCAAGCTTTAAAATTTACCTTTGAGAAGAAACACAACAACTCGCTACCGTTCTATGATGTTTTATCAAAAAAGATGGTACTAAATTCTGTATCTGCGTGTATAGAAAGCCTACATTTCCCGGCCAATACATCTCCTGGAATATTGTTCTGCCCCAAAACACGTAAAGTTAATCTCATCAAAACCCTAGTTCACCGCGCGCGCATAATTTGCTCCGTTACCAAATTAGAATCGGAGCTCAATTTTCTAAAGCAAACCATTCTTTCAAAAGGCTATCTCGAAGACGTCATTGACAGCATTACCAAACTGAAACTTTCACAGTTCTCCAAAGAAAAACGCTTCGGAACTAAAAAAATGTTCTGTATACTTAAAACTACCGTGGTATGGAAACGTTTCTCCTCGTTTTGAAACCAAATTAAAAAGGCCATGGGGAAATATTTTGGCGCTGTCACTACACGCGTAGTTCATACAACCAAAAAAGCATTATCAACCAACCACAAAGATCGTGTGGCTTCCGCAAATTCTAACTCTGTAGTTTATCAATTTAATGCCAGTGCGAGGCTGGCTATGTTGGCCGCACAACTTTCTGTCTGGTCGACCGAATAAAGCAGCATGTGCCATCGTTTATTCGCCAAACATCAACTCCTAAAAGGAAACAACCATCTCGAGTTTCAAAGACCAAAAACACTTCTAAGCAATGTGACTCTGGCAGCACTTGCTTGAGAACCCAGACTGTGCCAAAGTGTACAAGGACGATTGCTTCCGTTACATAGGAAAGGCCAAATCTGCATTTCATGTGGCCTTTCTGGAGTCAGTCCACATAAAAGCAAGAAAACCTTTAATATGCAGAGAAAAAGAGTTCGTTTTCTCGCTAGGCCTATTCAACTAATTTGGTGTAGCGGACGCTGATTGACCCAAACACAAGTCATTCAGGCAGTCCAAATTCTGATTGGCTCCTTCAAAATGCAGTTGGGTATACTCTTTCACACATTTCATTGTGACGATAGAACCTTAAGGAGTGTCAAACGAACAAAGCGTTTAAGTACATAATGTTTTCACTATTTCGTGCAATATTCTTGTTTTGTACAACTAACAAAACTAGTTAATTTTATCTTAATCATAATTTATGGATTTTTTTTCTATATTCCTGAATAATAATATAGGTTATGCTAAACGCAAGCCTTAGGCAATAGAATTTAGCTTATACTGCATACTCCTAGGTCTCTAATAAACGGAGGAGCGTTTATTAATTTTGAAAATGTTTCCACTCCCCCGTTTATTCCACCCCCCTTTTATTAAAGACAAAAGAGTCATTTATTCAATGTGCCCCAGCTTGTTGTCAAAAATATTAGTTAAGTATGGGGAGGTACCATTAGTATGTAGCCCCCTAAAGATTAACTTTTATAATCCCTTGCTTTTTACCATTTTCATGTTGTATAATATCAAGTTGTGTAACCCAAATACATTGTATACTTAAACTATCCTGGCTTGGTCGTAGATAAGTACTTTGGCATTTTGGTTTCTAGCGTATTTTTCAGCATTAAGAAAGCATTGTCAACTAACCTCAAATATTGCGTGTCTTACGGAAATTGCAGCTCTGTCCTACAGCAGTTTTTGCTCACAAGGCAGGCTTGTTATGCTGACTACACGTTATCGACGTTATTTGCGGGAGTTGAGCAACATTGGGTCAATGATTAGCCAAACACTATGTCCTAAATGTACATAGCTGCCCCGGGTTTCAAAATTTAAAAACAACGTTTAACAAATTTAGTCTTGGCAGCACTTCCTTAACAGAGACTGTGACAAAAAAGTAAATGAAGAATTACTCTTGTGTCATATGTAGGCATCTGCATTTTATATGGCTGTTCTAGAGTCAGGGTACGTAAAAAAATCTTTATTTTGTAAACAAAAATGACTTGGTATTGGGCCTTTTCGCAGCAATTTATATAACTTTTGCAGGCGGTGATTGGTCCTTAAACACAAACTTACTCAGGCAGTATAAACTCTGGTTGACTATTTCAAAAATACAGTCCCGAATTTTTATTCGTATCACTTCGATTATTACTAACAATAGTTCGTAAAGCAGTATCAGACGAAAAAGGATATAAGTACACAGCATTTTGCGTTTTTGTGCACAATTTTAACGTTGTTTGGCGATAAAAATGCTTACTCACTGTGTGTTTGGTCAACAAACAAACATATTTGTTGGGGTCTGCGAAACAGAGGACAAAACACTGTCCAGGTATTTTACAGCCACGATACTTGGATGTGATTTTGTTCACATTGCTTTGTTGATCGCATTGTAAATGACCAGCACATGAAAGTACGAATGACGTGCTTGATTAAACGTGACATCGTATTGATCGATGGTCTCTGGTACAGTCAAATCAGCTTTCCTTAATTGAAATAACCGGCGCACGCACTTCACCAGAATCTGGAGAAGCCTACGCGTTCGTAGTGCTCTCCGACTCGCAGACCTTAACCAATACGTTTGTTTCGGTTTCCGATGCATGCTACCACTAACCTAACTAAACTTTCTAGTTTACGTTAATGGGCGACAACAGCTCACATTCGTTGACCATCATAGGAAGTAACACATGTTTGAATTTACCAGCTAAAACCAAGTCGCGTACTCTTGGGTGCCTAATAGACGCCCCCCCCCCCCGCTAATTAATTTTTCAAAAATTTTCCACTCAGGACATTCTTATTCCAACCCCCACGCCTATTAATTTTTACGTAATCTCTCAACCATGACAATATTTTGAGGAGGTACTTTGGCGGGCAAGTAGAAAATGTCTTTATTAAAATATGAAAATCACACATTAAAAGACGACGGTGCCCTTTTACGAGGCTGGAAGAAGTGTGAGGACAAGCATTACACATGTTAGCAATAATACTGTAATTGAGCAGGAGGACGAAGGGAACTTTTTAATATCTTGGAACGCATGTAGGAGACTGTCATGACTTCGAATAACTGGCTATTGTTTGTGTTGTATTATCCTACGTTTAGGGAGTTGCAGTTGATTCTAAACATTGATTCTTAACTTCCTTTCTGCTCATTTTCCACCCCCCCCCCGTCTATTCCAACCCCTCCGTTTATTACGTTTTTGGAATTTTTCCACCCTCCCCATTTATTCCACCCCTCCCGTCTATTAGGCGTCCAAGAGTATGCTGGAGCGTAGCATCTGGCATACTACATTTACCTCGTGAGGCCAAATCGTGACAAGGGTTATGCCAATTATCCATCGATATCCGCTCTACTGGATAGTATTAATGATGCTGTTTTGGGTATCGAAAAAGAATTTTTAAATCTTATGCTGTAGCTTTGCAGAAGCACAAACCTAAGCATAATTTTATCATAGGAGCAAAATTCATAGCTAAAATATTAAACGGGTGTCTTTTTTTGTTGATGATACATCACATGTCCTTTCGAAAAACGGGTAAAACCATCTATTTAGAGCAAATAACACTTAAGTGCACGATTTCCAACGTGCTCCTACTACAATAATGCCCCTTCCTGCGCCATGCCGCCATTGGCAAAGACAGCCAGACTTTTAGTAAGACCAATAGAACGAATCAATCGGGCAAAGGTTTCTTTTTGCACAAAATTCTCATCTTCGAGGTACTAAACATACAATATTTGGTCTACAATATATATATTCTTTCGTAAAGATACTTTACCAGGAGATTTCGGTTTACGCATATCCCTAGACGTACATGAATAGTTTCGGTGCCCCTTTTGTCTCTGATTATCAAAGTGAGTGCAATTAAGAAATTCATGTGCATTTGTTTAAATACCAGGTTTACGCCCGCCAGATAAAACATGGCCACAAATGGGCAGACGTTCACCCATAATTTACAACAAAGATATCTTTTACAAGATTTTAGATCTATATAGCGTATTATAAGAGCATATTACTAAATTCTATCCGAAATGGACGATTCTATATTTACGACTACTCGTATTGTGACTGCATAAAATCTCTATGTCATGTCATATTTTAACCATATATTTAAAATCGCTATAGAGCCCCCTTAGAATGTTACACTCTCCGAATCGAACATTCTCCTCTCTACGACTAACAACTGATGTCTTTTACAAACACCCTGTGCATAACAACATCGGTGTTAACTCCCAAAGGAACCTGTACATCTTATTTCATAGCGCCATGAGAAGCCATGTAGGACCCCAAGCCAGTATATATCAAGATCATAGTTTTAATCAAATAAACTCCATTCTCTATGACCCTTTCCCAGGCTGGCAGCACAACAGTGATCTGGCTAATCATTAAATATTTGCCGTGTGCTTCCGGAGAAACTCTCGATGCTGTAATAACGCAGCCTATGACTGTAACATGTGTCCATCCAGAAACAAAATGTGATAAAATTTCAAGTAAAGTACTCTGCATTTAAGACTGAGCAGCGGGGAGGACTGAGGTGAGCATGCTCGCCCAATCTGCAAACTTTGGTAATTTTGTCTTAAGAATGTTCCCACGTGTTTGCCGAGGGAGGAATCAAACCACAGGGCTGAGAAGCACTGATATAAAATAAACATGGTACCGACAGTTCCTACGGTTTCGTATACATTCTAGTATAAAACCTATAAAATTAATGTACGACCCGAAATCATTCGAATTACCCCATCCTATTTGAATAATAGTAGCTTTTCGAGAATACAATTTTTATCAGATTTTTTCCTACTAATCACATCCCCAGACAATGGTATAAGAAAAACATCACATTATTCCAGAGAAAGCAGACCCTCTCTTTGATATCACATGCTGTAGAAAGATCCACGGCGAGTTTCATTTCTTAGATATTGTGGGTAGACTGCCATTGGTTGCCTTCAAAGTTTCGTCTCTGAGTCGATATTTTCTAATAGTCAAATAAGAGTACTCCCTCGAATAAGCACAACCCTCGAATTAGCGCACGCCTCGAATAAGCGCATCTGTCCATTCTCTACACTAGTTGTGTGCCACCCACGCTACGTTTGCTATTTTGATGTCATGCTACATAAAGGAATACTTTAGCCTAGCTACACTATTTATAAGATTCCATCTTTTCTAATACGGTATTGGTAACGTCATATGCTATCATCTTCCAAGAATTCCTGTGGAGTGAAAGCGAAGAAAAAGTTTAAGAAATCAATCGAATGTTTAACTTGGTAAATACGAAAAACTGTAAATGTATAGAATAAATTAAACTTTCAGATATCAATTTTCTGACTAATTTTATCAATTCAAACATAATGTCTGATAATCCTTCGAGAAATTGTTCATATATAAAAGATTTAAATAAACCATGATACAACAGAACCTAAAACAGAAACAGACTTCCAATCCAGTATACCAAGATGATCATTTGCAATTTCTATATATTAGTAATATTACAGATTCATATAAAATTATTAAAAGCCATTGACAACATTTGACATTACAGCTTTTTCTAAGGTACTACATAATTTCCAAGGCTATCAGAGCCAAATACATATTAAAGTGATTGACAACGTTGCTTTTAACTATTTGGAACCACGTTTATATGACGATTACACTTAGAGATCGATGTATGCCTAACAAGGATCAAGATTTTTACATAGTTCGAGCTGAACGTAATCATTCGTTCGACACATTTCGACAAACTGTTAAAAGATCATAAATTTAGATTAACCTTGATATAACAGAATCTATAACAGTAACAGATTTATAGAATGCAGAAATTTAGCTTCACAGTAATAACTTTTAGTGTCCCTAGCACATGTTTATGACACTATTAAGATTTAAAATGGTTAAGATTATAAATCAAGGTTTTTAAATAGGTCATGAGGTTCTTCATAAGCCACTACCACATTGAGGCCGGCTTTCCCACAGTCTGCAATTTCCTACTTTCAGCGTCGCGTACTAATTTGTTTAAAGACTTTTCTTGGAAGAACTGTTTACTATTTTTAAATAAGACTTATACCCTGACTTATGCAAGTTCGAATGGTGTAAGTGTCCCGAAAGTACACAAGAATTCGTGCAAAGTGACTTTCATCACCATTGATCCATTTTCTCTTAAAGAACTCAGGGAGATTCGATGGGTCAATAAAGAAAAACTTGGTAACAAGTCAAGGTGTATCAATGAGCTTGCCAAATGTGCCTGGACCGTCTAGCTTAACAGGTTAGCTACTCTTGCCTGGATTGTCTTCATACTCTTTATCAAACGATACTTGCTTAAAACAAAACACCTTTTCAAAGTGCATACCTTAAAACAAAACACCTTTTCAAAGTGCATACCTTCATATGTGTTCCCATTCCATCAACATCGAGTAGGAAAGTATCATGCCCAAAGTGGCCATCAACTATAATCAGCTTTACTTTGTCATTGCCTAAAACGAGAAAAATAAAATGATTTGGGTCATAAGGTTTATAAAACTACCTTGGTATCGCAGTCGATGATGACATCAACGGCGAAAATCTTGACGAAAACGGTAGTGATATTGATAATCATGTTGACAATGATAATAACTTCAAATCGCTGTAGCACTATCTTTAGTAGAAAGACAAGAAGGATCACGAGAACGTTTGTGTTCTTTTGATCATATTTTTTTGGAAGACACGGTCTTCATTCTCCGTGGTGGTAATCATAATTCCTGCACTACCCTTTTAGAAAGTATCATCGAGAAGAGAGGATTTGAAATGTTAGTTTTGAAAAGAACACTAGAGAAATAGAAAACATGTGACCACCGAGGATCGAACCCGTGACCCATGCTTTCGCGGGGTGCGCTCTACCAACTGAGCTAGGTGACCTCCGATGTTAACATACTCTATTTCTCAAGTCGCCACATTAGCTGCCAATCATCCACAGGTGGACATCGATATCCAGCTCAACGCAATTAGAGACCAGCCTCTCCGCACCATGTGACTTGACCAAGGGTGGACTGCCTCCGGCCCGTCTATCCACCTAAAGCCCATTGAAGTTAGCAAGTATCATCAAGAAGAGAGGATTTGAAATGTTAGTTTTAAAAAGAACACTTGAGAAATAGAAAATATGTGCTCGGTTGTAACATGTCCCCGATTACTGTACCGCTCCAACTAGCACACCCGGCTAAAAGTAACGATATTATGTTGAGACATATGTCCTGTTATGATACGCATTCGATATAATGCTATCTCGTCTAGAAATATATGATTTGTAATAGGTCATACGATTCAAGTTACACTTGACACTCAACCGAGGCCTTTGTGATGGTCATCTTGATTAATTACAGTACTTTCAAACTTGCATAATCTACACTTCTACACTGCAGATAAAACTATGTACATTATTTTCAGTACTTTTCGGTTTGATTTACTTTCAAGGTCTCCAGTTTAGCCTGTGCTACTTTAAGGTATTGGTTTGATGCAGGGCCATGATGGACCTTGTCCGTGCGGAAACGTCAGCTCCGTGGCAATAAAAATAAAGAGGCGGAGGGGCCTATGCAAACGATCCATTCTACATTGTGTTTCAGTTTAGAGTTTCTCTTTCCGATTCTAAATCCCTTGAAAGTGCCAGCTAGGCACGACTAGGATACTATAATAATCACCGACTATAACTTTGTTTATCAAATAACGGGACGCTAATTAAACTATACGCTACAAAGCCCGAAGCCCTCTTTAGTCCATAGCGATCATGGTTACGTGGTAGCAATGACATTTTTAATACAATGTTTCCAATGTTTCCTAATCTGTAGGAGTTATAACACAAAATGTGTTTCAGACTTTTGAAAGACTAACTTAAACTTAAAAGTATACAACTTATACTGCAAATCGGAGAGTTGCGAAATGAATTTAAAAGATCGTCTGTTATAAGGTAGACATACCAGGTTGGCCAGTAGGTACTGGGGACTAATGAGAGCTACCCCCTCCCCCCAATTTACGGTCAGACTTCTCAGGAGGAAGAATTCATGTCTTTGTGAAAAGTAGAGAGGGCATGAATTCGGTGCTCCCTTGTTAGGTTACGTGTACGTGTTGTTTAAGATATTGAGCCACGACGACTATCCCTACCTATGGTTACGCTGTAGCAACGATATTCTTAACACAGTGTTTCCTTAATGCTACCGCAAAAATGACTTCACCGTACGAGGTATCAAGCAAGATATGATAAAGATTTTCGATTGATTAAATAAACTTACAAGTATTATTGGTAAACCGAATCCCATTCTCGTTGATACTACAAACCCTGGGGAAGTATTATCAGCATCTCGTAGAATATACCGTGCTGAGCATGTCGTTGCCACCATGTAACTAAGGCTGTTCTAGTTTTTGGTTTGGTATCGTGTGGCATCGTTGTTCCAACGCGCATGACTGCCACAAGGGTTTAGGGGTTAACTTGAGATAAGTGACTATCCTGTAAATTTTGACGTATATTAAGCACTCTTAGTTTCCGAAAGTATGAAACAAATTTCGCAACGACGGCCAGGCACTACTCGTTTCTTCTCAGATAATAAAGAATAGGAATCAATTAATACCTCCTTTCCTTATGCA
The DNA here is from genome assembly GCA_010016025.2 of Alatinidae sp. Z8VKAUB7J3. Lineage (NCBI taxonomy): Eukaryota > Metazoa > Cnidaria > Cubozoa > Carybdeida > Alatinidae > Alatinidae sp. Z8VKAUB7J3. The sequence goes on from JAAAKM020000498.1 coordinate 4,709,322, forward strand.
ATCTGCAAGACGCTCTTGTTGTATTGCAGGGAAGAGAATATCTGATGAAGCACCTAAAATCTGAGAAGACAGAGACAAGATACCCATTAAATCACTGCACGACAAAATTTGATCAACAGTAAACACACTGGAAAAAAAAATTATAGATCAAAATTAATTTGACATTAAGCTTTTGGCAATTTTCACAACCTGTAAATACGCACACTAATATTGGCTACGAAAGCTTGCACTGACACGCCGGGGGAAAATCGCATTTTAATAGAGAACATCAAACCTGAAATCAAGTATAGTTTAAAAGACATCTAGTATATTTACTAGTCTTAGCTTTCAATGCTATATCCAGAGATAGCGAATTTGTTACAAGGAAAACACGATCTGACGAGGATATATACTTACAAACAACAGTGATGGTACGAGAATCAGTTACGAAATAGAGAACACGCAAATACAATGAAGTAGAGTAAAGAGTTCAGTAGAATGTGGAAAGCGAGTGAATTACATCAACACGTTGGTGAGCCGACCCGTAGTTGTAAAAACCAGGGTGAAATTTTACACAATACCTTTATGAATAGACAGTTCCAAATTTGAAGAACAGTAAGGCAAACGGTCGTGAAAAATGGTCTTAACTCAGTCAGAAGCAGCAGAATAAGGCGGGCTAATGGGATGCTTTTTTGTTAAGACAGAAATTCCCAATGGTTAGAGATACGACCATGCAAATTGGGATTGACCTGGCGTAAGTAATAAGTATTGCAACCTTGACACATCAAAGCAGCATTGTTAAGGATCTTCCAGAGCTCTTTATTTTGTAGGTGATTTGCTCCATTAATTTCAGGACTTCTCCACGATTTCTTAATAAATAAAAGTAAATCCCAGGGCTTCTACGAATTTTTCAAAGGGGCAATTAATATTGGCTCAGACCCAATCAAGATATCAAGCTACAGGTAAACTTATTTTCAAGTTGCTCAGCAAGCAATTATTAGATCTAATTCCAATTACAGAATTTCATATAATTTAAAACTAGAAAAAAATAAACAAGATAACAACTTGTAGAATATCTAATATCGCAATATGGTGAGAACTGATATAAAATATCCGAAAAGGGCATTTAATGGTACAAACATTGAGTAAAATTTCACGGCAAATCTCAAGAATTTTCAGCCCTTTCCATGATATTTGTAAATATCAGGAATTGCTTGAACCTACGGTAACCCTGTGGAATTACTCTCAAAATTTTAGCACTTTAAGTCACTTATATTCCTATAGCAACCGCACCCCCATCTTTGTTTAGTATCATGTACCCCGCAAAACTGGAAATCTTAGTAAATTAGGTACCTCTCCGAGGAATCGAACCAGGTCTTAAAATAAAACTTTGGCAGTTTATCACAGCGTACACGAATGCGTGCACATGTAAGATTTCTGTAAATACTTGTTTACCATTTTACCTGTCTTGGATACTTACCAACGATGGTGACGTCACTCTTGACAGTCCATCCGAACAAGTATCGAATCCCTCTCCCATGTCGAACAGGTCCATCGCCTAAGAAAATGTAACATTAATAGTCTTAGAAAATGTGATACACGGAATCCTTTCCCCTACAAAAGATGAGTGGGGTTACCGAGAAAGTATTGAAAGATTGAGAGGGGGGGGGGGGGGGCTGCAAGAATAAAAGATTAACATCAATTTGACAAGTGTTAGGAGTAATGTGACAAGTGTTAGGAGTAATGTGACAAGTGTGACGATAATATGAGACGTAACGATATTATGATAAAGACAAAAGGTGTTACATGGAATTAAAACGATGTTAGAAGAGGTAATAAGTACGTTCATGCACGAATTACCATCACAGTCTGCTAAAAAGTAAGATAATAACGCACAATGAAAGGGTTTTGGTTTGGAAATACGACAAAAAGTACAAAGCGCGGGCAGCGCAAAGAGAGTCCGTTTGGCTTAGAAATAACTGTAGCCCATTTAAAGGATTTAGTGTAAAGACTCAGGCAATTGAAGAGCCGGTGCACTACCTTACCGATTTTAAAAATACTTTAAAAGAAGCATTTGGTCACAGGTCAAAAAACCAAATCTTCATCGTTTATAAAGATTTAAGTCGCCAAAAATATTAACAATAATAATAATAACAACAACTAGAACATTATGTTAAAAAATCGATAAGAGAATATACAAAACATTACAAGCAAATCCACCAAACCAATTAAATTGAACAGTGCCTTGACTCACCTTTGTGATGTAGATAATCGAGTTAGGATCATACCCACTGATCTTGAAGAATGCCTGGCCCTACAATTTTATCAAATAGCCACGTGATCAAAGAACTAACTACTTAAATAATCACTCTAACACACTCAACAATTCAGCCAGCTAGTGTATATATTTGGTCTATTAAAAGGGCAAAGTAACCGGTTATTTATCTGACAAGTTTAAATAATTAATCAATTCGTCCATCAATCAATCAAATAATCAAAGTATCAACTGATTAATTAAGAAATCAATAATCAATCCATCAGTCAATTTAAATACCACTTGATATCTAAAATCAATAAAAACGTGGTGAGTTGACCGTTCCCTGTGCTCTGCTTGCTTTTGAAAACAATGGCCAATTCAAAAAGCTAGACAAACATTGGAAAAATGTGCCAGTAAGAAATGCTTAAATACAGAAGACATGGGTGACCATAAATATTTGTATCTACCTTATTCCATATAAAACCGCATACGATTTAAACGAAAAACGTGAAAAAGACCAAATCTTCCCCTCTGCTCAGAAATTTAGTAATGTAAGAACGAAGAAGCATGTGTAAACCTCTTGTTTTTGATACGTAGTTCCCGACCCACATATCGTTGTTCTACGTAATAAGTAATCACATATTTCACGTAAAATTTCGTCAACTGTAACTGAAAGGTTATTGACAAATAAGTGCTTGTACCACTAGCTTTATGTGCAAGATGCAACAAAATATTGATAGCGGTTGATCGTTCATCAAAAACACCTTGAAACACAGGGATCTTAGGGGCGTACAGGCGCATTGCACTTGACATTAAAAGACAACTGTTCTGAATTAAACTTTGACCGTTTACAGAAACTAATCTAAATCACACAAGTATTGTTGAACAAAATTCAAGTGTGACTAACAAGATGAACTACATGCGAATACAATCGTAGCTTTATGGTAAATAAGTCGCGATTTTGGAGTTAAAGACATTTTAACGGTATCCAAAGTAGTAAATCGTGTCCCACATGGCCTCTCAGGAACTGTTTGACAAAGGTAGGTGGTCACACTAGATTCTAGGAACACTTAATAATAATTCCAGGATCACAGTAGACCACAACTCCTACATTTGAAGTTGTGCCTCAGGCACTGCAAAGCGCAAGGTCAATGCTACATGACCTACTGAACAACCTGTCGAAAATTTAACTGTGATTTCGGAAATAGATATAGATGCAAGTGATTAAGGCCTTCACGAAATATTTTTCGTTACGAACAGGTGTCAAAGTCTAGGCATCAAATGCACAAAAAAGAGATGTGGCCTTCGCCGTATTTGTAGCGCTTGGAGACCCAAATCTATATTTATCTCTTCTTCAGTTGTCAAAATCATAGTCACTACTACCACGAAGGAGGCATTCGGTTGCATAGGTGACACTGCAACCATTTACAAATTTCTTAGCCGAGCCGAAATTTTTAACAATCGATTTATCTTGCTGTACCCCACGGTTTCCCTTACGATTCCCTGTAACTCCTGTCTCCAAATTTTTGACTTTTAGAAAAGCTACTAGAATGAATTCGAATCAAATGATTGTTTCATACCACGCAATTGATTGAGACTTTGGGAACGGTCAATGAATCTACCCGATCGTCAATAGATTAATGCACCAAATAAATTGACTTCGTCGGTCAACCATTTATGCCATTGACAATAAAAAACCAGCTAGGAAATATCAATGAAGATGCTAGCCTGACGTAACTTAAATTTACTTACGACATCAGTACAGAAAATATTTTTGTGACGCTATAAAAAGTGGCGTCAGGTGAAACAATAAAAAAACGGTCGAAATAATGGTCGTCCATTATTTCTTTTTACAACTAGAATAATCTAAGCAGTTACCCCACTTAGTTGCCCTATCCATTAAAGATAATCTCATCGATAATTTTACCCTAAGAAGCATCGGTTCCTAAACTTTTTTTGTCGTCATTGGCAAAGTTATCACATCATTCCTTTGTCCCTCGAAGAAGTAAGGCTACAAAATAATAGCACGGAACATCACAAAATTTGTCCTAATTTAATGAAAATTTGAACTACCTGATGTCTAACATAATCCTCTATCGCAAATTCTGATTCCATGTATCTTGGCAATTGAATACTTTGGTCAGAAATTTTCTTTCTGCCAAATCTCTCCTCCCACTCTGGTCCACTTCTGTATGTAACGGTCGCAATTTTCCTAGTTCAAAAAAAAAGAGACGCTGACAGAAAAAAATCTCAGTAAAAAGCTGATTCATAGTGGTTTTAAGTGAAGAACATGATGACCATATCAAAACACAAAAGGCTTGTTTAAATTAATCACAGTAGCAGTGTCTGAGTGTGCCGAGTGGCCACTGCCGTAGCCAGACTATCTCTGTAGCGCATGCTTATTATCTATGAGCATATCTTAGGGCATGCTTCATAAATTTAAGGCGTAAGGGCCAGCCTGTTCACCAATTAACGTAATTTTTGTGTAAGCCCTTCTGGAAAATCGGTGAACCCTTGTAAGTTTGGTGTGACATTTGTCGATATATCTCTGCATTTTAGAATAATTTTAGAATCATTTTGAGGGCCCTAAAATGAAGGGACAAGACATGAACAGATCTACGTGTGCAGATTTGATATCTTGGGAAGATATATGTAGCAGGGCATTCAACAAGTCTGACAAATGCTCTGAGACATTTCAAAACTCTACGACAGACGACCATGAACTAGGGGATACTATTTTATCTTGAAGTCCACTTCTAGAGGATGCTAAGCATACCAAGGATTCCCCCTGGCTACGGTACTGCAAGTGGAAGACATCAAAAAGACTTGAAAGTACCTACCCTTCTTGTTCTTTACAAAGTCCCTCCTCTCCCCCTCGCTCTTCCATTTCAAGGTCTGCCTAACTATCGGATCTTCAAGTCGAACACCAAACCCGTCCACATCTTGCTTCAGGTCCTTCCTCCCTCCACATTGGTCTTCCTGTACATCTTCTTGTTGGTACAATTACCTCCGTCGCTTCTCTGGTAAAACTTCACTCGTTCATCCGTCTTACAAGTCCATACCATGTCAATTATATCTCCCTTACTTTTTCTAGTTATTATTTACTCCTTGTTCTCTTCTGATGTTTTCATCTCGTTGCTTACCACTCAACTTCACTCCTTCCCAGCATCCTCATTTCTGTCGTTTCGAACTTTCTTTTACACTTCCTCCATTTATCCTGACGTCTGTGCAAGAGAGGCGACTAGGGCCCAGACTCAGCTGCTTGACTTCGATACGTACGTGAAAATAGAGTACTAAAGTGTGACGTCACGATTTCATGAATATCGGAAATTTGATAATTTTTTCAGCGCGTTGCATTCTCCTTGTTGAGATAGACAACCTGTTCAAATTTGAGAATCATACCTTGAGCAATCGATGAGATACGCCCTTTCAAACCTTAAATCATGCCTATCAAAACCTTGTTAAATGAACCCAGTTCATAATTTTATGAACTGAGCAAAATTAACAGCGTTTCCTTAAGACCTTTTCCAAATTCAAACAGCCGCTTCTCGCAGCTGATATGAGATTTGAACGCGATATTTTGTTTACGGGCATTTGGTGGCAAGGTTAACACTGTGATATAGTTATAATTGCGATTTCTCGAAAATAGTTTTTGTGACGTCATCACTGTAGTACTATATTGAGACTCCACAGAAGTGACCCTACCAAGTCAACCTACCCAGTAACCCCGCCACTGATACATACCTTTTACAACAATGATACTCACCTTGCCAGTTCCATTCCTGTAATTGGTAATCCTGTCTCATAGTAGTGTCCACCCTTCCACATTGGGTCACTGATGATTGCCATTCTTTGCAAATACCGAAATGCAATGGCATGAGGGCTTGCAGCAGAACAGCCTGAGATACTGACCATTCTATGAAATAACGAGAACAGCAAACAAATTATATTTACTTAACCGATTCAATGTGTTTCATTGGAATATGAATATGATTTAGAAGACTTTCAGTAAGAAACAAGTACCGTTGCTACAAACTACCGTCTCATTCTTTCAAACGCCCCTCCTATTGCAACTGGGAGCTTAATAAGCACCCCTCTTTTGAAACCTCCTATCAAAAAAGCTCTCCTTCCACCAGCATTTATAAAATTAAATCAAAGTGTGACCCGGTCACTTTACACACAGTATGTTACCCCCGTTACCCTCGTTACCCCGCTTGACCTAGCTTAACTTAGTCTGTAATTTCGCGTATTATATATCTTTCTAATTCACGTCACACTACCGTTTGTGATTGCCGTCCAGTTTGTTTGGTATATCAAGTTTGCCATCATTCTGCGTCTACACATTCACTACACATCTGATGGGTATCCAAGAGATACGACCATAGCCAAGGGGTGGTATTTGGGTAGTATGCCCTACATACAAATTTGGTTAACCCTGTAAAATGTTGCCAAAATAATTTCTGTTGAAGAGAGGAATCGGTATAATGTTGTTCTCTAAGGTACAAACTTGCCTTTTCATGATTCATTATGACACATAACGACCCAAAGCAATCTAGTATTTTTGACGATTGTGAAGAAATGTATTGAATACGATATTTCCTCTGATAAGCATTCCTCATTCTAAAAAGCACACCCTGTTAATGTCACCCCCTCCCACCAAATCACAAACTTTTCAATGAGCAGTCCCCTCTAATAAGACCCCCCTAATGTTTTACGTAATAATTTGAAAAGCCTATTCTAATAAATGTTCTCTGGTATTGATGGGGCAAGTCAAGTAATAGAACTTTTCTTCTGGTCAAACAAATTTCTTTTTCATTTTCATTGAATAGAAATTTTCCAACTTTCAATTAAATGACCCCCCTCCAATAAGTGCCCCCCCTAAAGTTTAAAATTTTCAAATAAGCACCTACTGCCTTATTAGAGGAAATACAGTAGTCAATTCTGACAAGTTTATCCGAGACTTAATCAGTACACATATCTGTTTATTCTAAAAGATGAAATATAAATGTTCTGTATACATATTATCATATAAATATGTGATAGCCAATAATGTCAAAGCCTAGAGGCTTTTTAGGGGTCGCCTTGCCACCCTGTCAATTGCTTGTTTTGATTTCTTTGATTCCTCCTTGTTGTTGTGTTCATATTTATAGCATTTAATAGTACTATTACAAAACATAGTCAATCAGATTAATAAAAGACATAGTCAATCACTGCTACATTCTTCCCATATCCCACATCATCTTCTCACTATTCAACTGAAAAAATAAATATTGTAAACGTAAATATTTGGGCTTTAGAGACAATGCTCACTGGTTGGTAATTTTATAACTTCAATTCTAGAAATTACAATGTGATTTACCACATCAAAAATTACAAAAATACCTACTTTCCCCACAAACAGGTGCATGTTTTTGTAGATATAATCAACTAAGCAGTGTATCTTATCAAAGTTGTATGGGGTGAGCTTTATAAAGCCATTTTTCTGCAACAGAAACAACTAAGTAATACTAATAATAACATACAGGAAATAATAACTAACTAAAAACTGACCGGAACAGAAGCTAGTCTTCTGCTGCAACAAACCAATCAACTTATAGATATATAAAAGTTCCTTAATATTTACATAGTCTATTCTGTCCTCTGAGAGCCAATGAAATCCTTTTAGGAAGAGCAGAAGTGAGAATAATGCTACAAACTTGGGGCTGAAATCATCTCTGAAAACAGTGAAGGCTAAGCATGTCTCTGTTACTGCATACCAGAATCTTTCAATAAGGTGCTACAAAACAGAAAGGGACATGTAAAATAATATGACCAAATATTTATACAGTTGTAACAATCTGTTACAGTTCACAATTCATCCACAACCACATACCTATAGGCAGAACGTCTAAGTGTCTACAGAGTTGCCAAGGGCTTATATGATGCTCTGTTTATTTCACCTATATATAATTATAAAATCATGCTTCATTTATCCTTAATTGTATGAATTTTGGAACTAGTGCCTTTCAAATGTTACCTACTTAACCCTACCAATCCCTTACATTATACACTGGTATCAAAAGCCTTTTTCACTTAGGGTAAACCTACAATGGTTGCAGAAGTAGGTTTTAAATTCTCCTCCAGATCTTGCAAATCAAAGAAGCACTCTATTGAAAAAGTACTTGTTAACAACTTACACATTTTCCTATAATTTGAGTGTCAGGGGAGAGGTCAGTCACACAATGTGTATAGCCACACAAATATAATTTTCAACAATGTGTTTTCAATCCTCTCTTTAGAACAAAAAAATCCATCACTAAGGCAACATTCAAATTTTGTGCCAAAAACCAACTTTCAAAATATAACTGTCACTCTGTTCATATTGATCTAAATGAACAAAATTGAATCTTCAAATGAATACTATTGGACTATGTAATATTGATGACATTTACTGTTGTTATGTCTATGATATATACTGTTGCTGTTCTAAGAAGCACAACTGACTGTGATCAGTTTCTCAAAAAATATGGTTAATAGCATCCTGTTTCAGTTAACAACAAGGTATAAGCAATACTTACATTTCCTTGTGTTACAATTAAAAGAGACAATTACGGGTTTTTTAATAGTATAAAGAGAAAGTCCTAATTTATGGTATTATAGAGGCACTGTGACTAATTTTGCCTTAAATTGCATAAAAGTAATCTTACTGCAACTCTAGTTTACCATGCTCTTGTCATTTGCTTAAAAAAGTTAACCCATTAAGGAATTAGAAGCCACTGCAACATTATCTCCTGTAAATTGGTTCAAGAAAAAGACATTATTTCAATTAATGTTATTTTCTGCATCCCAAAATGTTATGCTACCTGTTGCACATAAAACTTCCTTTTCTATGGAAGTTGGTTCTATGTTTAATCTTGCAAGTATATTATTTTTAGAAACACTGTCTTGATAAATAGACTGCTATGCGATAAACGGTTTTGTATAGAAAATACTAAATACACAAATTTTCATTCATTTACATGCTCAGGATGTAGTATCCATACATGTCTGGATTTGAAAGAAGTTTGTTGAAATCCTGTCCTTTGATCATCCATTATCTCATTGCACCTTGTCACAGGTATCAATTGCCTGCTACATTTCTCATATAGACCTACATACTTTGTACTATTCTATCTTGAACAAATTTTCATAGTAACTTGGTTTCTATTGCGAGGGCTTCATTGTGGCTCATGTTATTGGAACCTCTTACTCAAATCCATTAAAAGCCAGTAGAGCATGCCTTATAAACAAGACAATTGACAGATCAATTTCCTATTGTGCTTGTCTATCCCTTCCAAATTGTTACACTTGTTGCCTAAACTATTCCAGGCATTTAATATAATCTTAAAATTGAAATTTTAGTTATTACATGAAATGACTAGAGATTTCAGCCATTATACATAATGACTGAGTGAATCAGTAATTAAGCATAATGCCCAAAATTGTCAGTCATTACACATAATGCCTGATTTCCCTAAATGTCTGCAACATAGTATATATATATAGTGTAATGTTAAAACATCATTGACACTGGAAATACAGTGCTTGATACTTAGATACTTAAGAGTTTCTTTTGGGACTCAACTCTCTCGCTTTATATATTTACATAAATACAGATTTTTTACATAGTAAAACTGTCATTGATTATAATGAAATGAATATGTTTTCTCATTGCCCACTCATTACCTCCATTTCAGCTGCTCTTAACTGTCCAAAGAATACTTTCCTCATTATCTTCCCAAGTAGCATGACAAAAACTGATGCTTGAATATAGAGTACCTAAATACACAGAAACAACATTGTAAAGATATAGATATATACAATATAGTGGAACAGAGATGTAAGCCTGGTAAATAAAAGACAACCAAGAAAAGATGTGTATTCTAATTTTTCAAGTCATTCAACATGTTCTCAGTTAATCATTTATTTTTGTATCAAATGCATTAACCATTCCCAAAGTGTTAATCAGTTACTTGCTATGAACCGATCCTTTGACTTGAAATATTTTTTTGCATGAATTTTGCAAGCTATATCTAAAGTCAGACATATGCAGACAGAAGTTTCAAGGAATTGAGAAAACTTTCGCTCAGCTTATAAACTTGTACATGGCTACCATGTCACCTAAGCAACCAAATGCCTCCTTTATCCTAGATGTGACCATGATATAGATGACTGCAGAAGAGATAAATGTATATTTTGAGTCTCTCAGTGCTACATCTTCACTAAGGCCATACCTAGTTTTCGTGCATTTGATGCCTAGAATTTAACACCTGATGATAATGCAAAACACTTTGTCAAGGCCTTAATCACTTGAATCAATATCTAGTTCTGAAATCAAAGTATAATGCTGAAGAAGGTGTTCAGTCAGTAACATTGATTGTACGAACTTTGAAATGCATGAGGCACAACTTCAAATGTAGGAATTATGGTTTGTTTTGATCCTGAAATTACATTTACAAAATTATGTTTACACATGTCTAGAATCTAGTTTGGGCACTTACCTCCATAAAACAGTTCCTTAGAGGCCATGTGGAGCATGATTAACTAACTTGGATGCAGTTAATATGGCTTGAATGCCAAATTGTGATTGGTTTACCACAAAGTAAAAAGGTATACTTGTATTAGTTTTTAATTTTATCTTGTTAGCCACATTTGCATTTTGTTAAACATAACTTGTGTGATTAAGTTTAGTTTCTGTAAATGATTAAGGCTTAAAGCATTTGTCCTTTAATGTCAAGTCCAATGAACCTGTACACCTGTACACCTGACTAATGAAAAGACCCCTATGCTTCAAGGTGCCTTTGATAAATGACCCACCACTAGCAATAATCTGTTGTATCTTGCATAAGCAGCAAGGTTTATGTGTCAATAACCTTTAACGTGTACCTCTAGTGGTCACAAATTTTTTAATATTTTGTTTGTTTTGTCTCAAGGCATCAAACTACTACTTTGGTGTTTGTGGTATGCACAGCTATCAGTTAAGATACATGATTCTTTAACAAAGTTCTCCCAGAATGAGGCAGTTTTTAACGTCATAAGGTACAAAATCTATGTCACAAGGGACAAGGTTGCTAAGTATTGTTGTTGCCCATAATACCTGAACAAGAACAGTATGATTGTGTGTAAAAGAAAAAACAAAGTGGCAGATGAAACAACAATTCGCTGTGTTCACAAAAAGGGTCAGAAAGTTGGGGCTATTCTTGAAATTTTGGGGCCCTAACATTGCAACTGTTTTAGTTTGATACAGTATTAAAACCTCAACTACCTGTTGGTGTGTGTAGCAGTTATTGATAACAAGGTGGTAGATGTTCTGGTGGCACTTCTTAAATTGGGAAATTTTAGGGAATCAGTAGAAAACCCATTATGTAGTCTGAGGGAGAAGATATAGAAATCCTTCAAAATTCCCACTGTCACTCATTTTTATTTGAATTTGAGTATCTGCCGAGTGTTATCATTTCTATGGGCAGTAATTCACTTTTTATAATTTTAACACCCACACAGCTATAAATTTAATCAATTTTATAGTGGTCATGTCAAGCAAAAAGTCATGCCTTTTTAGCAGTGATGATTGAACAACAACATTCCAGTCTGTTTGATCAATATCGATGAGGGTATTAAAATAAAAAGTTTCTTTGGTAGCTGCTTTTCAGTAACTTTACAGTTCACACATAACAGAAATCAAGCTGTACTAAAGTTAATCTGTGCACCTACCTAACAAACAAATGTCTTATTTACCTATGCTACATAACTAAACAGCCACGAAAGACTTGCAACTTAGCTGATGGTATGCCAAACTAACTAAAATTACGTAGTAAATGCAAAGAACAGTGTAGCCCAGTAGTAAAATGCTCACTGTACCATCTGAGTAAATCGGTGTAGATATCCTGGTGCAGCAATGAAAATCTAATTGTTGAGAGCAACTATATCTGTTCAACATGGAAGCCAGCCCTCTTATAACTTAAAACCATAGTCATAGCTATTGATAGCACTAGAGGCATTACTGTACTGTTTAATTGCAATTATCCACATCCAAAAACGTATGCTTGGTGCTTTTTGCTTCCTTCACGTTTTGTGAAAAATACAGGTTTTGTCTGGTCTTCTCCAAAGTGGATGTTTGATTTATTATATTTACAAATCCATTCCAACACAAAACGGACGTTTCTGCTTAGATGTCTTTCTATAGCCTCCATATCCTTGTCTTTGCAAGATAAACAGGTGTCAGAAGAATAACTGAGTCAGCTATGATCAACCTACTTGTGAGATGTCATCGATGTAAAATTAAAAACAATGCCTTCAAGGACAGACTCTTGAGGAAATCCAGAGCAGTCTTTGTCACATAAGGATGCATAAAGACCAAGAGGCACCTTATTAAAAATAACATCCAAGCCAAGTATAGTGGATTGATCAAAAGCCATTCAATTCAATTTTTCAAAGAGATTATTGTGATCAATAGTGTCAAAGGCCTTTTCAATTTAATGAGTACCACTCCGGTCTGTATACCAGAATGCTGCCAGGTAACAGAATTTTGGTAAACTATTGTCACTTCGCACATTTCAATTATGTGTGAAGTAAAAAAATATATTTAATTGGCTATAACATAAATGCATCTTTAGGACCTGCAGTATTGGTATCTATGTCTTTACAGGCTTTTATAGACAATTGCCCATTGCTCAAAGGAGGTGTGACAGAAAACAACATCTTACATATTTTATCCTGTTTGTCTCCAGTTACAAAGCAAATACATATCTATAGAAAATGTAACGTTTATAATAGGCAATAACCTGTAGTAGGAAATGTTCCCCATTTTAGACCTTGTTCAAATTTGGCCTATTTTTTAGGTTAGAAGTATCACTATTCAAAATCTAATAAATGGTTAATATAAATGTGAATTATAACTAGCCAATTTAAAATATTACACGAACACTCTAAAATTACAAAACTAACATGGATATTCATTTATGGAGAAACTATAAATGCAAGCTAAAGTTTATAAGTTACGTTTTTGTAATGGCAAGCTGTTCATAGAGGGGACCTGTTTCTGCATAAATTAAGCTGCTTAAAAATGTTATACAGTGTGGGATACACTGAAATTGACGGTTACGTTTTTTAATGTTTCGTTTGTAATTCCTGATCCCAGCCATAAATAATTGGAAATTTAAGTTTAAATCATCAAAACTTCTGGCATGTAGAGTCTGCCTTCCTTTCTGTGTGCTGCAAAATAAATTAGCTCCTTAACTCAAATCTTTAACTAGCCAAGGTTACTGGATTGAATGGAAGTACGAATATCAATAGGATTAAGCTTGTGCCACACGTTGGGTTTAAAACTATCGAGAACCACAATAAACAGGCCTATGAGAAGTTCTATGTCAACATAACAATAACAAACTATTTGTTCTTTGGGAGTTTGCCAGTTATAACTAAATTTATTTCCACAGTAAAACACACTATCCACATCAAATGCTTAAGTAAACAACTATTCATAATGGACAAGGTGCTCCGCCACAGTAAACGTTCCCTTGTCTATTGCAGATCAGTTGTCAACTCGTGCAATTCAAATTTGGTCCAATAAACCACAACCTAGAATAGACTGTTTAACCCAATTTACCATTAGGATTAATTTAAGTATAACGGCCTGCATATAGATACCATCCCATTACATTAAACTGTTTACGGCCTAGATCGGAGTAGATATCAAGTCGTACAATACAGAGTCACAGTAGGCCCTACTTATTACAAGGTACACAATAATGTATCATTCTATACTTACCGCCATACTTGGATTGGACTTCGTTATATAAACAATCGCAGGGTAAAACTGCTGCTTCTGTAAGAAGGCATTGGCGATCACTGCACAAGTAAGGACGACACTTCCCAACGAAAGTAAGGCCAACCTCATCTTGGTAGATTTTTTCTAAACACAAACTTCTTCAAAGTGACGATTGTGCTACAAATAAAAGACTGTTGATGAATGTGCTTGGCATATGAGCAGCAGAACTATCAAAGCTATGCCAATTAAAACAAAGGAAAAGAAGCAAATCGCCTAGATATTTCTAGTAAGCCATATCCTCATCGTTCCTGTTTTTCTGAGAGATGTCCGTTTTCTTTACTTGTAATTCTTGATGTCTGCCTCAGCTACGTAAACCAGGAGGAACTACCTTACACGCACACCTTGAAATTATGTGTTGAAATAATCCGAATTCATTCTTAATGAGATTAATTTTAGGCTAAATTAGTTTAATATTAATACAAAATGAATAAATAGTTATATTGTTGGTAAAGTCTTCGGGGCAGAGCTAAAAAGAAAGATAAATTTACACTTTCTATTGAATTATTCTCCCCCCTGAAAAATGTAAATAAATCTTGTGGAAGACACGTAAAAATCATAGCCTCTTTATCCTTTTCATCAATTCGAGATTGGCGGCATCAAGAGACATCTGAAGACCTGAGTGTGTAATTATGAGACGACCAATGAATTATAACTAAAAGACTTTCATTGAGAATTTAATTTGGAATAAGCATCAATATCTAACCAGCAACAACGGAAAAACCCCTAGCCTGGGGCAAAAGGACACTAGTTTAGCAGCTGGGGGTGCTATAATGGGCACACCTTCAACAGGCAAACTTGAAGTGTTTATGCTTCCAGATCAATCATGAACAGCAGACGATGGTAAGATAGACATCAAAACGTAAAAAGGGCCCCACTCAATTCCAAAAAGCAATCATTATGACATTCCAACATTAAAATGACAATGTCTTGCTATGCATCCCTTATAGGCTGTCTCCCTAAAATAGCGATGTACTATGAATAAATTGAAAACCGTAGTTGACAGAGGGTGAAATAGACAATCATGAAAAATAAAAATACCCGTCGCCTGATTGGTAGATACATCTTTTCGGGACAAAGGCGCTCAAAGCAGCCTTAAATGCAGAACTTTAAAAAGATCGAGTTCTCATGGAAGCAAGCAGTCTTCAAACTGGAAAAGAGCCCTCTTTCTTTTTGCTTTTGTAAGACGATGAATTCGACGTGACAATACTTTCAACATTTAAAGTCCTCTCTTCTCGATGACACTTTAATGGGCTTTGGACTGATGACAAGCTTGAGGGCAGTTCTTCCTTGGTCAAGTCACAGAGAGGTGCAGAGAGGCTGGTCTCCAATTCCGTTGAGCTGGATGGCGATTTCCACCGGTGGATGACTGGAAACTAATGTGGTGACTAGAGAAATAAAAGAATGTTAACATCGAAGGTCACCTAGCTCAGTTGGTAGAGCGCACACCGCGAAAGCGTGGGTCTTCTATTTCTCTATTGTTCTTTTTAAAACTGACAATATTTTGTTAAAGAAGAAAATAAAAACAAAAAGCCGAGTTCATTTTTTGAAAAGTTTATAACTCTGTTCATACGGTGACAGATGGGTGAATTTGGGTGAAAAGAAAAATGTCTTTATTCATTTTTAGACTGCCAATGACTTCAAGTTATCTCTATCAGTAAGAAAGATATTTAAAAGATGTTGGCAAGAAGATAAATAATTCATTTAAGTAAAATGTAGATTTCAAAACTTTCAACGATGTTTTGATTTAATGATTCAGAGAAAAGCTAAGATTTATCAGTATTGTTCATAGTACCACACTCATCAGTTAGTAGAAGCTATTGACGCCAGAGTCGCGGAAGTTCTGCGCTTATGGCTTCTTGATTTCTCGGAAGCTCATGTCGCCCCCTTTTTTGTCCTAGTCATCAAATTGTAAATATAAGAATAGAATTTTGTTGATTGATATGTCCCGGTAGTCTTCTGTGGTATACAGGCTGTTCATTTTCATAAATTTCGCACACTCTTTGTGTGTGGAATGTTCTTGTACTGAGATACAACGAAAATTTTGACGGGATAGCCCCCAAAACAATCCTTGGCAAAGTGCAAGGCTAAAACTCCACAGCCCTTCTTGACAAGATCAATGCCTATTCAGAAATGAGTTAATATTTCTTGCGTTGTGATCCTCAAAGGGTATATCATTCTCTCTTTCTTTGATTGATTATAACAAGTGAATTTTCTAAACATTTGACTTTCTTAGCCTAAGAATATCGCGACTAAGGAAAGCTGACAGAGTATTCTCGCATTAATTTTCTTCACATTCTATAATGTCTTTGACTGCATTCTGTCCTGAGGTTCCCAGGTAACGATGGATATCATCTTTTTCTTGGACTACAGGATTTATTTGCTTCTTATACCAGGTTTGTATCTTAGCTTTTTATTTAGACTACAAAAATTAGAAGGAGAGGCAAAAACTGCAAGGCAACACGTAACTTGTAGGGGCGACAAAAGCGCTACACGTTGAAAAGGCAGCCCAAACCTCATTCCAGAAGTCAGTGATTCCTGTGCATAAGTCTGGGTTGGTTGGGCAGAAGAGTTATTTTAAGGAATCTTGCATGGAATAGAAGATAAGCAGAAGACTAAAGCTAACCTTATGCGTAAAGCTAATGATTCAAATTATTCACAACGGACATGATAGTAGGTAGAATTGTTCACGGAAATGTTTTTGTCTTTTTAATGGCAATAGCCAAAATGTGCTTGCAAACTAGTTTTTCCAATTTAGGGTTGGTCTACAGGGCAACTCTGGCAGTCTTAGCAAAGCCTTCTTTTCCATCGTAGGTTAATGAGAGACAATTGAGTAAATATCCTTGGAAACCAATTCATCTCTTATTTGTCTGCTTCAGTGCTATTAAAGTGATTCAAATAAAGGGGATAGGATCAGTCTTCGTCTGCACATTTACATATCCCCTTGACCTCATGTGTTACGTCATTCTTCCTTTGAAATTCTCTTAATAGTTTTCATAGATGATAGCATGCGACCACCATGTGCCGTTTTACGTTTCTACCCACTAATATTCAATTAAGTTTCCATCCTTTGAATGATTTATCGTCAAATTCTTAACAACCCTTTCCTACCCGTCTCATCTAAAGATGATAGAGCTTCTCAGCATACGGCTTCACCATTTTTGATCAAGATTCTGACATTTTCATAGGATACACAAAGATTGTGGTTGTAAAAGTATATAAAATGACATCGTAGAGTTTTTGCTGACCA
>JAAAKM020000498.1:4740285-4798795 GCA_010016025.2 Alatinidae sp. Z8VKAUB7J3
TTACTGAGCCAAAATAGTTTCCACTGACAACCGGAATACTTGGCAGTACGGTTTGCACCGCATCGCGCAAGATTGGCGAGCGTGCCGAACCTCCAGTCATAAAGATAGCATCGGGGTTAACTCCAGCTTGCTCTACCGCTTCTGTCACCAACGCCGTCATTTTATTCTTTGGCGACTGGATCGCTTCGATCATTTCGTCACGTTGTACATCAACTTCAATCGTTTCTGATAGTAAGTTGATGCCAGTTCGGTAAGAAGCTTGTTCTGAAAGTGCCACTTTTGCCTCTTCGGCACGGCGAACAATGTTGTAGCCTAAAGACTCATGATACACCTCTAGCAAACGAGCAAGTTTTTCTGGCTCTTGAGCCTGCTTTTGAAGCAACTTTAACGCTGATAGGTTCTCTCGCGAATAGAAGTCACTCTGCGCTTCTACATTATTGATTGCTATCGGGTTCCAGAATTGGGTAGTCGGCATCACAATACCTGACTCCATTTTACTTCCCATGCCAAAAGGGAACATGAGCTGCTTAAATGCTAACGCGATATCAAGATCATTCCCGCCGACACGCTGGCCACTGTGAGCTAACAAGCTTGCGGTCCTATCTGCTTTGCCGCGCCAAGACGGTCCCATTTGGATCAACGAACAGTCCGTTGTACCACCGCCAATATCGACTACTAGAATGATTTTATCTTCGCTGAGTGTCGCTTCATACTCTAGGCCCGCCGCGACAGGCTCAAACTGAAACTCCACATTTTGGAAGCCCGCACGTTTCGCTGCCCGCAACAAAATGCGTTCAGCCTGAATGTTAGCCGTTTCACCGCCACGCCCATGAAAGTTAATTGGTCTGCCGATCACAGCATCGGTAATACTTT
Organism: Alatinidae sp. Z8VKAUB7J3; assembly: GCA_010016025.2. Classification (NCBI taxonomy): domain Eukaryota; kingdom Metazoa; phylum Cnidaria; class Cubozoa; order Carybdeida; family Alatinidae; species Alatinidae sp. Z8VKAUB7J3. The sequence continues at coordinate 4,741,159 of JAAAKM020000498.1, forward strand.
GCTGCGCATCGCTTTCGGCTTCCGACTTAATATTGTCCATCATCGCGCAGACAAGGTCTTCGAAAAAAGCCAATTGCACATCACGCAAGCCAGATGCACCAAGAAAAGACTTCGGCGATTTCACATAATAGATATCGCGAGGATCTTCCAAATAGAGATTAAGTGCATCCTGACCAAACGCAATGTCGTCGGATTCTAAGTCAATACTTTCTTCTCGGTTTAAATTGATTGCCCGGCGTAAAACCTGCTCACCAACTTGATCTAATGGTTTAATATCTCGATGGCGAAATAAATGCTCGGATACCGATTCACGACTCGGTGCAGCAAGGGTGGAAGGAATAAAAGGGCTGTTTCCTTCTAGATTAAGCAGTACTGGCTCACCCGGTTCCATTTTAGCCACTGAACAGTTTGCAGTACCATAGTCAAAGCCGATAAACATTGTTTCTCCCACTGTCCCACTGATTAGTGGCCTTTTGACCGTTAAAAAAATTGGCAATGCTAACTTAATGGCATAAGAATTACTATCCTAAAATCGAATGTAATTTAACGTGGAAAACCTATCTAAGGTACACTATTTTCTCTTTTTGCAGATGGCACAACAACCGCTACCAATAAAGCTAACAACAGGAACACGGGGCTAAGCATTAATCCATGCCAGATTGAATACCCACCATGGAACAGCCAGAATATACCAAGCGTCAGTAGGTACGAAAAGTAGCTGCAAAACACCAAGCTAATCGCGACAAAGCGCTTTTGATTAATAATAAGAATCCGCACTAGATACTGGCTAAGAATACCAGAGCAGCGCATGGCAAGTTGCCAATTAATGATAAAGAAAGCAAGCGCAATAAACCCAGCTACGACCAGTGCATCATGCGTGCTTAAAATGAAGTAGCTACCAAATCGGCTTATGATGACCGGATAATCGCCTTCGTATATCGTTGACCAAGATATTGCGTTCGCTGCTGCTACGTAATTGGCAAAATAAGCAATGGCGTAGAAAGTCGTTTGAGAACTGAACGGCTGAAATACATCCGTACAAAATCCTCGCCACTCTTCTTTGTTGGCGGTAGGCCCAACCCAGTCACGTTTTTTTTGAGCGGTACGCCCGGCAAACGCAGGCCCGTTGCGAAACAACAGCCAAAATATATAGAGTGCAAGTATAACCAAGAGTATTGAAAACATACCCTTCCCCCTCATAAATTATCGGCGCCACTGCCAATGGCGTTGGGGTCGTAAACTGCACTTCCCTGCTATACCTATTTGACTTATCAAAGACTTATTATTTTATTACCACCAAAATTCATTTAATGGCATGCTAAACAGCAACATTTTCACGCTTTGTGCGTGAAGTTCGAAAGCCTACTTTTAGGTTTAGCACAAAAATAACTACAGCAAAGCGTAAGAGAGGGATTCCGCACCCATCAATGAAGATGAGGCGTTAAGCAGAAGCTGCGACCGCAATGAGAAGAGAAGGATTCAAAGCGGTCATGCATGGGCGAGAAGAGCAACTATTTCTCTAACTTTTCTTCAAATACACCAATCTCTCTGCCCAACCAAATCGCGCGTTCTGTGTGATCGAGCAACTCTTCTTCGCTTACTGGGTGAATAAGCACAGAAAAATCGCCTCGAATCGTATCAAGCCACGCCAAGAACTCTTCACTCAATGATTCTAGGTGAATTTCAAACATCGGCATCTTGTGTGGGCCAACTAACCTTCCAACTAATGGAAACACACGCAGCACATCTTGACGCTCTTGACGGATGATCTCGTTCAAGGCTTGCGCTTTATCTTGTTCTCTTAGGGGAAAATAAACATGAGCGTGGTACATAACTTCTCCATAATCACTTCCGCTTGAGCACCACCTACTTTGGATAAGCTCAAGGACTGCCGAGGGTATACATTTGTAATGCCGTCACCCTACCTTGATTCCACTCAGTTGGGAAGAAGTTATGCATTCTCATAAGGTCGAGGCTTCGAGCACAACAAAAATTTGCAATTCATCATATAGCAACTGTTTGAGTTGATTCATTAATAATGACTCACTTTGTCAAATTTTACAGCCAAATTTTGTTGCAAATATGTTTCATTAGCCAGTAATTAAATTCGAGTTTAAAAATACCACCAACAAAATAGCAGCATATTACTCTGCAAAATCAGGGTGTAAGCAAAACTTTACTACTGAGCGAAAGTCAAAATGAAGCATAATTTAACAATTTGTTTACACTTATTGTATCTGGCTATACCACGATTTAGTTAGAGGGTTAGATACAGAAAAGCCTTTCTCTGTATCTTGCGGTGAAATAGTCGCAGCGATGTTATCGACAAATAGTTTAAGGGACGAACAGATGCCTACCGCTATCGAAAGCACACGCAACCTTAGGTATGGCCTTTGCGCTGATATCAGAGTTTGAGTACCCATACAAACTCTGGTTTTGTATGAACAGCTGCAGTCCAAAAGACCCGCAGCGTCAAAAGGAGCTTGAGATGAACGTTCAGGCATTACCCATGCATCGGTTTATCGACCATCGTGGGGACCTAGTCGGCCAACTACCCAACTGGGCTGACACTGAAACATTGGTCGGGTTTTACCGAGATATGGTATTAACTCGCACTTACGACAACAAAGCAGTTGCCTTGCAACGCACCGGTAAGCTAGGGACCTATCCCTCACACTTAGGCGCGGAAGCCATAGGCATTGCGGTCGGCAGAGCACTTAAAGCCGATGATGTGTTTGTTCCTTACTACCGCGATATGCCTGCGATGTGGTGTCGTGGCATTGGCATGGAAAAGAACCTTCAATACTGGGGTGGCGATGAGCGCGGGAGTGATTTTGCTCCTGAGGGCAGTCCGGTTCCTAGCCGAGACCTTCCCTACTGTGTACCCATAGCGACGCAATGTACGCATGCTGTCGGGGTGGCTTCCGCGCTAAAAATTCAAGGTAACCATGAAGCTGCGCTAGTCATGTGCGGCGATGGTGGTACATCCAAAGGGGACTTTCTTGAGTCAATAAACTGCGCAGGTACTTGGAATATTCCACTTGTTTTCGTCGTAAACAATAACCAGTGGGCAATTTCAGTGCCGCGTAGTCTCCAATGTGCCGCCGATTTCTTATCAGAAAAAGCGCAAGGTGCAGGTATACCGGGTATTACTGTCGATGGTAACGATGTCGTCGCCGTTTATGATGCAACTAAAACCGCCCTTGAGAGAGCAAGAAAAGGGAAAGGCGCAACACTCATCGAAGCGGTGAGTTACCGACTGAGTGACCACACTACGGCCGATGATGCGACTCGTTATCGTAAAGAAGATGATGTTCAAACTGCATGGCAATACGAACCTATCGCACGTCTTAAAACGTATCTCCTTAATCAAGGCGCTTGGAGCGACGAACAAGAACAGCAATGGCTAGATTACTGTAAAGAGCAAGTAGAGTTAGCTGTTGAACGCTATCTGAGCTTACCGCCACAAGCACCAGAAACCGGTTTCGATTATTTGTATGAATCGCTACCTCAAGAGCTTCATGCACAAAGAGATGAACTCATCAACAAGGCAATGAGAATGCAGGGAGGCAGACATGGCTGAGCTAACGTTGGTTGAAGCAGTAAACCTTGCCCTGCACCACGAAATGCAACAAGACCCCAATGTTGTCGTATTAGGTGAAGACGTGGGCGATAATGGTGGTGTATTTCGTGCCACTGTTGGACTCAAGCAAGAGTTTGGTCTTAAACGAGTCATCGATACGCCACTCGCTGAAGCCTTAATCGGCGGGGTTGCGGTCGGTATGGCAACGCAAGGATTACGACCTGTCGCCGAATTTCAGTTTCAAGGTTTCGTTTTTCCTGCGATGGAGCACTTAATGTGCCACGCGGCTCGAATGCGTAACAGAACTCGCGGTCGGCTCACTTGTCCCGCGGTTTTTCGTGCGCCATTTGGCGGCGGTATCCACGCTCCGGAACACCACTCAGAAAGCGTGGAAGCGCTATTTGCTCACACTGCTGGATTTAAAGTGGTGATTCCTTCTTCACCACAACGCGCATACGGCTTACTTCTCGCCGCAATTAGAAGCAATGATCCCGTCATGTTCTTCGAACCGAAGCGCATATATCGCACCGTTAAATCTGAAGTCGTTGATAACGGCGAAGCACTCCCACTCGACACCTGCTTCACCTTACGCAAGGGGCGAGATATCACGCTCGTTACTTGGGGCGCATGCGTCGTAGAGTCACTTCAGGCCGCGCAAACCTTGTCTAGTCAGGGGATTGAAGTCGAGGTGATTGATTTGGCGAGTATTAAGCCAATTGATACCGCGACGATTTTCAGCTCACTAGAAAAAACTGGACGTTTACTCGTTGTTCATGAAGCGAGTAAAACTTGTGGTGTGGGCTCTGAGCTATTAGCTCGAACCGCTGAACATGCCATGTGCTTACTTAAAGCCCCACCTAAACGAGTAACTGGAATGGACACCATTATGCCTTATTACCGTAACGAAGATTATTTCATGGTTCAGGAAGAAGACATTGTGACCGCGGCGCGCGAACTCGTGGAGGATTGGAAATGAAGACGTTTAATTTACCCGATCTCGGTGAAGGTCTCGCTGAGTCAGAAATTGTGAAATGGCACGTTAATGTCGGAGACATGGTTAAATTAGATCAAGTGATCTTAACCGTAGAGACAGCAAAAGCGACGGTAGACGTCCCTGCCCCTTATTCGGGCCGTGTGGTCAGCCGTCATGGTGAGGAAGGTGAAATCGTCAATATTGGTGCATTACTGCTAGAGATTGATGAAACAGGTGCCGGGAGAGAAGTAACGGCAGAGAAAAAAGCCACTGCTGACGCCGCAACCGTCGTCGGCAGCGTTTCTCACCAAGCGCATCATGTAAACGTTGATGATTTCTGGATTGGTGGCAACCACAACACGACAGAAAGTAACCTCGTTACCGCCCTGCCTTCGGCTCGCTTGTTGGCACAAAAACTTGGGGTAGATCTTAACCTCGTGTCAGGTAGTGGCCCGAACGGACTTATCGTAGATGCCGATATTTACGACGAAGCCGGAAAACAGCGTCCAGGCACCGAAGTTTTGAAAGGCGCTCGACGTACCATGGTATCGTCTATGACCGAGTCGCACGAACATGTTGCCGCCGTAACCATTACGGAAGAAGCGTTGTTGGAAGATTGGCTGCCAAACGAAGATATCAGTATCCGCCTTGTTCAAGCGATTGTTCATGCGTGTCAAGAAGAGCCTGCTTTAAACGCTTGGTTTGATGCCGAAACCATGACACGCTGTGTACACACAACGGTCAATGTAGGAATTGCAGTAGATAGCCGTCATGGATTGTACGTACCAGTCTTGCGCCACGCAGATGAATACGAGCCACAAGATGTTCGTCGTTGGCTCGATCAAACCGTTGAAGGGATCAGAGAGAGAAAAATCGGTCGTGAGCAATTGCAGCACGCAACGATTACGCTTTCCAACTTCGGCGCGATTGCCGGTATTTACGCAACACCTGTCGTCACACCGCCACAAGTCGCTATTGTCGGTGCGGGCCGAATACTCGACCGAGTTGTGATAAGAAATGGTCAAGCAATTTCGGTGAAAGCAATGCCGCTATCCGTAACGTTTGATCATCGCGCTTGTACTGGTGGTGAAGCTGCAAGGTTTACGAAAGTACTTGCAGAGCACCTGCAACGTCCGAGCGAAAAGTAACTTATTAAAATCAAATGATAAAGGCTTCCAATTTGGAAGCCTTTTGTTTTAGGGAACAAGACTATATCTACAGCTTCTCTAACAGCTCAGGCATTACCACAAACAAATCGCCGACCAATCCATAATCTGCAATGTCAAAAATAGGCGCATCAGGATCGCTATTAATTGCAACAATCACCTTGGAATCTTTCATTCCCGCCAAATGCTGGATCGCGCCAGAAATTCCGACGGCAATGTATAACTCCGGTGCAACAATTTTGCCGGTTTGCCCGACTTGATGGTCATTAGACACATAGCCCGCATCGACCGCCGCTCGTGACGCCCCTACCGCTCCACCTAGCTTGTCCGCCAATTGTTCTACTAAAACAAACTTCTCTTTACTCCCGAATGCACGCCCCCCCGACACCACTACTCTAGCCGCTGGCAATTCTGGTCGCTCACTTTCTGGCGTTTGTTGCGAAACAAACTCACTAAGTTTATTGATAATCACCGTGTCGACTTGAGTAAGCTTAGGGACAACTGGCGTGTCAGATAGCTCTGCGGCATCAAAAGCCGTACTTCTTATGGTCATCACTTTATAGAGATCATTCGACGTGACTCTCGCCAATGCATTTCCAGCATAAATTGGACGAATCACCGTATCGATAGACTCGATTGTCATCACGTCAGAAAGTTGACCAACATTAAGCAACGCCGCCACACGAGGCATCACATTCTTACCAAATGTACTAGCAGGAGAAAGAATGTGTGAGTAGTTTTTGGCTACTTGTGAGATCAAAGGTGCGATATTTTCCGCTAATCCATGTTCATATCCCTTCGCATCAACCCAGATAATTTCTGCAACACCTTGAACACAATTCAACTCATCCAAAACTGATTGGCACTGATAACCAATAAGCAACACAGAAACAGGAAGCGATTTATCATCACCCTTAATCTCAAATGCCGCTTTAATTGCACACAGCGTCCCTACAGCCAACGATTGGTTGTCATGCTCTGCGAGCACAAGTGTTGCTAATGGTCGGCCTTCCATGGTCATGCCTCATATAACACGTCAGATCCATTACTTGAGCTTAGTCCACTTCACGTTAACGTCAACTGAGCTATAGTTTTCTGTATAGAAACCAAAACCTGTCACGCAGATGACGATAATAGAAAGGAAGCATAAAGATGGAACGAGAATGCATGGAGTTTGATGTCGTGATCGTGGGGGCCGGACCTGCAGGCTTAAGCGCCGCTTGTCGGCTAGCTCAACTCAACCAAGACAGTGAAGGTGACGCACTTTCAATTTGCGTTGTAGAAAAAGGCTCAGAAGTGGGCGCACATATTTTATCTGGCGCTGTTTTTGAAACTAGTGCCTTAGATGAGCTTTTCCCCGACTGGAAAGAAATGGAGGCCCCGCTAGCAGCCTCGGTTCAACGAGATAATTTCCTTTATCTTACTACTGAACAAAACCATATTCGCGTTCCCCACTTCCTTACACCGCGTCCAATGATAAATGGCGAGAATAATTACGTAATTAGCCTTGCCAACCTTTGCCGTTGGCTCGCTAACCAAGCAGAAAATCTTGGGGTGGAAGTTTTTCCGGGCTTTGCCGCTGCAAGCATCAATTATGATCAGACTGGCGCCGTGACAGGCATTAACACGAGCGATATGGGACTAGATAAGAACGGCCAGGCCAAACCTAACTTTGAACCAGGTATCGAGCTAAGGGCAAAATACACCCTTTTTGCTGAAGGTTGTCGCGGACATCTGGGTAAAGAACTTATTCAAAGGTTCGACCTAGACGCAGGAAAGCAACCACAGCACTACGCGCTTGGCCTAAAAGAGATATGGGAGTTACCCACTGACAGTAAGGATGTATCTGGCAGTGTTATCCACTCCGCTGGCTGGCCCTTGAGTGAAACAAATACCACAGGCGGCGGTTTTCTCTATCACATGGAGAACAACCAAATCGCCGTCGGGCTTATTGTCGACTTGAATTACAGCAATCCTTACTTGAGTCCGTTTGACGAATTTCAACGCTTTAAGCACCATCCTGCTATTGAACCACATTTGAAAGGTGCTCAGCGCATCGCTTACGGCGCAAGAGCCATTGCGAAAGGTGGGCTTTCCTCTCTGCCGAGACAGCAATTCCCTGGCGGTTTATTGATTGGTTGTGATGCGGGGACTTTGAACGTCGCAAAAATTAAAGGCAGCCACACAGCAATGAAGTCCGGAATCATTGCAGCAGAAGCGGTACATACGGCCCGACAAACTGGAGCTTCTGAGCCAGACTACCAGTCGTTGTTTGAATCATCATGGTTGTATGACGAACTCGCCGAAACGCGTAACTTTGGCGCGAACATTCATAAGTTTGGCAGCATACTTGGCGGTGCTCTTTCGACTTTTGAACACAACCTGTGGCAACCACTGGTTAAGAAGCCGTTACCTTGGTCTATCAAGGACTATTCGCACGATCATGAGCAGTTAAAACCTAAACAAGAGTGCCACCCAATTGCATACCCAAAACCAGATGGTGAAATCAGTTTTGATAAGCCTTCGTCGGTATTTTTGTCGGGAACACAGCACGAAGAGAATCAACCTTGTCACCTTGTTCTGACTTACCCTCACATTCCAATTGATGTGAATTTAGGTATGTATGACGAGCCGAGCCAGCGCTATTGCCCTGCAGGGGTTTACGAAGTGGTGGAAGTTGAGAGTAAGTTGAAGTTTCAGATAAATGCCGCCAACTGCGTGCATTGCAAAACCTGTGACATCAAAGATCCTTCGCAAAACATCACGTGGAAAGCACCAGAAGGTGGCGGCGGACCAAGCTATCAAAACATGTAGATACGTTAGTATGTTGACGATCTAACAAATGGATAAACAAACCGATTGGCAGAGCCTCATTACTCCTGCCAATCGACAAAATGATCAAGCAAGAAGTCGATAGCCAATCGCGCTCGTAGTGGTAGAAAGTGACGATTCTGATAAACAATCCAGCTGCTGTTGCCGCTTCCCCAATACGGCTCTAGTATTGGCACCAAACGACCAGACGAAATAGCATCGTTGAAACTACTCTTCGGTAAGTACGCCACACCTAATCCTTCTGCACAGGCTTGCAAGACCGTGTGTGCGTTATTGCTCTTCCATCTGCCCTGCACTTTTACGCCATCTAAAGGCTTGCCGTCTTTTTCAAACAACCAAACGTCCTTATTGGCAATAATGCAGCTATGACGCTTGAGTTGCTCTGGGTGCGTTGGTAAACCATGTTCATCGAGATAACGCTGACTGGCTGCCGCTGCCATGGGACGATCCACCAGCTTTCTCGCAACCAAGCCTGAATCACTCAACCTGCCGTAACGAATGGCAAAATCGAAACCATCTTCAATAAAGTTGACCATGCTGGTGTTGAAGTTAATTTCAACCGTGAGATTAGGATGTTGCTTGGCAAACGCCATCAAGGCAGGCGCTACATGGTTCTCAGAAAACGCACCAGCGGCGCTCACGCGTAACGTACCACTCAACTGAGTTTGCTGCGTGGTGAGCTGTTCATTGGCTTGCTGAAGCCCAATCACCAATTCTTTACACTGCTGATAATACGCTTGCCCCGCTTCCGTTAGACTCACCATTCTTGTCGAACGGGCTAACAAAGCGACACCTAATCGCTCTTCTAATCTTGTGACTTGGCGACTGACATGACTGGTACTACAACCTAACTGTTTTGCCGCTGCAGAAAACCCTAAGCTCTCAGCAACCGTAACAAACTCATTGATGCCTTCAAAACTGTCCATACTTACCTTTGCTATATAGCAATAATGTTTTGCCAATTAATCGTATTATCACTTATTTGTTTAGCAATTAGTATGAAGGTGTTCAACAAATACACGTAAGCCCAAAAGGAAACCATCATGAAGAAAGTACTCATTATTGTGACGAACCATGCGACCCTTGGTGAAACTGACCAAGCAAACGGAACTTACGCGCCAGAGCTCACTCATGCGCTTAGCGAACTACTAGATGCAGGCTTCGATTACGACATTGCCTCTATCAAAGGCGGGCAAGCACCACTGTACGGAACCGACATCGAAGGCGACGCAGTCAACGAGAAAATCTTAGCGGATGATGATTTCCAGAACCGCATCAACAACACGATTCCAGTGTCACAAATCAACGGTGACAACTATGATGCGATCTTCTATCCGGGTGGTTTTGGTCTTCTTTCAGACCTAGCGAGCAACGAAGATTTTGCCAAGATTTCTGCAAAACACTATGAAGATGGCGGTATTGTTGCAGCAGTTTGTCACGGTCCGGGCGCTCTTCTCCCTATCACGCTTAGCAATGGCGAAAAGCTACTTTCGTCTAAATCAGTAACAGGCTTCACTCGTGAAGAAGAGATCGACTTCGGCACCATCAACGATATCCCATTCCTATTGGAAGAATCTCTTGCACGCAGCGCAGCGCGCTACTCTAAAGTGCAACCATGGCAAGAGTTTGTAATTGTGGATGATCGTGTCATCACAGGTCAAAACCCAACGAGCGCACACGGCGTAGGCAGAGCGATTGTTGAACACCTAGCTTAAACGCGCCGGAAACGACAACCATCCTAGAAGAAGAAAGCGTGCTTTGTCATGCTTTCCCTTGCTACAGGCGATCGCAAGATGCGCTTATACTTCTTCCCCTGCCTCGTCCTCTTCTACGATATCTGTTTCTTGGCTCGCCTCTTCCAGCCATTGCTGTAAAGATTCACTTGCTAGCACCTTCTGTTGGTAGACTTTGGCACCTTCCGATAACTCGATGCCATAAGTTTGGAAACGCAATGCCACAGGTGCATACATAGCATCTGCAATCGACCATTCTCCAAATAACCAGCCGTTGGGATACAGCTTGGCTTGCTCAGCCCAAATGGCATCAATACGCGCAATATCCTTACACGCCCCCTCCGTTAAATCGACTTTTCTGCGTGCGCGGATGTTCATTGGGAGTTCGCTTCTTAAGTTAAAGAAACCCGAATGCATTTCTGATGCGATGGCGCGTGCTTTAGCCCGTTCCGCAGACTTACTTGGCCATGCTTTGCCTTGTAAGTATTGCTCGTTAACGTATTCCAAAATCGCTAATGAATCCCACACGGTTGCGTCATCATCCACTAAGGTAGGGACTTTCGCGGTTGGTGTAATACCTTCCAAGGTCTTATAAAAATCTTCCGTGAATAATTTGAGCTTGGTGACTTCGACATCTAGTTTGAATTGAGAAAAGATCAGCCATGCGCGCAGTGACCAGCTTGAGTAGTTTTGGTTAGCAATAAACAGTTTCATGACGCCTCCATGCGGTTTGTGTTTTGAGTACCCATTCACAATATCTGATTGTATTTAAGGGGACTAACGGATAGTTTTGATGGAACACTTCAACAAAAACGATGGATGAGTTTTAGATATGGATATCGATGCGTTACGCAGCTTTCTGGCTTTTGTCGAAACGGGAAGTTTCACTCGTGCAGCCAAGCAGATCAATCGCACCCAATCCGCGTTCAGTGCGCAAATGCGTAAGCTAGAAGACGAACTCAGCGTCAGTTTGTTTGAAAAAGAAGGTCGCAATCTTGTCTTAAGTGAAGCGGGATTAGCACTACGCTCTCACGCAGAGCAATTGGTTAGCTTGCACAATCAAGCACTGAAACAAGTGAAACGTTATGAAAATAAGCGTCCTCTTCGCTTAGGTTGCCCAGAAGATTACAACGACAATATCCTGCCTAAAGTCATCCGCGTATTACAGCAATCTGAGCCCACATGTTCAATTCAAGTCTTCAGTGAGCCAAGCATCACCTTGAGAGAAAAACTTGATGAAGGAAAGCTAGACGCCGCTATTGTGACAAGAGCACCGGACAGTGAGGAAGGTTACTGGCTAGCAAGCGACAAAGGCGTGTGGATTGCTCATCCTGATTTTGACATTGAGAACGCCCAACCTCTCCCTCTCGCCCTATTCCAAACCGACTGTAAATACCATGCGGCAGCAGTAGACGGATTAACCAAACGTGGCACTCCTTATCAACTACTGGCATGTTGCAATACGGCTTCTGCACAACGAGCAATTGTACGTTCAGGCATGGCTATCGGTGCGATGGGCAGTATTAGCGTTAGCGAGGATCTTAAGATCTTAGACGATATGCCATCGCTACCTTCCGTGGATATCGTTTTGGTCACGGGCGTCGAGCCTCATCCGATACTGGATAAAGAATGCTTGGCACAATTGGTTGAGTTAATGGTTTAACTGGATTCGCTAACCAATCACAAAGTTAAATTCGCCCGTTAATCGCCCGTCGATTCGTATAGTCTCAAACTGTAGATAATCACGGGCTTTGCCACCCCACCACTCGTTACCAGTTCGCCCTTTCAAATAAAGCTGAGTCGTTAATAACTCTTTCCCTCCACGCCATAGTTTGACGTGGATGTGGGGAGGTCGAGAGCTGTATGGAACCGGAAATAACGTTTGAAAAAGGTAATTCCCATCTTCGTCAGTTAAAACTGCACCAAAACCTGCAAAGTGAGTATCAAACTTATCATTATTTGGCTGCTTAGGGTGATCGTAAATCCCCTGCCCATCGCATTGCCAGATTTCTACTTTGATGCCTGAAACTGGGTTTCCCGATGTATCTACGACTTTACCTTGAAACACGATAGCTTCACCGACCAAACCTTCTGATTGCAGAATCAAGTTTTGACGAAGAGGAATGTTCACTACTGGATAAAATGGCCCTTCAGTTTGTGCTGGCGTTGGCCGGATTGGTGCTTTCGCTTTTAAAGAGGGTACGAACAACAATGTCCACAGCGCTAAAAAGTGTCTTCTTTCCATGGTGCCACCAATACAATTGCGTTGAATTAAGTTTGGGGGAACTTGAGGAATTTGCCATGACGAATATAAAAAATGCCCCTACAAGAGAGTCATTCGCAGAGGCACTGTGGAACTAAATGATGAGTGTTGATTGAAGGATTATGCGGCTTCGAACGCCAATGCTTTCTTCTCTACCTGACGGAAAATAAGAGTTAGCACACCATTTACCGTTAAATAAAATGCACCTGCAATACCAAATACCGTCAACGTATCGTAGGTTTGTGCATTAATGCGCTGCGCGTAACCCATCAGATCCATGATCGTAATCGTGCTTGCTAGTGACGTGCCTTTGAAGACCAAAATCACTTCGTTCGAGTAAGCCGGAACAGCACGACGAATGGCGTATGGCAGCAGCACTTTCAGCGTTGCGGTTTTGTTCATGCCTAATGCACGACACGCTTGCCATTGACCGGAAGGAATCGCGTTGAATGCCCCTTTGAACAACTGAGTACTGTACGCCGCGGTATTCAACGCTAACGCCAACATCGCACAGAACCAAGGTTGGCTTAACCATGTCCAAAATACGCTTTCTCTTACTGCGTCAAACTGACCCGGACCGTAGTACACCAAGAAGATCTGTACCAACAAAGGCGTACCTGTGAACAAGGTGATGATGCCACGACTTACCCAATGCAAACCCCTAGTACGTAGGATCAGAGTCAGCGTCATCATCAAAGCTAAGAGGCAGCCCACAACCAAGGAAGCAGCGGTCAATTGGAGGCTAGTGCCTAAGCCATCCAGCATTTGCCAAACGTGTTGTTCGTTCATGCGGTCGCCTCCTGTCCCATGCTCATGCCTTGAATTGAGAACTTCTTATCAATCAGTTTGACGGCACGTTGTGTAATCAAAGTAATGCCTAAGTAAATCGCCGCAGCGGTTGCGTACCATGTAAACGCTTCATGGGTCGCTGCAGATGTTAGCTGCGCTTGTTTCAACAAATCCGTCACGCCAATCAGTGATACAAGCGCGGTGTCTTTCAGCAGAACCAACCATTGGTTAGTTAAACCTGGTAGTGCGTGTCTTACTGCTTGTGGCAAAACAATGCGAACAAAAGCGTGTGCTTGACTGATGCCGAGTGCACTTGCAGCCTCTCTCTGCCCTCTTCCAACGGCTTTCAATGCGCCACGTAGAGTTTGAGAAGCATAAGAAGCGAAGATCAATGACAACGCCACCACGCCAGACAAGAACGGGCTAACTTCAATAAAGTCGCCGGTGATTAAAAACAGAACCTGAGTCGATCCAAAATAGATGAACAACACGACAAGGATTTCTGGCAAGCCACGTACAATCGTCACAAACGCCGTCATTGGCCATTTAACGAAAACGCGGCGAGACATTTCACCACTGACGAATACCACTGCCAGAATCAAACCGACTAAAAGGCTTGTGAAGGCCAGTTGGACAGTCATCCAGCTAGCTTGAACAAGCGATAAAGAGTAACCCGTTAGTGCCATATTACTTACCGAAGTACTTGTTGTAGATTACGTCGTATTCGCCGTTCGCTTTCACTGTTTTCAGTGCCGTGTTCAGCTTGTTCACTAGCTCGTCGTTACCTTTGTTTACTGCGATACCGAAACCGTTACCGAAGTATTTAGGGTTAGTAACGTGCTCGCCCACGTACGCTAGGTTGTCTTCTTTCTTGAACCATTCTGCTACGACTGCCGTGTCACCGAATACAGAATCAATACGGCCATTCTTCATATCGATGAATGCGTCTTGGTAGCTTGAGTAAGGAACCGCTGTTACGCCAGGCATTTGCTCAATCAGGTAGCTTTGGTGTGTTGAACCGTTTTGAACACCAACACGCTTACCTTCTAGTGCTTTTTGATCGGCCACTTTTTCTTTGATAGAAACAAACGCTGCTGAGTTGTCATAGTATGCATTCGTGAAATTCACTTGCTCCAAACGCGCCTCAGTAATGTCCATTGCAGAGATTGCCGCATCGTAGCGCTTGAATTTTAATGCTGGGATCAGGCTGTCAAAAGATTGGTTGTGGAAGGTGCATTTTGCTTCGATTTCTTTACATAGTGCATTCGCCAGATCCACATCAAAACCTTGGATTTGGTTGTTTTCATCCATGTATTCGAACGGTGCGTACGTCGCTTCCATCGCAAATTTGATCTCTTCTTGTGCTGCTGCATTCGCTGAGACAAGTCCGATTAGTGAAGCTAGTAGAATCTTTTTCATTGCAATACTCCGTGTGTACTTAGTGGGCTGACACTCGCAATGACAGCCGAGCTTATCTGTTAAATAGACTGAACTTTAAAAACGTGATTTAGTGATTTAAGTAGTCAGCAAACTGGGCGGTTTGCGGGTTAGAAAACGAATCATTTGTGCCGTGCTCAACGATGTGTCCTTTTTCTAAATACAGTACGTGGCTAGCGATTTTCTTGGCGAAATCCACTTCGTGCGTCACAACTACTTGTGTAATTCCGGTTTCGCTTAAATCTTTAATAATCTTAACGACTTGGTTAGTAATTTCCGGATCAAGCGCAGCGGTCGGTTCATCAAAAAGCAAGACTTCCGGTTTCATCATCAATGCACGAGCAATCGCCACACGTTGTTGCTGACCACCAGAAAGTTGCATCGGCCATGCATCCGCTTTGTCTGCCAAATGCAGCGTCGCAAGAATTTGCATTGCCTGCTTCTTCGCTTCTTCTTTATCCATGCCAGCGACTTTTACCGGAGCCTCAATCAGGTTCTCCATCACTGTCATATGCGGCCATAGGTTGTACTGTTGGAACACCATGCCCACTTTACGACGAAGCGCTAAACCTTGCTTCTCTTTGATTTCAGTTGAAAAGTCGAATGCGTCATTAGCGATGTTTAACTGGCCGTTATCCGCTCCTTCAAGAAGGTTAAGAACACGTAGTAGAGAGCTCTTCCCTGCACCACTCGGACCGAGTAACACCAGTGTTTCGCCGCTTTCACACTTAAAGCTGACATCGTGAAGCACTTGTGTCTCACCGTAGGATTTATTGATTCTGCTTACCTGAATAGTCATGCTGACATACCGCATTAATTGTCACTTGGCATTTATATTACTCAAAAGGATTTTTTATGCAATAAAAATGTATAAAAATTAATTTCGTTAAATTTTTGTATGATAAGCAATCAATACAACAGAGAATATGACTGGTTTAATCAGTTGGTTTTAACTGAAATTGTTGATGAAAATCCAACAATATGATGGCAATCGAAACAAGGTTAAAATTCTGGTTACTTTTGTGCTTGTGTAGATGGAATTTTGAGTCTTTGAACGTACTACACCCGACGCAGACCTTCTCATTTTTGCCGGGCTTCCCCCCTCGATTTCCGGTAAAGCCTTCTATCGGCGGGTTCCTGATTAGGACTTTGTGAATGGACTATAATTTCTCTTTGTATTCTGGCCCTTAATTCGAGTCATCTAAGTATGAGTGAGATAACCCCATGTTGAAGTCGCATTGTTTTTCTCTCATTGCACTTGCTTCTCTGAGCTTACTTTCTATACCCAGCGTTTGGAGTAGAACATCAATCGTGTTACCTGGATTGCATGAACAGGGTATTGATCTTCAAGATAAGCCTATATCTGCTGCCGCTGCACTTGAATGGGAGTTGGATAATGCCGATATCGTGTTTGGAGCTTACAAAGATAAGAGTGATAACGAGCGTGTAAAAGCGCTTGGTTACATGTACAACCAAAAGCTGGAACTTAACTCAGGTTGGCTGGAAAACGATATACGTAACCAAGCAGAACTGAATGGAATTGACTACGAAGATTTCTTTCTCCACTTTTCTGAAGACACTATCCTAGCTGAAGTCGACTCAAGCCATGGCGAGAATACTCTACTCAATCGAAAACCGATGATCGTTGGCTATACCGCCAGCGCTGACCACGCCGGTTTTTGGCTATATCAACCACCGCCATGGGATGCTGATGTATTTGGCCAGGCGAATAATGGTGGAGCCCTCTATGTCTATCACTCAGAGAAGTTCGACCGCTTAGCCTTTACGTTCTCTCAGTTTGCTCAAGGCGGCAGCTTCACGATTGAATACCCTTCTGCTATCGACTCGTTTGGTCGGGTAACTGAATGGAAAAGCTTCGCGATTAAAAAAGACAAAACTGAGAACATGACTAAAAACCAAACAGTAAACTGGTCTGTTCCTTCGGATTGGGTTCGCGCTACAACGCATGATGGTAGCGGAAAAACTTATGGTGGCGGTCAGTACTTTGGCTCCACCTTTTTACGCGACGGCGGCCGCCTTTACTTTGCGAAAATTACTTGGCATGACGACAACATAGAAAACCGCCCACGTCTCGAAAACATTCAACTCAAAAATAGCTTCCCTGCCGTCAATATCTCAGGAGCACCAACGGAGACACCGGAAGGTCAAACCATTCAACGCTGGCGTAAAATTCGTGGCTTCGACAAATCTGCAGATCGAAACCAAGACAATTATCTTTCTTGGAATGAATACAAAAACCGTTCAAATAAGAATGCAACCGCACGATTTCGTTGGGAGTCACGCGTTATTCCATTTGGTCGTATGTGGAATCAAACCTCTTCTTGGGCATTGACCAATCTCGGCAATCCCTTTTTTGTCAATACAATGCGCCACTCTTACCAAGCTGAACGGACGAAACAAGGTTTAAATGGTGCGTACAACGACGATACGAATAAGTTACTCGGTGCAAATCAGTTCTACATATATTCCGGAGGCACAGTGGATGAGCTTGGTTTGGTGGCGGGTAGCCAAGCTGCTGACGATGCGTACAAAGCGCAATTCTCGGCGTTCTTGAATAAACTGGCAACGCTGGATGAAGATGCGTTAATTGGCCTCAACATAGGTACGGCAAACTTATTCGGTCGTAATGGGCAAAACCACTTAGTTAACGCTGGCTCCTTGTACTTGCGCGAGCACTACCTTTTCCCTTCTACCGGCTTTAGTGGCTATGCTGGGTTAGCTAAGTTTTGGGATAACGCTGCACTCGCCAAAGCTGGCCAGAAAGTGATTTATCAAGCGACAACGCGTTATGGTCGCGTTCAATACTTTGGGAACACAGAAGACAATTGGAAACAGGACCAATACTCTGCACTAGCAGTGTTCTACTTAAACTATCACCCTGAGCGCAGTTACTTTAATCAGTGGAACAATGGCTACTTATATGGAAGCAATAACACAACAAGTGACAACTTCTGGAAGGCAGGCGTACCAATGAATATTGCTTATCAACCTAGCACCTTGCTTGCCGTTGATTTGGGAGAGCCTGCCAATCAAACACCAGAGGGGTATCAGGCGACTCCGGTAATGATGTCCACCAGCACGCCCTATCCTGCCGATTACACAGTCATTGGAGATGCTTCTATGAGCAAAGTGGCTCATCCTGACTTGCCCAATGGCTCTATCGATTTGTTACCAACCCATACGTACTTTGCGTATCGCTCAGACGATACGGTGGTGATGCATGGTCCTACGGAGATGGTGTTAGCCCGCGAATTCACCAAAGGCCAAGTTCTGTATCGAACTGATTTCTTTGGCAAGAATATCGATTATTTCTCCTCACCGAAGATAACTATCGCACTTCCAGAACCTATGCGACCTGTAGATCAAGACGGTAACATCGGCGACTATGTTTCTCACATTGAGATCGGCGGCTACGAAGGGGTGTTCTTGCTGTATTAACTCCCTTTCAACCACTCTGACTAAACGCTTCATAAATCGCCGTTTTTATGCTTAACGTCACTGAAAAAACCTTGTTCACTGAATCTTTATAAACCGATGTATATACTGAAGTAAATGACAACGACAAGGAAATTCAGTCACATGAAGACGACACCTTCAATGCTCTCTGTTATGCTGCTCTCAGCATTATCAACTCATGCAAATGCGGATGAATGTGGAAAAATAACCATCGCGGATATGAATTGGAATTCGGCCAGCTTAATGGCGCACATCGACCAATTTGTCTTAAATGAAGGCTACCAGTGCGATGCGGAATTGAGCCCTGGTGATAGCGTTCCTACGGGCACCTCTATGATTGAAAAGGGGCAGCCTGACGTTGCGCCAGAGTTATGGACAAACGGCATTAAAGAAGCACTTGATAAAGGAATTGCGGATAAACGCTTGCGCATCGCTAGTGAATCGCTTGTCAATGGTGGTGAAGAAGGGTTTTGGGTTCCCGCCTATCTGGTAAAACAGTATCCAGAACTCGCGACGATAGAAGGCGTCATCAAGCACGCCAAACTATTTGAACACCCAGAAGATGATGACAAGTTCGCGTTTTATAGCTGCCCTGCTGGTTGGACATGCCAAATCACCTCCGGTCACTTGTTTAATGCATTAGGGTTAAGTGAGCACGGCTTTGAGATGGTTGACCCAGGCTCTGGCGCTGCACTAGCTGGTACCATCGCCAAAGCCTATGATCGCAAAATGCCTTGGTTTGGTTACTACTGGTCACCAACACCCGTATTGGGCAAGTATGATATGGTCAAAGTGGATTTTGGTAGCGGAACGGATCTGGAAGAGTATCGCAACTGTACCACCCAGCCTGATTGTACTTCTCCCAAAGTAACAATGTACCCACCTTCTCCAGTTCGCACAGTAACAACTGAGGCATTTGCGAACAAAGAACCCCAAGCATTCGCGTACTTGCAGAAACGCGGATTTACCAACGAGCAAATGAGTGAAATGCTGGCCTGGATGGAAGATAACTACGCGGACGGTGAAGAAGCGATGTTTTACTTCTTTAATACCTACCCTGACTTGTGGAAAGGCTGGGTATCTGAAGACGTCGCGGTGAGAATCGAAAAAGCGCTTTGATGATTAATACTTCGAGTGCCACAAATCATTTAACCTCCCATACCGTTTGAATAAACGGCATGGGAGGCTAATCAACGACTCGTTAATACATGGTGTGACCATTCAATGTTTCTTTGGGTATCTCTTGCAGAGCGTCCCAATGTTCAACGATCTTCCCATTGTGATCAAAACGAAAGAAATCCATCGTCACGTATTCAATATCATTAGGCCATGTTTGGTGAGTGTGTAGTGCCACCAAATTCCCTTCAGCAATGGCTCGCACAAACGTAATATCTTTATCGGGATACTCATTTTGCATCCGCTCAAAATACTCTATATACCCGTGATCATTGAAGATGCTTGATTTTCGATAGAATCAGGATCATGCTACGAACCATGAAAATTACACTGACTCCTCAACAGAAACTGCAACTCGAACAAATGCACGACATTGAACGTGATAGTCGAGTTTGCGACCGTATTAAGGCTGTTTTGCTGGCTTCTGTTTAAACCAAATACGTAAGTATATTTTACATGTATATAAAAACTAAAGAATTTGTAAGACGAGATTTCTAATTACAACACACCAATGACAAAGGATTTGGCCCGTGTGTTGGTTGTTCATCTTTTCTGTATTCACACCCTACCATTTTTATTTTTATTTACACATTTATTTATGCTTAAAAGGTGAAAATTGGTTATTTTGAAATACAACAATTTTACTTTTCAATTCTATCACTAAGTATGTTAGATATAATTCGGGATTTCAGTACATGAGTGGAATACTATCTGCTACTTGTGTTTCGCAGTTAGTGATAACTTATAAATGATGGAGATATGGAAAGGAATTTTTTGTACACTTCAGCTTTCTATTTGCTTGCATTTGATATCTTACGCTTCATAGATAGTCTACATTGTGTAAGAAAAGAATTCTCTGGGTACAATGTACCAGATTGCAATTAGAGTTTAGCATGTGTATTGTAGGTCTCTGAGTTCAATTAAACCCATTTTCAATAAGAATCTGTAGTTGACCAGAAGAAGTCTTCAGAAGACGTAACGTGCCCTTATTGGTGGTTGTGTCTAGCTAGCTAAATTCAAAGGCGTCCACAGCTGATATTGAATCCATACCTTAAGCCTGTTGTTGATGAGTTGTTTTGATCCACTCTCTGAGAAGTCAAGACACATAGCAGCTACACACGGTGCTCACGCTACACATGGAGAGAAACAACAGAGTTCATACCTTGCTCTTAGGATAGTGAAGCACTACTAGGTCTCAAACCTCTGAATCTCATTACCGTTGGATTATAAGACCTCTGCTCTAACCATTTGGTACTTCTCTGCTTCTAAGAGACAAAAACTCTAACGTGATACTTTCAACATTTCATGCATTTCATAAGCAAACACGGTTGACAGTGATGACCATCTTCCCCTTAACTCGATCGATTTTGTGACCCCTGTTGCAGAATTGTAAAAACAAATAAATATTAAGTGATTAGCAAAAGAACATTAAGATATGTGCAATTCTTAAAGCATCAACTTTGTTGCATCCTTATAGTCTTTCATCATAAATATCTGTTATTACTAAAAGAGTAATACGGCTTGTATGCAATTAATTAAGAAAAGAATAGGAGAAATCTGGATGTTATATTGTATCTTACTTTACTGTTCATAAGCGTTCAAGACTGTGAGAATATTTTGCCATCAGATTTCGAACGCAACATGTGGTTTTACCAAATGAACTATTATGATCGTAAGAATAACGCAATTTATTTTTATGATCGGCACATTGATTCTCAATCATCAAAAAGTACCCGTTGCCTTCCAGCTATATTATTTAAACTAGTCTTTCTGCACCATGTAACTTGACCATGACGATATTAGCAGCGGTCCCGTCAATCTGTCTACAGTCCTCTGCAACTTATAGGGATAAGAAATTATTCTCGGATTTTTTTTCTGTTACCTTAATATTTGATAAACTGATTACGAGAGAATTTTACAATCGCTTTTAAATTTCTTTAACAACGCTTTTCAAAAGATGTTTATTCATTTTTATGTCTCAATATGGAAATCGAAATTTTGATAACAAATGGATTGTAGCCAAATAGTTGAGAAGTGGTTACAGTTTTGTTTTAGAGAAGCTACTCGTC
Organism: Alatinidae sp. Z8VKAUB7J3; assembly: GCA_010016025.2. NCBI lineage: Eukaryota > Metazoa > Cnidaria > Cubozoa > Carybdeida > Alatinidae > Alatinidae sp. Z8VKAUB7J3. The sequence goes on from JAAAKM020000498.1 coordinate 4,762,657, forward strand.
GTTCTACGACAAAATTGTGACTAAAGGTAGTTTAAAAAAGGATTTTTATAGCTGGCTTGGTTATAAGTTGTGGCTCAACTTTTTTAAAATGTCCTGATCAAAGCGATCAGGAAAGGATGCAAATTCCCAGCAAGCTAAAGACTCATCATTTATTTATGATTTAGAGCAATCGTTCACACTTGGCAAAACTTTGCAACTTAGAAGGAACTCACACGTCATAACATACGCAAACTGTTTTAGATGCAATCAACATGCCAGTGATTTCTATGATATTTGATAGAGATATCTTTAAATTCTAATGTCGGTAATCAAATACTACAAACTTTGATGATTAAATGAGGATTTGATTACTCCTACTGCTTGTTAAGTGCGGAGACAGGAATGCTTTGTGTTGTTAGTAAGATAAAATCTCATCAGTGGCAAGGATAGACGAGCATATCGCTGCAGGATGAAGCTAAAGATGGGGAGTTGATTGACAGTCATTAGGATACTCGTAATAAACAGGAGATCAATCAGATTTCAGTTTTCTTGACTTGGGTGAACGGTCTTGCCAGGATGACCTTGATCTTGCAGTCTCTTGCAGGCGAGGAAAATGGATCAAAGGACTTGAAATAAAACAAAATGTTGGCTTTTTCATTTGTGTAAGTCTCATAATTTTGGAGATACGTCTGCTCATCATGCTCCCTAGAACAAAAACATTGATTGGACGATCTGTTTCCCTTATCATATACTTACTTCTAGGAGGCTGGCTTTTTCAATTATTTGAGGAAAGTAACCAAAGAAAAAATATCAAAATTTATGAAGAGAGTATTGCAAATTTGTGTCACACATATAATATTCCCAGGAAGGAAATGGCAGAAATTGAATCACTTATTTTGAAAGGAGAACGCAATGAATCAAGTTCTAAATGGAATTTTGGAAACGCAGTCATTTTCGCTGGCACAACAATTTTAACTGTTGGTAAGTGCATTAGACATTAATTAACCTTCTCTTTAAAACTTAGTACTTGAGATGGAGGAGGTACTGTTCTGGTAAGAGAAATAATAGATCACAACAGAAGAATTATCATAAGGAAGGTTTACAGATTCGTCCTTATTACAATAGAGAGCGAGAGAGAGACGATTCACTGACGATCAGCGGAATTTAATCTTTGATTGTTTGCAACCAGAGCATTATATTGAACTGCATTATATTAAACTAAGAAGATATTACGTTGATTAAATCTTTTGCTAAGCTTGGGTTCCCATGTAGTATTTATTCCCCAAAATTGTGCCTTCTAAAACTTCAAAAGCAATTTCAAGGCCTTGAAACCTTCTTTCAAAAGAATATTGCGTTTGTGAACGTTTAATCCCTATATTTGGATATACGTAGGATATACTACTGTTTGTTACAACATTCAAGTAATGTTTCCCGTTCAAGGCACTATAAAAACGCATCCTGTTTTCATTTGACTTACAACTAAATTTAGTCATGCACATAGAAAAATGATTCACATATAATTGATACACGACGAGTGAGTGTTTGCAAGTTATAAATTGTTGAAAAACAATCCTTTAATTCTGTACAAGCGTATCTCACTCATAGGGAAGCATTATCCCCAGTTGGCAACCATTAATGCTTGAATTCAAAATATTAAAAACTTAGAACATTTAATTTTGTATAAATTATATCTTTTTACATTTTGTTTGGTACACAGCTCACAAAAGTTGACAGTATTTACGAAGTGGAGAGAACAATTGAGTAGGGGTGTAAGAGAGAAGCTCCTAGAAAGTTTCGAAAGAGGATGTTGTACAATACAGCTCAAAGAGTCGACATAGACTAAAAAACGCTATGCTATTTAAATCGTTATATTTAGTAAACATTCAAAACCTTCACAACAATATCCATTTTTATATCATATATTCTTTCATTAATCCTAATTAAACTGTGCTCTTCCCTTTTTAATCAGAATTATGCTTAGAGAGTTCTCGATGTCGTGAAAACTAGATGCCTCTGTTTGGTTATTATCATATTGTTACAAAGGCCAATTTCAATTATTACTGCATTTATAAGTAGTCTAGTAGAGTCAAGAATCACGCAAGTTATAGCTCGGTCTTTCTTGATACGAAACATGATTTCACTATTTCCTAACACACCATAAAAGTAAGCATGAGTGTGTCTGATGATAACATATTTGCATTGCTACATTTTCAACATGTCTGGATTGGTCTCCAACTGTCATGTGTTTATCTTGCATTGTAATTACATTGCATGTATGCATTCTTTATTTAAGGGTCTCCAGCTTGAGAAAATATTGCTTAGGAATGTGACGCAATATACTTAAACTCTTTCGTATTTGGTTTTGCTTTCTGCATTCCATTGATATTTGAACATATGAATGTCCTATGCACTAGCATACTCGTGAAATCAGGAGCTGCAGTGACTGTAGATTTCGAACATATCCCAAAATATAGTAAGTTAAAACTGTTCCATGAAAAAGAGGTAATTATAACTTAAACATGCCTATTTAATACGTTGAGCCTATTCGAGCTCTTGCTTTGGAATCATACTAGAGAATAAAGATTGTTAGCTATTTATTCTGTAAAAGTATGGTAAATTTTGGCATGCATTTTTAAAACTTCAAGTTTTAAAAGTCATTAATTTGTAAATCAAGGTATACATCAGCCCCGATATCTGAAGGTCAAAAAGGATTATAGAAGAAATAATGATTTGTATGAAAACGTTATCCTCAAATAGTGATGGTAGCCAAATGTTTTAACAAATATAGATATTTCTGTCACTTATGGAACGAGCGCATAACCCTTTCGCTTCGATTGGTCACTGGTATTCCGTAAACTTCAATAAGCGATATTTATGTGTATATCAATCCAAATTTTTCAGTTATTTCTCTCGGTATGAATATTACCTGAGTATTACAGGCTCTTAAAAACTGTGTCCATTATGAGCGTTCGATGACGTCATCACATTGACTCAAATATGTGTCATTTTACTTACTTTAATAGAATCTCATTATGTATAATTTTTAACAAAGATATTACATTCAATTTCCAATAGGTTATTTACATTACCTATTTATTGTTATTCTGTGTTTCAAGTTTCATCTTCTGATTGCAAGTGGTTAAAAAGTTATGGACGATTAAATTTTCTGGGTCATCCGTGACCCAATGGACTTCAACGGTAAAAATTAAAAATGGTGTTGAAAGACTGTCCAGCTTGATTTGATTCATGCAGATCATGTGTTTGTTCCTTTTCCATTTCCTGTTAATCACAACAACACAAAATGTACTGAATTTCTATTGATATTTTGCATGATCTTCAGAATCATATGACTTGGTGATGGGAAAACAGCCTCAACATTACTAGTTGTGGAAAAGATCAATTGAACAAGCCAAAACCCCCAGAATTTTTGTTGAATGGTCATTAGCAAAGAGTTATAGAATGCATTTCCCCACCCCATTTTTTCCACAGTTCAAAATTTGCACCACGTGCTATCTGCTGTTACAATTTCACTTCAGTTCTTTACCCAATTCAGATTGCCTTTCTGTGATGCTGTGTTGCAATGCATCTTTGCTTTATAGTATATTTGCATCCCATGTATTTTGTGGCAACTTCCCTGTGCAGGCCACCATTATTGTTTGCAGTGTATGCAAATGTTTCATGTGGTTTGTTGTATGTTTCATGCAGTGTTTGTTGCTTCAGTGATGTGATCAAAGCAAAAAAAAATTCGCCACATGATATGGAAGACAACTCAGGTGTTTGTAATCTGCAGGCTTTGTTTTTTCATCATCATTTGTATTCCTTGAACTCATATGTAGTTTTTGTTTCTAATTAACTATCTGAATAGTTCACATTGTATTTAAATATCATTCATGCTAATTAAGAGTTTCTACCGAGAATGTTTGTGACTGATATATGTTGGTTTTTCCTTTCCTTGACTTTGCATGGCATGCATAAAACCTAAACGATGAAGCCAGAAACTCAAGATGAGGAGAAAAATCGCTGTGTTTAAACTGACGTCATTGTAACAGTTCCCAGCAATCGTAGAATGGGAACTGACCTCAAAACCTAATGACCCAAAAATTCAGAATTTTTAACCGTTGACGTCGATTGGGTCACTGGTGACCCAAATATTATCTCTGAAACGGCTGGGTCGATTTTCCTAAAAAAAACCTGATTATCATCATTTCACCTGAATAGCAACATATGTAAAAATCATCTTTTTTGATCAACCTAAAACCTTGTGGACTTAAAGGAGATAATCAACATATTCTCTTTAAAGTCGTTTAGCTGCGATCGTTGAGACTTCTCATCTTCACTATTGGTTCCGATATTTGTTACGAATACTTATGTTCCTTAGGTATTTACAAAAGAAAATTATTCTATTGCTTAAAACAGCTTTTAAGCTTTTGCTGCTTTTAATTCATGAAATAAAGCGTAGCAACTTCTATTCCATTTCCATTAGACTTACATCAGGTAAACATATTTTTTATTTAACTACCTGACATTATAATACTAATCAAAACACATATTTTACCAATAATTTTACAAAAAAACTCGCTAAAATTTAACGCGAAAGATCTCGAAGTATTTAAAACCTTAAAATCAAAGCATAAAATCACGTTTTATTGCAGTTATACATGTTAAAACAGCCGCGGTAATACTAGCAACCAATAGTTGTAGATTTGGTAAAGTAAAGTAGAAAAGGAAGACGCGAAGGGAGTAGAGCTTTAGCCTTTTTCTACTTGTTCAGAAAAATAATGTAGCTGACAAAACCAATATTGTTTTGGGGAAAGATTGAGCCAAACTCGAAAGAGTTGCCAAGATGATCATCCTATACAATATGAGTGAAAGCATTCAAGGAAGTAATATCACATTAATACGCAATTCTCATAATAATTTGATGTCCAAACTGCAAAATACTTTCCATACAGAGTGAAGACAAATAATTAACAGAGTCATTGTGAATGATGAAAAGCAAGGACCGCAAGTGAAGGATAACCAACGAACATCCCAAATTGAAAACGTCCACAAATAGAAGGCGCGCTTTTTAAAAACAAGATATTAAAAAAGACATCCTTGAATAGAAAAATCAGCTATTCATCAACATTTTCAATCTTAAATTGAGATACTTATAGGTAAGAAACATTACAATTAATAGGAATAGCAAAACTATTTCAGGCGGTTATGGAGTGTCACAAATATAAAGAATGGTTTAAAATAGCAAAGATATACTGTCATGTATTATTCAAATACAACGAATTAATATAAAAAGTAAATAAAAGTCAACTTTGCCAAGAAACCTCTCTTAAATAGAGGTTGTATTTTGATAAATAATATTCAAAACCTCAGCTTTAATTTGAGAAAATATGATATGCATATTACTCAACTAAGGGGTTATACATATAAGTAAAGTTTATATATACTAAGAAATAGTTTCATTATATCTGGACGTTGTAAACTTAAACCAATGCTTTAAATAAGCAGGCACATTTCTTATTAGACCAAAAGCAAGTGCTGTCTTCTATACCTTCTACAATTCTGCAACATGCACAATAACAGTTTTATTCTTCTTAAATTATAAATGATCACATTGGCCTCTGACATTTGAATATTTTGATGACCTCGTGTCAACTTAAAGACACCGGCTTCCACTCAATGTGCTCTGCATGAATCACTTCCAACTGTGTTTAACAGTTGAAATTCAAACAAGTGCATTTAATTAGAGTTTATGGTTGGTAGGTTAAAGAACATGTTGAGTAAAAAGGTTTGTAAGTTCTGACCGATTGGATTTCAATAGATGTTTCATGATAAAGCTGTTGGTGTCAACCTTAAACACAGTAAGGGAATATAGCATGGCAAGGAAATGTTAAACACCGTATTTTAAGAGCTGAATTTTTATAAATTCTAAAAGTAGTGCTTTAGTCTTTGCAAGCAATGTAATGCAATAATTTGGTTCATCTTCTATCAGTAGAGAAAATTGAATGGGCTAATGTGTAAGTTGACCTTGTCGTTTTTAACTTGCGCTGTGTAACATCAGCATTTATTTATAAAGAGAAGCCAGATCTACCAAAGACATACCATTCGTATCATCTATTGTGCAAATCGTAAATTGTATGTTTTGGCGACTAAGATCGTCATACATAGAGGAAAACACTGATCATCGTTAATTTATAATCTTAACGGCAACCATCGTATAATAGAACGTTATCAATGGATCGTCAAATATAAGTCATTGCTTAAATAAATGGACTACATAACTAGAAATCAAAAGATGATGGTGCGGGAAAATCACTTTTGAATTTTGATGCTCAATGAGATTATCTAAGTACACTGAGTAACATTTTCGATGGTGTTGTTTTAGCTTCAAATGCAACATCCAATCCTGAGATATTTAAAAATTTACGATATCTACTTGTAAAGTTAACCATAAAAAACGCGCTTGCAAACTTTCAAAATACTGCTGTATTTCAACATCAACAGAGTATTTTCAGTATACAGAGACTAGAATTATTCTGACAAGGTTATAGCGTATTTAAATAAAGCAGTTGGGGAAGATTTTACATCCACTGAAAGTTTTTACAGAACGTGTTTCTGAATGAACTTAAATCAAAGCAAAATAAGATATTGCTTTTCAATGACTTATTATGAAAAATATAAAATATAATGAAATATTAGCTACTATAGAGCATTTAAATTTATTCTTTTAATAAATGAAAAGGAACTAAGTTTGTATTTTCCAAAGCAAATCTTTGTCTGCTTTTTCATTACCCTTTATAAATTTAAGCATGTATTTGAATGTGGTAAGCATAGAAAGCTTAACAAATAGCGAGATACAAATTACGATAGGCAATGTATCTTCACACATCAATGCTTGGATGTCCCAATAAAGTACATTCTACAATTTTTAGGGCTACTTTTTATCCATGGGGTCACGATGTATAATTTAAGAGTTTATTTTACCAAAAATGATAACAAGTTTATAAAAGGCCCTCATCAAACATGGGTAGATAAAAGACTTTTTAACAATAGTAATTGTCTAATTGCCCTAGAAACTATATAGGCATACTTAAACCTATCTTCATACTAAAAATTGCTGGTCGATAATGAGCGCTTAATTTACAAATAAATAATAGTATAAATGGCACGAATTGTCAGCAGTGAGGAAATTAGCTAAATATGGTCAGATTTTAAAGAAATTCGAAAGATGTGAAAAAGAGAAAAAAGGAACGGCTAAAGGAGGATGGCAGAGATTTGGGAAAGAAACGCCAAAAGAAAAGTATTGGGAAAGCGCATACTTTGGAAAAGGGCATTTGTTTAAAATAGATAAAAGATAAATATAGGTAAGCACAAATGGAAGTAAATCAAATGGGAAAGTGATAAAATAGGTGCATTAACTATTTAGCATTTGGATAGATTTAAAAGAAGATGGCTGCGACAAATTTAATTGACCGACAACTTTAAGATGTGAAGTAGAGGAAATGATCAGACAGATAGAGAACGTCAACAAGACATGTTTGAAAATGCGAAAGGAGATTGTTTACTTGGAACATTTTATAAAGGATGTGAGGTTGCTTTGTTGAAATTATTGTCATTTATATTAATAGCGTTATCAAGAAAGCAAAGTACAGTCGTGCACTGGAATGAGGGTGCAGTAGAGCTAATGACATTATCATGAGAACATGGTTTACAGTAAAGACATGAAACTACTTTCATGGAAGTATTTTGGATACTGCGACCGAAAGGAAGAAAAAGGAGCTACTTTTTGCTAAAAGTTTATAAGATAACAAAACGATTGAAATGACTTGTACATTTGTGATATCAGTTATTGAAAAATGTCTCTCAAATAACAGGATAATACTAGTTGACAAAAGAAAGGAAACAATTTATTTGTCAGGATACGCAGTTAAAAATGAGCCTCCGCTGAGAATTAAAAAGCTGCAAAAAGGGATGCAGACAGGAACAGACATGTCACTAACGGTAATCTTCCATCAAAGTACAGAAGCGGAATACGTTTTGTACAATCGTACATTTTCCCACATCTCTAACGAACATTAAAATATTAACTGCGGTTACAGATACAGCGCATGTGTCAAAAGGAGGAAATATACTTGAAGAAAATTCCATCTTTATGTACAATGTTCAACCATGGTGTAGTTTCCACAAAAAAGCGACAGTATTATTGTTAATGTATCGGATAGTCCGAACAAATCAAGTTTCAAATTGCACAAATTCAAATAGTGTCTTAAACCAACTATCTTTGTATTCTAAGTCTGGGTTTGAAGAGATAATGAGACCCAAGAGAAAAGTTTTTCATATTGTAGCTTACCAGAAAGATTAACTGCGAATGCATGTTACTCAAATTTGATAAAGTGCCAGAATAGCATAACTCCTCTTTTAGTTTATCAAACAAGTCAAAAGTACTCAAGTTCCAGATTTGAGAAAGCATCGCGTTAGCTAGTCTCTTTCCGTTAAGTAAGAGCAAACCAGATCCACTTTGATGGCAAATTTAATACTGTAGACATTAAGTACTATAACGCGTTTGCTTATGTCATTCGTCTAGATGGTGGCAGTGGTGATGGTGATGGAGATAGTGGTGGTGGTGAAAATGGTGATCAAATAATTCGGCATGAAAAAAACTAATTTAGACCACTTAAGACCATCCAGGAAGCTCATACCAGGAAGGGACAATTAGCAGTTATGTGTGAAATATGACTGTTAATGCCATTGTAAATGGTACATTAATAAACATGAATGGATAAAGTTGCACAGTGTACTTTTAGATATAGATAGATAGATAGATAGATAGATGTAAAGATAGATGTAAAGATAGATGTATTTGTTCAAATATCCATTCCCATTATAAACTTTTTTTAATTATGTATCTTTGTAGCCTTGTGTTGCCAATTTCCATGTTCAAGATTCCTCGCATGACTACAACTATTTAAAAATTATTAGTGCGTTCATTGATATTAATACTATTACATCTTATCTCAATATGCAACCTCCAGTTTGGCTTTTTCCATATGAAGTATATTATCATTATGTTTCTGTCGTGCAGGTTATGGAAATTTTATACCAAAGACAATTGCCGGAAAAGCATTCTGCATGGTATACGCAGCAATTGGAATACCAATAGCATGTATTACCTTAAAAAGTCTTGGAGAACACGTGCTCTTGCTTACTTCCAAGCTTTTACGCTGCATTGGGAAATGCGGAACGCCAGGTACAAGACCGGCTCGTCCCCATTTGAAAACTGCTTTTCTAAACTTCATTTTAGCAATCACCGTAATACTGCTTTCCGGATTTCTCGCAACTCTCAAGAGAAAAGATTGGACTTATTTTGAATGTGTATATTTCATCTTCATCACGATATCAACTATTGGCTTTGGAGATTACGTTCCGCAATACAATGAAAGGAAGACTGCTTTTGATATTATCACTCTAACTTTTGGTTTTCTTGTCGGGTTTTCGGTAATGTCGAGCTTCCTTTGCTCTGTCTCAAATGCAATGGAAGAGAGTGGTGTCGGAAAGATCTTTGATGCAGCCCATGTTTTTGTACACAAGAAAGTAATGGATAAAACTGGGCATGCTTGCCAGAGCGCCATTGATGAGTCAAAGCTAGAAGAGCCTACAGTAGAGATTAAAGAGCAAACGTCCGAAAATAAAAACTGCCATAAAGAACTTATTTATTGCCAAGAGAAGAAGAAGGTGACCAAAAATATTGGTAGTTTTACAAATCAGGAGAATTATTTTGACAAGGTCAAGGATGGGCAAAGTAGGCAAAGCAGTATCATGTCCTTAGGAGTTGTCAAAATATAGACATCAGCTTGGTAAAATGTAAAGACTATCAAATGATACATCAAATGGAGTTGTAATTACTATGAAATACATCATATTGTTTGCGACGAAGAGTACGAAGAACAAACTTGAAGACGAAGGTAACATTTGGCGATGATGATAATGATAATAGTAGCGATGACGATGACGATGATGATGAATAGGAAAAGGAAGACAGTTACCTTTTGATTATAACGGTATTTATGCCAATTGGAAGAAGGTACTGCTCATGACTCTGATGTTGGATGTGCTAGTTCCAATTTTTATTATCATAAAATTGTCTTTTGAGATAGTGAAAGAAGTAGCACTTGGAGTGATTATTGCTTTTACTTGACTGTATTTGGTTACATCATGACACTTCTATGACACGTACCTTTGTTTTTGGTACACGAATACAATAGCAATAGGCTTGTACTTTACGATGAAGCACCGACCTGTGCTACACTTTAACACTTTCTTACCAAGTTACGTGTAATATTTCGAACTGTGAGATAAACACAGCTTTCCTTACAAAATCTGCAACTAAGCTATTCTTGTTTTAATCAAAACATTTTGATTTTAAACCCTCAAATTTGTAGAGCTTGTCTTTAATGTGAGATGTTGGTAGACATCCTCATTGCGAATGTCATGTAACTTTTGAATGGGTTATCAACTGACTTTAAGGACAACAACAACGCGATTGGACTTTGTATCGCGCATTGTAAACCAACCTTACGTGATTATTTGTTTCCAACTTTTACTGCCATTCAATGAAAACCAGTTGTTCTGCTTATTGTGCTTTGCCTTATAAGTCTAGTTTCACTTCCAATTCAAAATATCTCTCTATGGGTCAACTCACTGTCATTGATTTTTGCTTATATCATTTGTCCATCATATTATTGGCTTTGGGTGTTTTCCCCGTCGTTAATGTTATCGAATCTTCCGTTTTTAATCCATAGTTAGACTGTAAACGATCTCAAAGATATATGACTTTAACATTTTAATCAAAATACCATACATTGAATTTGGTACATCTTTCTTCTCACGTTGGCCCTGTGAAAGTAACTTCCTATAATACCATAAAAATCCCCCCCCCCTCTCCCCACAATTTCTTCATTAACTTTATGAAAGAATTGTAAAGCGAAAACGATAAAGACATTAGCTACAGTCATACTTCTAACAGTTTTTTAATGTGACCTAAAACCCCTTTTCAGATCTGGCGATGCCTAGTGTCCAAAGTAAAGTCACAAAAAGTAAAAGGGTTCCGGATTACACTCACAATATCGAACTCCAGATCACGTTCTATCCTTTGACAAATGTTTCTGGGAAAGCTCAAACTTAAACGAATTTCCCCGCCAAATACAAACATTTTCAGAGACATGCACGTGGAGAAAAGTGCAAAGAAGTTACGCAATTTTCAATCATAGCTGAATGGCGCCCATGATTATCGAGTGGGGATCTTCTGGGAATTGCATCGTTATAGAGCAGGGAATACTTTAATTACTGCTTTTCCAAGCAAGTTGGCAATAACTGCATCCGAGAAGAAACAGGAACGGACCCAAAGTTTTGATTTTGATAGCTCTCTATAGAACTGTTTCTGCTCCCGAGTTACAGCTCCGGTGTCCCTAAAAGGGCAAAGAAACCACGTTTATAATGGATATGCCGAATCACCTACTTAAACTGGTGTCATCATTTTTGCCAGCTGAATCTTCCTTCTTTGCTGCACAAAACAGTGCATTAAAAGAGCATAGCATGATCTTCGAATTGAGAAAACAAGCAATAACAGTACCGTAGAAGGCGTTCAAACTCCCACCAATTCTTCATGTTTGAACGAAACAGATCCGACCTGGGGTCAAGATACTGAGTCAATTTTGACGTGTGACTCCAAGCCCTTGGATAACTGAAATACCAAGACAGATTTGACATCTCAGATTCCGAAGCGGAAAATCCGTTTTACTCTAATGTATGTGACCACAGCTATTATACTAACCACACAGTTTTATTCCAAAGACATGAAAAATGAGTGATTAGGATGGAAATTGATTTCCTTTGAAAACGACGAAAACGGGTAAGTGCAGGCAAGGAGTAAGCAGGCTTTTAATGGGCGCGCTACGATTGTTTAAATGAAACATGTACCGGGCCTATTTTTCTACAGTCTCAGTAATGTGTAGAGGAAAACCTTATATTTTCCGTTCTTGGCAAGCTTCCCTCTCGGTTTGTCCTACATACGCCACTATTACCACAGCTTTAAAGTTACTTACACTAATTTGGCTGGCGAACGAGAGGAGTGGCGCACCGTGATCGCCAACGTCAAGAGAGACATGGCACATCGGTAAGGCAAGGTAACACTAATTTGATGTTTTTCTAAAGAAACACTCTTTGATGTAAACATTTTTGAATTTATGAAAATTATGTCATGGAAATATTTGTATCTCCAGGGCGTTATTTTTTGATTTGTTGGTTTATATACACGAGAATGATGCTGATACAAAAACGACGACCATCTTTCTGGCAAAGTAATTCAGAGTAATTTTTAGAGTAAAGAACGCCATTAAACTCGATTAATGACCTTAAAGCTTCTCCGCAGCCAATCAACTTACAAACAAATTAATTCCATCTTGATGTTTTCATTTGATATTTCTTTATTACAATTAAAGGGTAAACTGTAAAGGTTAAACTGCTGTTCTATTGCCATAAAATCCGCAGACTTCCTTGTAAACCACGTCTTTGAATCTACTAACTCACTACTGTACTTCTCCGATGATGCTTAAGCAAAAGTCTGAGTCTTAAAGACTTGAAAATCCACAGAATTCTACCTATACAATTGCTTCCCAAAAAATTTGTAAAGATGGTTAAGCTCACGCTGTGAAAGAGTTGGTCACGGGCTTGATCCCCTATGGTAATATATTTCTATTATTCTAGTGCCCTTTTCGAAATATGGAGTTTTCTGTGGTCATCAACTGTCTTCCGCACAATTAAAGTACGAAGACTGAAACACTTATTTTTAAATAAGACTTCGCAAAAAATAAAGATTTAAAACTTAACTTAATTTAACGTGGCACAGAATCGCGAGAGTAGGAAACTAACTACATGCAAATTCATGGAAATGTGAGCATTAACTACCATAATGCGGTCTTTTTATCTGACAAGATATGTCAATCTTAAAATGTGTTCTTTAAAATCTTCATGTCCTAAACAGACACCTGCGTTGTTATGACGTAATTGTTTTTGCAACTTGTGAATGGAATAATTACCAGACTCTTATATTCACGCTTCATTTCAACGGAGGAGGTCATTTCCTACAATCGTTTTAGAACACGCCATTTTTTCGTATATCTGAAATGCAATTGGGTGCGACTGTCTTGCAAACGGAGCCTTTTTGTCAACTTTAACGGATATATGGAGGACTCTGATGCCCATAACAGGTATTACATTAAGGATTATGCTGCCTTTAAATGACAAGGAACACGTTTAGGATTGGCTTAGATACTTTGGATATGAAACTGAGATTTTCTGCTTAACGAATATGCATTTGAATCTAAATTTACAAAAGAAGATAAGTTTGCCTATTATGTTTTAAGTAGATTTATGCCAAGTCACTGTCAAGGATCTAGAAATTGCTGATTTCAATAACAAGAGCATCGTCTAGTTTCAGTGTTTTATTTGATTGGTCAAAGGAAATGCTCAAAAACACTAATTTACAATAATGACATCCTTAACATCGTTTCAGTATAAAGATTAATAAGTCCTCAAGTTGCATAATCAGGATTGCAAAGTGCATCTGTCGAGGGGTTGATGGACGTCAAACAGATTTTAGTTTTTTTAATCACACGTAAATGTTAATAGGGAACGTGAAATCTGAAAAATGGTAAGTTCAATTACAGGATTTCCCGTAGAATGGAAATTCCACTGTGGCCCTACTTAGTTACATAAAAATTAAAATGTGACTCAGTTCTTTCACAAAACCGTCCGAAAATATATCATTTGTCCATCATATTATTGGCTTTGGGTGTTTTCCCCGTCGTTAATGTTATCGAATCTTCCGTTTTTAATCCATAGTTAGACTGTAAACGATCTCAAAGATATATGACTTTAACATTTTAATCAAAATACCATACATTGAATTTGGTACATCTTTCTTCTCACGTTGGCCCTGTGAAAGTAACTTCCTATAATACCATAAAAATCCCCCCCCCCTCTCCCCACAATTTCTTCATTAACTTTATGAAAGAATTGTAAAGCGAAAACGATAAAGACATTAGCTACAGTCATACTTCTAACAGTTTTTTAATGTGACCTAAAACCCCTTTTCAGATCTGGCGATGCCTAGTGTCCAAAGTAAAGTCACAAAAAGTAAAAGGGTTCCGGATTACACTCACAATATCGAACTCCAGATCACGTTCTATCCTTTGACAAATGTTTCTGGGAAAGCTCAAACTTAAACGAATTTCCCCGCCAAATACAAACATTTTCAGAGACATGCACGTGGAGAAAAGTGCAAAGAAGTTACGCAATTTTCAATCATAGCTGAATGGCGCCCATGATTATCGAGTGGGGATCTTCTGGGAATTGCATCGTTATAGAGCAGGGAATACTTTAATTACTGCTTTTCCAAGCAAGTTGGCAATAACTGCATCCGAGAAGAAACAGGAACGGACCCAAAGTTTTGATTTTGATAGCTCTCTATAGAACTGTTTCTGCTCCCGAGTTACAGCTCCGGTGTCCCTAAAAGGGCAAAGAAACCACGTTTATAATGGATATGCCGAATCACCTACTTAAACTGGTGTCATCATTTTTGCCAGCTGAATCTTCCTTCTTTGCTGCACAAAACAGTGCATTAAAAGAGCATAGCATGATCTTCGAATTGAGAAAACAAGCAATAACAGTACCGTAGAAGGCGTTCAAACTCCCACCAATTCTTCATGTTTGAACGAAACAGATCCGACCTGGGGTCAAGATACTGAGTCAATTTTGACGTGTGACTCCAAGCCCTTGGATAACTGAAATACCAAGACAGATTTGACATCTCAGATTCCGAAGCGGAAAATCCGTTTTACTCTAATGTATGTGACCACAGCTATTATACTAACCACACAGTTTTATTCCAAAGACATGAAAAATGAGTGATTAGGATGGAAATTGATTTCCTTTGAAAACGACGAAAACGGGTAAGTGCAGGCAAGGAGTAAGCAGGCTTTTAATGGGCGCGCTACGATTGTTTAAATGAAACATGTACCGGGCCTATTTTTCTACAGTCTCAGTAATGTGTAGAGGAAAACCTTATATTTTCCGTTCTTGGCAAGCTTCCCTCTCGGTTTGTCCTACATACGCCACTATTACCACAGCTTTAAAGTTACTTACACTAATTTGGCTGGCGAACGAGAGGAGTGGCGCACCGTGATCGCCAACGTCAAGAGAGACATGGCACATCGGTAAGGCAAGGTAACACTAATTTGATGTTTTTCTAAAGAAACACTCTTTGATGTAAACATTTTTGAATTTATGAAAATTATGTCATGGAAATATTTGTATCTCCAGGGCGTTATTTTTTGATTTGTTGGTTTATATACACGAGAATGATGCTGATACAAAAACGACGACCATCTTTCTGGCAAAGTAATTCAGAGTAATTTT
Source organism: Alatinidae sp. Z8VKAUB7J3 (assembly GCA_010016025.2). Lineage (NCBI taxonomy): Eukaryota > Metazoa > Cnidaria > Cubozoa > Carybdeida > Alatinidae > Alatinidae sp. Z8VKAUB7J3. The sequence continues at coordinate 4,778,107 of JAAAKM020000498.1, forward strand.
TAGAGTAAAGAACGCCATTAAACTCGATTAATGACCTTAAAGCTTCTCCGCAGCCAATCAACTTACAAACAAATTAATTCCATCTTGATGTTTTCATTTGATATTTCTTTATTACAATTAAAGGGTAAACTGTAAAGGTTAAACTGCTGTTCTATTGCCATAAAATCCGCAGACTTCCTTGTAAACCACGTCTTTGAATCTACTAACTCACTACTGTACTTCTCCGATGATGCTTAAGCAAAAGTCTGAGTCTTAAAGACTTGAAAATCCACAGAATTCTACCTATACAATTGCTTCCCAAAAAATTTGTAAAGATGGTTAAGCTCACGCTGTGAAAGAGTTGGTCACGGGCTTGATCCCCTATGGTAATATATTTCTATTATTCTAGTGCCCTTTTCGAAATATGGAGTTTTCTGTGGTCATCAACTGTCTTCCGCACAATTAAAGTACGAAGACTGAAACACTTATTTTTAAATAAGACTTCGCAAAAAATAAAGATTTAAAACTTAACTTAATTTAACGTGGCACAGAATCGCGAGAGTAGGAAACTAACTACATGCAAATTCATGGAAATGTGAGCATTAACTACCATAATGCGGTCTTTTTATCTGACAAGATATGTCAATCTTAAAATGTGTTCTTTAAAATCTTCATGTCCTAAACAGACACCTGCGTTGTTATGACGTAATTGTTTTTGCAACTTGTGAATGGAATAATTACCAGACTCTTATATTCACGCTTCATTTCAACGGAGGAGGTCATTTCCTACAATCGTTTTAGAACACGCCATTTTTTCGTATATCTGAAATGCAATTGGGTGCGACTGTCTTGCAAACGGAGCCTTTTTGTCAACTTTAACGGATATATGGAGGACTCTGATGCCCATAACAGGTATTACATTAAGGATTATGCTGCCTTTAAATGACAAGGAACACGTTTAGGATTGGCTTAGATACTTTGGATATGAAACTGAGATTTTCTGCTTAACGAATATGCATTTGAATCTAAATTTACAAAAGAAGATAAGTTTGCCTATTATGTTTTAAGTAGATTTATGCCAAGTCACTGTCAAGGATCTAGAAATTGCTGATTTCAATAACAAGAGCATCGTCTAGTTTCAGTGTTTTATTTGATTGGTCAAAGGAAATGCTCAAAAACACTAATTTACAATAATGACATCCTTAACATCGTTTCAGTATAAAGATTAATAAGTCCTCAAGTTGCATAATCAGGATTGCAAAGTGCATCTGTCGAGGGGTTGATGGACGTCAAACAGATTTTAGTTTTTTTAATCACACGTAAATGTTAATAGGGAACGTGAAATCTGAAAAATGGTAAGTTCAATTACAGGATTTCCCGTAGAATGGAAATTCCACTGTGGCCCTACTTAGTTACATAAAAATTAAAATGTGACTCAGTTCTTTCACAAAACCGTCCGAAAATGGTACATTGAGTTAGATCAGTTCTGTCAAACTGGCCCAACAATTGCATGTACTTTCCATGGCCTATGGAAACAGCATATGGTCGATCCCAGGTATAAATTATAAAATTTAAAACCTTAAAATTTCGAGTGGGCTTTCAATGTGTAATGAGGTCTTAGAAGGACATTTCAGTGGACAGTCGCTCACATGTCTCTTAAATGTGGTCAGTACTTTATAGCTGCTTAAACTTGCATAACTTTGGTGTCTGATGTGGAGTATCTAAAGAGGCGGTCAACTATTTTGAGCATTCCAAATACAGCACTGTTTTGTAATCAGCCCTGCCAATTATTTGTGTCCAAGTCCCAGGAACCGAGCGTCAAGAATTTGCTAGGAAGAAGGTTGCAACAAAAGTGCTAAATATTCTAAAGCTTGACAGTACTTTTGTTTCTTTGCGTGCATTGATATCCTGCAGATTCGTAGCTAAGGGAGGCATTTGGGTTCCATGCCCCTTGGATAAAATTCCCCGCCCTATAATATTATTGCGAAAGAACATTTACCAGTTAATCTTTATTATCAATAATGTGTTGATGATATTGGTTATGGTAAACTAGTCCTTCAATGTTAATGGTTTCTTACATTTTCATACATGGCTCACAATAATAATAATAATAACAATAATAATAATAATAATAATTGGTAGACACTTTCACTTTCAATTTCCATGAATTAGTTACTTGAGCCCCTGATAGCACGTGGCTTTCCTGTTGGCGACTGCTTCGCTCCGGATATGAGTCAGTGAATTATGTTACTTCTGTACAGTTCACTAATTAAAACGTTATAAAGTTGAAAAACCTCACATAAGCTCACGTTTCTCTATTCTTCATTACTTGAGAATTCTAGATTGACTCTGCATGTCACCTTGTACTATCAATACTCAAGACCTGGAAGAAATTTAAATAACGCTCTTATATAATATCCATCCCTTTTAGGTTATAAATTGCTTATTGTAGGGAATTTAGGCTACTCTATTTTTCCCCTTGTAATGTACGTTCTTTTTTATAAGAAATTAGGTAATTTTACATGACTACCCATTCTTCGATTATGGTATTCTGCAAACTATTGGATGACTATGATTCACTGTCAATAATCCTAAACACGTTGACGATTTTGAGGATGAGTGGGTCATTGACTCAAAAGTCAATTTTCTTTTGTTTGAAGGAAGCGCTCTGCTAATATCTGTATATTTCTAGGTGTTACAAAAACGCAAGAGAGAATCAAGATATAGTGTGGAACACTTTATCACGTTTATTCTGTCATTTCCACCAAACAATACTGTCACACTTGATGTGCTTTATGTACAAGTCAATAAACGATCAAACAACATGAACGATGTCATAGCATTTTCACGAAGCGTAAAAACTATAGCACGAGACCTGATTAACCAATGCATCATCATTAGATGTCAAATTAACTCTTCCATGAGAACAATACATAGACGGTACATTGCTTGCTCTTAATTTCAATTTAGATGTTAAAAATGCTGAGTTAAAAAATTTAATAATTATTGAAGTCAGTAACCCATGGGCACAGTTACCATTGTTAAATGCTTTGTATACTAAGCCCCAACATCCAACCATCAATAAAGCTTTGGAGGCTTCAATGGACATTACACTGTTTGCATAGAATGTTTCCTCTTCAAAACTGTTAATGTTATTGATGATGTTTGCTTTTTATTTTCCTATACCTAACGCTGATCAGTTGAAAAAGTACTGTTTGGTTGAAAACGAGAATATAAAATTATTGAAATGTTCATAAAAAATATCAAATATTATCCACGTTTTGCTTCTGTTCAGATTATGCTTCATTTTATATTTATTACTGTCAGGGATGAATTGATTTTACAAATCGAGACGTCTATAGATGGTAATGTCATTTAAATGTGACGAAATAATGTATGATGCAGAACTAACAATGCTCAGTCAGAAGCCTCTTATTCATGAATAGAGATTTGCGATGTTGATACTTCGCAGCTATACATTTGTAACAGTACTCAAAGGCCTCAAGATTACCCACAATCAGCAAATGTATTGCAGGTAGTATTCTGGCTTGGCAGCTTCCTTAGCCAATAACAAGTGTCCTTTTTGGAAGTATCTATTGATAAGTTCTTGCAATGGCAGAGTATTAATTGAAAGATTCATTAGGAAGCAGTATCTATGTGATACATTTAACGAATAAGTTGGCACTCCTCTAAAAGTCAAGCTGGCGTTATTGCAAATGCTCTGTTAGTAAATTCAAAGGTTCTTTGAAAATTCTATCAGTCAGAATCATTAATCCCGGATGCATATGCAATATGGTGTCCCTCGTACTCAGTATGTCGTAAGATATCAGGTATATTGCTAGGCTTTTCATCATACAATTTAAAACTTTTTAAATTTTTGCTTGTGTTTGTAAAGCCGCCTTGTTATCCAAGGCCTTGCAACACATGAGAATGTGCAATGTCTTCTGCACAATACAAGTAAAGGTCATCGACGTCATTAGCAATCTCTCCACAAGCAGTATAACAAGCCAAATACAATTTCGCATCATCCTTGCTTGTTACAACCCAATGATCAGCAGCTGTTAAATAAATGGCCTAGCAAATGGTTGAATTGACCTTTATTTTTCGTTGGACTGCAGTATCTTATGATTGAGAGAGGCTTGTACTTCTTCACCGATTTTAGATATTCGTGATATTTTCCTGCCAATAAAGAATCCTTGGCTATGGCCATGGTTATATTCATCAAAGTGCCAAAATATACTACACTATCACTCCCTGGCCAGTTGATATCCTGTTAAAGTAAATCTTTACCGGTGTTTCTATGTTTGTAAACAGCAAAGAAGCAGTAACGAAGTAGTGGTAACTTATACTTCATGTAAGATATCACAAAGCTACGCTTTACCAGGAAAATTATCAGCACTAACATCATATAAACCGACCGCTAATTAAACTAAAAAGTTGTTTTGTTAAAACAGACAATTCCTTCGATTTCGAATAATGTTTTCTCTTTCAAAGATTAACAAACCAGAAAATGATGATTTCAAACTGCTTTTATTGTATAACGTGTTAAGCAGAATATGCAATCCAAACTCTTTTATTAAATATTCGTTTATGACGCGTGGTATAAAATGCGAAATGTTGCTTAATGTACGAAACATTTAATGAAAAGAACGGAGAGCACTACAGAATTCGTAAACGCCATAGACAGAAGGAAGTTAGAGAAGTGTTAAAGATTAACAATTAGTAAATAGTAATTTAAGACGTTTACAAAGGAACGGACGCCTGATTAATCGTTTTACAACATTTTCAGTTCCCTTCGATCAGGTGCGAAAAAGCCTAGTCCTTCCTAATCTAAATTCTGAAAATACCATACGTAAGAATGGTGGAGAAAAGTTATTTACCGGTATAGGTGAGTGTTGGAAGCTGTTGAAATAAACAGCAACAGATCTTGCTTTAGTGCATTAGCATTTCTCTGACTTGAGGCTAAGCCTGACATTACTGTAGATTGGTTCTCAATATGATCTTACTTTTCACGCTAAAAATAGGAACATTCCATAACCAATTTAGCTTTTATAAAATGATGCCTTCTTAAACCACCGTGGACTACTACAGCAACAATATCAATGAGAGTGAAACCAAATGTGATAAAAGTCGAAAATATTTTACGTAGTGTTTCGGAGTGTTATTGTTAAGTACGGATTACAAAATCCCAAAAATATTTTGCTATGATATCGTAGTTGCACCAGCTTTATTAAAGTAAGTCATAGCCGCTACCTAAAAAGCAAATGATAATGGGGAATGGACCTTTATCACAATTGCGCAATCCTGTCTCAAAACGAGGTTGAGCTTGCATGAATCAACCAAAACAAACTGATCACAGAGGGATTTGGCTGGCAGCGGCAAGGGCAACGTCGAGTTCTTCCTCTGATTTCATCTAAATGGAGGCAGATTATAGCTCCCAGTTACTTCTGCATTATACACTGAATCCCGACACCAGCTAACAGATGAGGATCGTAACTTAGTAAAGAAAAAACATCGACGGAAGCAGAGGAAACCCGATTCGGCTCAAACCGAAGATAGAAATCGGCAAGATGAAGGGACCTTGAAATATGTGGTTAAAAAAGCGCCCATTCCACCTCTGATATTAAAAACCAATCTTACAGCCAGAAAGAGGAAACGAAAGCCTGATTTTCCGATGAGAAGCAGCCCACCTATTAAAATGAAGATAAGGGTTAGCGCATATGGACCTACTCTTCCAATGCTGATATCCTCTAGTACCAGTGTCATTAGTACCCCAACTATTACGATATCCGACAAAGTTTTAAAATGCCGCGATAGACTATCTACTAAAGAACTTAGTCCAAGGAAATCTAAGACAGAAAAGCGAATTGACCCTATTGTGATAGCATTGAAAAACATTAAAAACCATCGCTCGCCTAAGAAACCAGCAGAATCAAAATCAGAATCGAGCGAAATTCCATGTAGACAGAAATATGATGCACCCAAGTCGAACATTGGATCCTTTGCTGCTGTTAGTGTTGATAATCAATGTCTGACAGAAGGAACTGAAATAAGCTCCCAATTAGTGGAAGTGATTTCTTATGATTCAGAGTCAACAAAGAGAAGAGAGGAGGGGACAGAAGGATGGGAGCTTGAAGATCACCTTTGCAGTGTGAACAGAGAACAGTCGTCTAGGCAAAATGATGCCGAATCAGATGACAGCACTGAAGATATTGTAGAAGAACCAGTTAGGGTACACAATACTCGTTACAAGGGAACAAAAAATGTAATAGAATCAGCGAAGATCAGAAAACAAAACAAAGAAAAAGCTACTCCGTTCACTGAAGCAATTGCAAAGTCTGTCACACGAAGTGTCAACACTTTGAAGGACAATATTGTGAAAGAGACATCGCCGAGAAGCGGCTCTGTTAAAGATAGCCCAAGGAAACACGGTACGGAAATAAACAAATCAAGGAGAGATAGAACGTCCCATGACACACTCGACAATGACGTAAAAAAAGAAAAGTCTGTTACTCAGCAAAGGAGGCATAGCTCAAGGGATACTCCTCATAAGCAGAAATCTTTAAAATTTTCACCATTAAAAATCTCGTCACCTTCTGCAAGCTATTCAAAGGAGAGTAATTTTATCAGAGATAGCCCTCCGGGTGATGTAGCCCCAAGAGACAGCCCATGGAGAGAGAGGCTTCACAAGGGCTCCTCAGGAGAAAAATTCCAATTGGCAACGGGTAGTGTAAAAAAGGACTGTAGTAGTAATAGATTTCACGATACAAATGTTCCTTCTCACACAAGTCCTAGAAGTGAACGCTCATCGAAGGACTCACCTGCAAATAGTAAAACTAGTAATGCATTAAAGAGAAGCAGCCTAATGAAGGACAGTATTGTCGAAGATATAACTGGAAAGGAATGGCCCAGGAGAAGTAGAGCAATCAAAAAGTTATTTCCGTATGAGAGTTTGACGATAAACGAGGCCAAAGTGAATTCAACAAATGCAACGAAATGTGATACACCCGAAGACATATCCAAGAGAGATTCTGATACGCCATCAAAGCAACTGACGGACAAGGAGTATACAATGGAGGATAGGTCAATTAGTATGTCGAACCCAAATCTTAAGGTCGAACGTAACTTGGAAGCATGCAAAGTGAACGATGTTTGCGAAAAGCAGAATACGGAGCTAGCTTTAGCGTTTGTTAAATCAACACCAGACATTTCCTTGAAGAAGGCAAGTGAATGTTGTAGTAAAATTGGTTTATCAAGTGCAGTCACAGTTCAGGAATGTTATATAAGGATGAAATCAATGGAATCAAGTTTCGCCACGGATACAAAAAGTAACGAGAAGTCGCTCTACAAAGAGTACAGTGTAAAAAGAAGTACAGCACAAGATCAATCAGTACAAAATTCTTTGTTTAATTATGTTTCGGATATTAAAAAACCTACATTAACATCAGACCCTGATAAAAGTTCTCAACAAAAACAGCCCAGCACAAGTGCATTGATGAAGGAGGAAGATTTCTCAACAACTGGAGCGGATATCTTAGAAGATAGAGAACGCAGACGAGAAGTCTCTTTGACAAGTCATCCAAGTCAAAGTATTAAAAAATTTAAAGGGACTGGAGGCTCACCACTTCAGCACGAAAAACCAACAAAAGGGACCCTTCTTGCTGACGAATGTGGTAATGATCTATGCGATCGCCAGATAACAGATTTTTCGAAGGAAGGTGTTGCAGCCGATTTTAAACAACAAGGAGATGCTGCGTGTAGACAATTACAGAAAACGAAGGTGCTAAGGGACGCTTTTACGAGTACTGATATATCCGTAGGTAGATTAAATAAAGATATAAAATACGTTCAATTTGTGGATGGGAGCTCCCAAGCAAGTTTTACCACATTAGGAGGCGGAAAAGATGTGCCTAGGGTCAAGACAAGTAGTCCTACTCTCCTAGATACAAGGCGTAGTTTGGTGCCGTTAAGAAACAAGTCAGATAAGAGTACGTCGGTCATAGGTTCTAGTCTGATCGACAACGCACCCTTGCATTCAAGTACAAGTGAGTTGCTTCTGTCAGAAAGCAGCCAGAGTGACACTGCCAAGAACAATTTGCAAAGAATCATTGAAATTGCAACAGGCGAAAGTAGCGAAATTGTCAAGAGTCAGAAGATCCACCCCAATGAAGAACGTAAAAGGAATGTTACAGACAATCCCCCAGGTAACCCAAGAGGAGTAGCTTGGGTCCCCACAACGTCAGGTCAATCATGTGATGGCCAAATGCAATCTGCAGATGCTGTAGAAGCATCAAAACATTTTCAGGCAAAGAAAACTTTAGAGCAGCAATTGCTATCAAGTGATGTCGAGTTTGACGGAAAACGTTTAGAGGTCGAACGGACAAGTCGTGGAACAGATATGGAGCTTAAGGTGAAAGAGATCCTTCCTCTATCGCTAGAGTTTGAGTCTAAAGAGGGCGATCTTCTTAAGAAGCAAGAATTAACCACTCCCCATAACACAAGTCATCATTCTTCGTTTAGACGTCAAACAGAGGACGTAACTATTCCTAGAATTTTGCAAGGTATCCAGCCTACTTCTCCTATTAAATTAACTAAAAAATCTCCCTCAAATTTGCAATTTCCGACACGCAAACGGAAATATAGCCGCCGTTCTTTTGGCGCGCTAAAGTCCTTTAATCTGAGGTCAAAAGCTTCTGCTTATGACAGGTCAGCGGTTAACAAACCAGACGCGAAAAATGATTTAATAAGGCCAATGCATTCAACGGCTGTAGTAGATAGAGATTTACCAAAACCATCTTATGTGGTTGCTGCGTTAGTTGGACCAGCTGAAGGAATAGTGCAATATACCAATACCCACACAGAGCTGGAAAGTAGTCACCCGCAGGCGAAATCGTATGAGAAGGAATCATCAGGTGATTTTGTGCTTAGCGAAAACCATTCTGCAATCAAGCATACAACCCACTCCACAGACAATGAACGTGTCCCAAATCAGGACGTTCTAATCGTGCCAAATCTTGAGCATAGAGAGTTATGTGTTCAGGATGGGGATCATGACCATAATCAAGAATTTAAAGATTCCCGTTTAACCAGCCATCCCTTATCAGATACGTATCACAAGGGAGGCAAGACTATTCCAGGCATGCGGCCTACGAGCTCTTGTCGATTGATTAAAGGACCTCATTCAACAAATTTGCAACATGCTACACTGAAAAGGAAATACAGCCGCCGTCATTTTGCAACGCTGAAATCGTTTAATCTAAGGTCAAAAGCCAATGCTCAACTTAAGCCTGCAGTAAACAAACTTTACCTTGTTAAACAGGGCTCTAAGGTATTAGGTTCCTTGGTTCCAACGACAGTAGTGGCTCGAGACTTATCAAAGCCGTATTATGAAGTATTAGAGCCTTTATGTAATAGTCCAGCGCCGTCTACATCGTTAAATTCCACGAAATCAGTAGAAGAAAGGGCAGCAGAGACAGATCCTGTGACGCCCTCGAATGTGGAGGAAACTATGTGTTCGAACTCAGAATATTGCTTAGACACAGGGGAGAATCAGAAAAATGGAATCGGGAACATAGGAAGCAATACTTTATTAGTGGTCACATCAGTGGAAGCCATGGTAACTAGTGTACCAGTTACGTCTGTGATTCAGTCCAGCGTGACGAGGATGACCCCTATGTCAACCCCTGCAGCAAAAGAAAATTCTCTTTCGCCACTTAATATTCATGACTCCAAAATGATAGATGCATCTGATTCACAGTCTGGGAATTTTCATGTAGAAGCACAAGTCTCTCTCATAGCGACCAAACCGGATGCAGGCGAATCTGGCGAATTGGTTCCGCCAACACTTAAGGCAAATGCCAGTGCCTTTTCGTCTCTTACGTCATCATGTTCTGCTCATTCCAGTGTAAAGAATATTCAGACAACCGAAATTCCATTTCCTACGACACCCAACAGAATCGTTACGCGAAAAAAAGTCATACATCGTGCATGGCTGCGTAAACCTTCAAGAAAGAAATCTACTAATACTACAAGCCCCGAGAAAGACGAACAAGGCAAAAATGTTGACATTCCCACCTCGATTCTTCCAATAGTGACTGATATCACAAAAACCAAAGAATATAGGGCAAACGTAGTGACAATGAAAGCACAACACACCGTTTGCACACCTGAAAACAAAACGCGAAGTCCTCCAGAAGAGACCCTAGTTGCAACCCCACAAACAGACGCCGTGGGTGATGTTATTGACCTTTTATGCCATGAAACTGTTTCGATAAGCCCTGAAGATTTAAATGATTCTTGGACCTTAAAAAAGCGTGAATTGCATTTAGAGTATGATTCGATTTCTGGCATGCAAAGCTCTTCCGATAAAGTCGATCTAACAGTTAAGTCGTTCGAAATTGGCCCGCAACTTGGGGACAGTGTTATCAGTAGAGACTTGGAACCGGGTGATTCGAAAACCACACAGAGATTCATCGCCGGTGATATTGTTTGGGGTAAAGTTTACGGCCACCCTTGGTGGCCTGGTCGAGTTTTAAAAGTGGTCAAGCAAAAAGGCCAGAAGCCTGGGCACCAGCTGGTTCATGTGGCATGGTTCGGATCACGTACACAGTCTAAAATCAGCTCGCGAGTACTTGTGGCTTTTGCTGAACATTTTAAAGAAAAATTTCTTCCAAAGAAAAAAGGACCTTACAGAAGAGCAGTTAGTCAAGCCCGAGAGGTTTGTAAGATACCTCATTAAAATTAGTCTGATATTTCTTATCAGTAATATATTAAATAAGGGACCTGCCAGGTTTCAGTGCTATCGACGTTGGTAGGAATCAGGATTGTTAAAAAGTAATTTGGTTAGTTAAGTAAATTGAAAATGACGCTCAATAATCGTCATTAGAAAATTGACGATTTCTGAATATTTTTGTTGGTATTTCAACGTTATCATTTAGTGCAGCTCGCATCGTGATAAAAAGCAGAGATGGGGTGTAAAATTTGGATTCGACCCTATATAAACGTAGATATAAAAATCCTAAAAAGAAGGATCGATTTATTTAAATCTGAACTCGTTTGGTTTCCATTCCGTTTATACAGGACCACTTACCGTTAAGGCACATCTCGAAGCGTACGTTTCCTATTTTGAAGAATAAAAATAAGTGCAGACAAAATGACAACAATCAAGTAGACCAGGAGTTAGAAAGTTTAAATTTGAATTAAATAGGCTCAAATTTGCAGAAGGAAAAAGTTAACCTTGCAAAATATTCTTCCAATAATTACTGTAAGAGCACATAGATGATGTTTGAAGTATCCATTTCTAAACTTTGATGAAGGTAACTTAAGACCTTGCTTAGACGATACCGGATAGCAGCAAATAGCTTTTGAAGTCAGAGGGGTTTTTAAGTTACACGGTACCCGTTGTGTTCGAAACACACCTGTGCCCTATCTAGTATGGAAATTATTCAGGTGTAAAACCGGAGCAAAATGATGTCGGAGGAACTCCGAGGAGACTATGCTTCCATACTGGAAATGCCTATAGTTAGTTTATCACAATCGAGTTCCTTGTTTGAATGAGCTGCCAATTACGTTTACAGCAAGGGCTTTATGAATTATGAACACTATAAGTAGCAGTTACTGATTTACTTGTTAACAACCCTGATAGTAATACTTTATAGCTTGGCTCATCAATCCTTTCACGGATACATTATTACGTATTTATATCAGGTTCATACCCAATACCTTAGATTGACTCTGAATTATGATGTCTTAACGCAAAGAATTATTTGTGATATTGAAGTAATAAATATTGTTGTTCAGAAAATGAATTGTATTTAAGGAGAATTGAGTTGATAAGAAATAGCATAGAGAACAAGCATTCATGACGATTGTAAAAAGGGGTAAAGTGGACAGTGTTCCATTGTGAATGCTACTGTCCTCCTAGGTAAATGGAAGGGGAAGACAAGACTTCGACATGGTTTAGACTTCGCTGATTTATTTTCTAGGAAGAGAACCTCTCGAGTTAAATATAATTGGACAAGACGCTATTAATGTGAATAATACAACTTATGTGCTGCCTTTTAGCTCCCCACGCCTGGGAGAAGCCTGAGGAACCAGGGGATTTTTACTTGGGAGTCGTAAAGGATGTATTGCACCCAACTGCTCGTACCTTCGTGAAAGAAGTAGCGTCATTCATTACCTCTTAGTGTCATTATGTTGCCAGCGGCTTCTCCTATTCCAATCTATTTACCCTCCCCCTTCGAGAAATGACTTTTCTTGAGTACGCATAGAGCCTTTAAGTTATTACAATATTATTTGTGCTCTACCTTCTTTTGCATGTTTAATCTAAATGAGATTTCCTTAATAAGCTGCACTATTGTAACACACACGCAATCAAGTTTTGTGACATCTAACACAAGAAATGAAACGCTACTCATCAAGCGTTTGGAAATGGGATATTGAGAAAACACGTAAATATAAATGGTGAATCCGAAAACGTTTTGTTTTCATACACCCTGCTCCAATCAATTAGGTTCTTTCACTTTGTTTAGATGCCTCCCCACCTTTAGTACCATCCCCCTCCCCGTCGTAATATGGTAACAGAGAGAACGTAGCTGCGGCCATCACGTTACGAACGGCCACAAATCCATCTTTTATAGTACCATTTCATTAGTTTCATACTGTTGGTTTTTTGGGTGGTGCTGCAGCAAGGTTTATAAGCAGCCAGCAGCAGATATTATATTCTCAATTATTCCCTAGGAATTTATTTTTACTGTAGATTTCTGCGAGTGACACTTTTTGAAATGACTGGTATAATATTTTATATCTGTTACTTTGACAAGTTCACTGCATCAAGTGTGTAGATAACATACCAAAATATGCAACACAGAATTTAACACTAAAGGGTTAACTTAAATACAATGTAATAAAGAAGGGTTTCGTAATTCCTCAGAAGCCGTTCACTACCATTAATAAGTGAAAGGAGTTAGTGAACATGATAGAAGATGTCTGCCTTGTATGTTGATCTTATAATCTAACAGTCTGAAGAATTGGTGAACGTCGTAAACCATGCAATGTACTTAACTCTAAGGAGCAGAGAGGAACTTAATAACAGTTTAACAAGGCTAGTTTTGTGTCTTTTGTCAAATATAATGCAATTTCGCAGATGCATCGTATTTAAGTGTAACATGTGGCTTAAGAAAATATGGTAATAACCAGGAAATTCAGACAGTTCAATTATGAATTAAAGTTGGAGCAGATACATATCTACTGGTACAGTTACGGTTGCAGTGAAAAATCTATAAGTATTTATTTTCAGTAAACATTGCCACCTTCATACACTCTGTTACAATTTACGACATTTAAACTAATAAATAGCTAAATTTACTTGATTAGATTTGGTCTTACGTGCAAGAAGACAAAGTATTACTTCAAACCCTGCAATTCATTATTTGTAAGGAAAGGAGTTATGGTGATAAGGTTCTTGTGGTTAAGTTCTGGAGGGTGTACTGTAGGTAGTCGACAACATACTATTACTATGTAGGCCTATAGAAGGAGGGTTTGGTTTCTTTCATTGCAGTATTTGAAACTTTAGCTTTGCTCTCGTAAATTGTAATGTTGTGACTTCAATAGGACTTGTTTATCAGGTTAAAGCCATCAGGATATAAAAATTGTATTCATATCTCGCCAGTAGAGACAGAACAAGTGGATATAGCAATTTGTGCCGACGTCACTATCTCCCTCTTTAATTTTCGATATCTCCAATTTAAATTGAAAGTAGGACGTCGACCCATCGGCGCCTTTCATATTGTAGGGGTATAAGACTGACACCACGTTAAGCGGAGCAGCACAGTACTCAGGGAAGATCCATACGATCGTAGATCGATGTTATTGTAATATGTGTTCAATTTGAACACCAAGATTATTAATCATTATAACAGGTCATACATTGGAAAGAGAATACATGAGTGTGCGAGTTCCACAAGTTGGTAACACCGACTGAGTAAAAACCTACGAGAATATTCTTTTAAAGGAAGGGATTATCAATCTAACTCACGTACGGGGTTACACATTAAATACGGGGATCATCATACAACCACTATAGAACTTCCAATAAAGAGAAATATAGATTTTTGGCATACATCCACTGTCGTAATGAGACAATAAACCCCTAAGGTTCATAGGAACAGAGCATTGGTATACCAAAATGTCGTTTTAATCTAGCAAAACTTACTACATTTGGAAGATGCACTCGTTCGCCAGTTCCTGGTTCACCTGCTGATTCTTATTCTGGAAAAAATGTTTTGGTTTTCTGATATGAACTACCTATACGTGTGTAAAAGGACGCTCAGTGTACTCATTATACAAAAAGATTATACAAGTATCCATAATCAAGTATCAATGGTTGTTAGGCCGAATCTGCAAAGTGACAGAGGAACGAGAACATTTGACCAGAGTACTTTTCTTAGCAGTGAGTTCAATTGTAGTTTTTTCATATGCAACATTACCATACCTTTTGTCCACATGTGTGTTTGCATAAAAGGATACATTTGTTTGATAAGAGAATTTTAATCCAGGAGACGACTGGCGCCGTCTGCTTCATTTATATCTTTTCCAGTTTCGTGAACAGCCATTAAGAGCAGCTAGCTGAAGACTTACTCAAATTGTCTTCCCCCAATTTTTCAACGACCTCACCCCCTTGAACTTTGCACGTGCCGTGAAGTACAGTTACGATGTGACAATTGCTCATTGCATGATACGTGACGTCATGGATCGTGTCATTCTGACGTAGTAGCACACGTCATAAGCTAGTTTAAAAGCTATCCTAACTGGAGTCTAGGTTGTTACCATAACCACTACCATGTAGTTCTAATCTGTGCGTTGGTATCATTGCATTTGTCCCAACATGTTTATAGCGTACTTGTAGAACAAGCAACTCCAGCATACGAGACTGAACACTTCAGGATTTTCAGGAAACATCAACATTCAATGTCGGCGGCTGATTCGCTTTGCTTTTCTCTTCCCTTTTACACAATACTGCATGCAATTGTAAGGTAATTCGTTGAACAACAAAAGAATAGGCTATTAGAGAGACTCTTACGTCGGTTACAGTAATTTTCCAGAATGGAGTTATAGCCTACCACGGGCTTTTGTTCAAGACCCTAACCCTCTTACACCCCTCCCCCATGTCTTATATATTTCCGTTAATATAGAGAATACAGAATACGTGACTCGAAAATTATGAGCTCCCCCCATCTAAGTGGCAATCAATCGTAGCAACTAGGTGGTATTATGTCTGCTTATCAATTAACGAAGCATCTGTGAATGTAAGTAACTATATTCATAGCTTGCGCCATGATTGTGAAAATCTTTGCCGTCTCTTCAAGAGCAGCAGCAATTACAGGTGTAGCTGTTAAACAGTGTTTCTCTAAACCAACATTGCTTTGTTTGTTACGTTGTTCTTATCTTGGCCACTTATTGTCTACTTGCGCTTAAAGTTTAAAAAGAATGCACTTTTTGTGTAAATTTGGTTCAAAATAGAAAGAATAAACTAACAGATCCTCTATTGTAACAAGTGAAATGCAAGGCGCAGATCGTAATCTGCTTATAAAAAGCAGTCAGGATCAAAATCTTAAAAAAAGACGCGTTGAGATTTTTCTTCTTTTAAGCTAACGTTTCGTCAAACTTTCTTGTTGACATCTTCAGAGTAACGAGAAACTAATTTCTAAGTATGCCCAGCCCAAACCCAAGGTGATTAGAATTTGGCTGGTTTCCACTACATCAAAGATTTTCCGTTACCATACTTACAATTTAAAGGAAATAGTGAAAACAGTTTGTATCAAAAAGCTCTGCCAAGTTCAAATTTTAAAGTCAGTTGTAATTTGAACAGAGCATTATTTCAATTGAATTTCGCCTACTTAACCTGACAAAGAACGTACGTTGTCGTCTTAAAAATGTCTTTTAAGTGCTTAGCATTAGCTGCTTGTTTTCAAATATTCCGTCAGTTAAGACAAGGCGCCCGTGCACTGCACTGTGATAGCCTTTTGCCAGTCCCTCAATCAAAGACCCCTGATGAGGCAGTGGGATCGACATTGAAACTACCTTAAATAAACAGAAAAACCACCAAACCGGCTAACTAATAAATAAAGGGCAGCTGGGGCGTCCAAGGGTGACGCCCCTAAATTTAGGCTACCGAGAAGAGATGCAAGCCATGAAGCAGGCTCAACCGCCCAGTAGGACCGCCTCTCACGGACCATGGACAGCAACTGCCATCAATGTGTCATCAATGAAAACAGATACAACACATGATCCTAGCGAAATGACCGAGAAGCGAGAAGTGGCAGCCTTCTGCCACTGCTGTCACCTGAAGACACGTTCATTGAATTGACAGAGTTTCAACAATAGATTTCAGATTTTTCTTCGATAAAATAGGAAACATCGACTAAAGGACGGTGTATTTATGCCGAGGGGTTGACATTGGCCAACATATTCAATAGCTTCTGTAAGACACACCATTCGAGTCTTCTCAAAAGCCAGTTGTTTAGTTTCGAACTTTGATAGGATAAAATAGGATCCTTTTTTCCCTACAAATGC
Source organism: Alatinidae sp. Z8VKAUB7J3 (assembly GCA_010016025.2). Taxonomy (NCBI): domain Eukaryota; kingdom Metazoa; phylum Cnidaria; class Cubozoa; order Carybdeida; family Alatinidae; species Alatinidae sp. Z8VKAUB7J3. The sequence goes on from JAAAKM020000498.1 coordinate 4,794,658, forward strand.
TTATTTTGTCTCAAACTTCGTACCAGTGATTCTTTTTGTAACAATACTTTTATTTCTTTTTTGTAACACACATTTTTATATAGCAGCCTCTCAACCAAAAAACCCTGAATAGCAGTGGGCCCGATTTTTAAACTACCCTACATAAACAGAAAAAACACCAAAAAGCATTATATTGCTCTTGCTTATATATTTTGTTTAAGATAGAACTCGACTCTCCTAAGGAAAGAACGCTGGAGTATGTTTGAATTTATAATAGTGGAGATACAAAAGCACTGTGTGTCCTTGCTGCTTAACTCTCTTGTTTTGCCAAGGGCTTAAATTATCGGTTTAAATCGTATGAATGATTAATTTGTTATAGGGAAGATCCCGTAGTAAATGAAAGTAAGAGGAACTGTCCAGCATGACACTCAACCGAAGAAAGTACTTATTTCCTGTAATAATTAACATGAATGGTTTTAATGAATTCTCTTCTTGTACTTGTATCAGGTTTGTCCTGTATGAAAGCTTTCTTTCCTTGTTTCTATGGTTTACTTGAGTCACTACAAAGAACTCCTCATCCTTCCTTCCTCATATCGTGTGGTATCAAAAAACCGCAACAAACCGATTGCCACAGCCTCATAGATGTCTGGCAGTGCCCCAAAGCCATATATATACTCATCCCAATACTTCGCTGATTTGAAAAGAGATGATTCTAAAGACGAAGCCTGCCCAAGAATTGAGCTCGTGCTGATCACTACTGAAGTTATTTTCTTAACCGCAGTACTGGATTCTCACTCTCCGTCTCCTTACAAGATTTAGAGTGTAGTTCTATCCCCCAAGACATCAGGGGCAATGACAATGTGTGGACATGCCTTGTAATAGCAGAGAGACTATATCAAAGAATATAGCAGGTTCATTGATATGAATATTGCTTTTCGTGATTCTGAGGTCCTTTGAACGATTAGGTACTAGAGACTGAAGCGCTGGAGGAGCTCAAAAGGCAATTTATATTAAGGCAATACCTGTGGTAACTCCGGGCTCAGAAATGATCGCTCCATCTAATTTCTGCCGTGTCAAACAATACGTGTTCGTCTAAGCAATTAATCAAACAGAACATATAGTTGGCCGTTCGCTCCGTCGATCGTTTGAGCTCACGGTAAACTTAATGCGCCGCATCACACAATTGCAAGCAAGGAGCGATTGGACGACGGACAATTATTCCCAAGGAGAACGTCCCTGTGTATTACATTTGTATGAATAGCTTAATATGAATAACTTATTCATTCTTATATATATAGCACATTACATATCGACAAACTCACTTAATATCACAGTTTCACATATGGACATGGCCGTCGGCGCTGTGCCATACGAGACAAAAAATGTATCTTGTTGGATAACGGAGTAATTCAAGCCGGGCATCAGTCCTGACGGCACAAAATATTATCCAATATCATAATACAAAACGCCGCGGTTACATTGTTGAACGCTATGTTCCACATAAGAATTTCGGCAGTAATATTAGCTACAGCAATACGTCCATAAATATACTTTCTGTCATCGCATCTTCCTTATAATGACATAGCCAAATTGGCTATATTTACCTTCTCTCCTCTTACTCCTTTCTAGCAAGAGCAACGGCAGACATATCCACGTTATAAATGTATGACATTGTAAGGCGTACGTGGCTGTTAAATGTATAAGGACAATCTTGATCATTAGCAAACCTAGTAGAAAACGATGCCTTCTTCTCGAACTACCTTTTACGAAGAAAATATACGAATTTTCAATCAAAGTCAGCGCTGAAATAAATGGCCTGTATGCTAAAAGCCAACAATCAGGGCAGATAATTTTAAAAAACGCCCACCCCGTGGCAGACGTGAATCTTACATTAAACAGTAAGAGCATATTTTATTGAAGAAGTTGGTCTTGATGCGTGGGTCTCGTTTGGAAGATGATGATCACACGATAGTTCCCTTTTTTACATCTGTGCATTTACTTGTTGCGGTTGGTAAAATCTGATATAATCACTGTGAATGTTGGGGTCTTGAGTTGGGTATATAACGAAATTTCCCGCTGCAAACAATACTTTACAGGGCATGCCCATTGAGGACTTCCTTCGTACTAAGTGTTTACATCTGTCCTGTAATCTATAACAAGTTCATCAACAATTTTCGTCTCTGAAGTATTATTACAAGGTTCGTTCAAAACTGGACTGGCAAACAAGGAAATCAATCCAACATCTTAGTGATTATGTGAAAAACCATCAAATTGAGCACGTTGATAGTATTAAGAGGAACCATACAGCCACTCATATTTCTGTACCAGATTAGTTAAATCCCTCAGATTAAAACTAACTATTGATAGTTTAACTGTCTTTTTTATCTTTCTGGTGCTACAAACTTCGATTATTGATAAAATTGGATCAAGACGCGAGAGAGTGCGCGAGCACACTCGGCTCAATAGAGCAATTTATTAGTGTCAGGTTATTACAGTAATTATATAACAATCTAAAAACGACGAAACGGGCAATGACATTACTACCTCACGAATTTGGCAAATGACTTGACAAAATAATGTACATACGATGCTACTAGTTTTGCAGCTCTGGCTGCCAAGAACTGGTTTGGCTGTTTACAGATGTTACGTCCAGGAATGAGTTCTGCGTCCTTATGTCAATGCTGATAACAATATTATCTATAGTATAGGAGAACTAAATCCATTCTGTGCTATTTTTGAAAGTTAATACTGTATCCCCCAGAAGATGGATCCTGCTGTACGTTAAAATTGTCTGTTGATAACCCAAACGGCTTAAGTACCATATTTCCAAGATCTTTCAGTTTACCTGCCAAAAAACAAAGTTGATACGACTATCATCAATAGAAAGTAAGTTTAAATATATGTGTAAAAGGGGAAGTACTGATACGTTCAAAATCGAATAATTCAGTGACGTTCGAACCGTGAACATACTCGAACTTTACATCAAAACAATATATGACCTGATCCGTAGTGTTATGGACTTTTGATTGAAGAGAGCTATTTAAGAGACAGGAATAAGCACCTCCGATGAAGAACAAGAAGAACACGATTACATTTCAAACGATCCCTTAGCACCTTGCAGTGGCAATACCCTCAAAATAACATTCCCGGAAGCCTAACTAAATTTTGCCGTTGTTCAAATAGAATACTAAATTGTATTCCTTAAAATATACAAAAAGCTTAAGCATACACCGCGTTTTCATCCCTTGCAGCAAAGAATACTCTATAATGAATGGACTGCTAGCCTCTTTATGTCTGTTCTTACTCAACGAAAAGTGTAGGCTACACAGATCACCGTTTCTGGGGCAGATTGTTTAACATACTTCAATATTCTTCAGTAACACGTCTCCAGTTTTTTAACTATCAGCACGAACATACCTTTTCAGCGGGTCTCACGGGAGGTGGCTACGTGGTCCATCCATCGTGCATAGTATGTGCTATTCTTGAAATTTTCAATTTCTCGATAAGAAAACACCGGCCTATCACTACCAACAGAAAAGGTCGTCTGCTAACAAGCGCTTATCAGAAACGCCAATAGCGGCTTTGGCACGTTAGAATCCAGTGATTGATACAAAATTAAAAAATAAAATTTGTGACTCAGCTTTTTGGTTTTATCTGCATTCTCTTTGCTTCTGATCTCCCTACTATTCTAATCTTTTTATTACAACCTTCTAGTTCCTACCTTTTAGTATAATATTCTTCACTATTCGGATCATTCAACTGTGATTAAATATAACCTATAACTATCAAATACGTCCTTGCTGTCTCCTATTGTCCCATCGCAAATCACAATTGAGGGAGGGGAATAGTGGACGCGTTATAAGTACTTTGAGCGAAGCACGTCCGATTTGGAGAAAATTCGTTGAGTGACTTGAGGCTACGTCAGCGGTAAGAGCAACCATAGCATCCAACAGAGTTATGATCTATAGTGCTATTAGTGGTACCACTACTATCATTTAATGTAGAAAAACAATGGTTGGTGGGTCATCCATTTCAAGCCTTGAAAAACTACCTTTATTCCTGTGAATGAAAAATCCAAATGTTTCAAAGGCACAATTCTTACAAACCACTACGGGCACATATAACATGTTGAGTGATTCCTTGAATGTCCACAAAAATC
>JAAAKM020000498.1:4798895-4854382 GCA_010016025.2 Alatinidae sp. Z8VKAUB7J3
TTCAAAGGCACAATTCTTACAAACCACTACGGGCACATATAACATGTTGAGTGATTCCTTGAATGTCCACAAAAATCGTTATTAATAAAAACCTTTTCTAGCGACCACGACACCTCAATTTTGTTTCTAAAGTGTTGGTTAGTCAGAACCTCCTGGTAAATTGGTATTTTTATGGCCCCATCAAATAAGGATAGCATATTGCAATTTGAGATATCTTTTCCCTCAAATCCAACATATTGTTATTTAAAGCGTGAAACTGCAACATTACTGTCATTCAGTTTTGAAAAGCACTAGCAGAAAAGAAAATACGTCACCACCGGGTCTCCAACCCGTGATCCAAGCTCCCGTGGCGTGTGCCCTATCAACTGAGGTGGTTGATCTCCGATGTTAACATTTCTCCGATGTTAACACTCTATTTCTCTAGTCGACTGTACTACTGTGCTAAACACTTTTCTTACCTAACATTTCTGCTTTTAACTTTTCGTTTTTCTCCTTGATTTGCTCTGGAAGACGCTGAAATTTCAAATACGAAGAAGAAGAAATGACTTCAATCCACTATCGATTACATCGTCAAAGCTAGTTTCGAAGGCTATAGTATAAAGGTCTCCAATTGGGCCATACACTCATTTTGTATTAGCAACCGGAAACATCTTATAAACAATAACAACAAACACCGCTTAGGCATGTTCAATAGTGCTTTGCGTTGGGTCACATTGCATACCGAAAAATGATCAAAATCATAATCATGGTAATGCCCTGAGAACTGGGAGCGTCAATTTATATGCCGCGAGAACTTGACCCTATCTTTTTGCAGACAGAGCGTAAAATGTCTTTGATGATTACTGTACAAACGGTCACACGCTTCTATTTCCTTATGCACTGTACTTTCATGTATCTATAGAAATTGCACGTCTTTCAGACTTCCCGCCAGTCCACTGATACAAAAGAGAGTAATAATAATAATTAATAATAATAACGACATACAGGAGCTTTCCAAATTACATTGGCTCTCCATCTCCCTTAAGGAATAAAAGTAGATTACCCCCCCCCCCAACAAAAACCACAAAAAACCCCACAAAAAACCCCAACAAAACAAACAAACTGACAAGCCTTGGCGACCAAACCATCAATATAACAACTAGGTTCTCCGTGGCAGTGGTCCGAAATCTTGGCTCCGCAAAGTATGTTAAGGCATCTGGAACCTATTAAGTATACCCTTTAATTAGTTAATAATGTGACAATTAGTCCTGCATTAATTTGAAGAGGTGCCTTTTAACAGTATGTGACTTGGCGCTGGCGAGACTGCCATCCCGATAATTAATGCTCCTAAATCGTATTGCATGTTATTGAGATTCTGGAAGAGAAAATAGCAATCAGCATATAGTATTTCTTCAGTTGATAACTTTTCTTCTGATATCATTTCCATGCTTTGCAATTTGTTGTTGTGTTTGTAATTACCAATACATATGCCACAAAACAACGCAAGCAAGTAGTCGTTGTTCTCTACACCATTTAATCGCGTAACTCTTGTCTGCTTGGAACAATATCTTTTTAAACTACTGCAACTTTCTTAAAGATGTGTGTTTCTGTAACGATTGTGTACTTTGGCAACTGAACAGATTGAGTACCACATTCAAAAGACATTACACCAAAATGCCTTTGCAAAGTAACAATTTCCTAAGTCTGAAAGGCCTAATGACCTTTCGAACTTGGGATATTGTTACCATGCAGCCATACGAAGAATGAATGTTGATTCAGATACAAGTACAAGTAAGTTACCATGCAGGCTTCACCAGCTACTTTGTTTGACCGGTCTTGTTCCAAAACTGCTTTATAATCTAAAAAAAGGAAAGGACAAACGAACTGTCAAAGCATTACTTTAAAACTAGTGATGGCATACAAAAAATCTAACTGTGAAGATAAGAACACTACCATACATGGCGTGAAACTGTTATCACGGTGTCTTAAGCTCTTTTGTACCGATGGTGAAAGATTTGTGCAGAAGACAATCCAGCTAATGTTAGCCAATAAGAAGCGTTGAATCCAAAAACCACGCCCATTCGTTGTAATTTAGTTTCCATGCACTCGATGTAACCATGGGTTGATATAAACCCATATTTGAACACAAGATAATTATTTATGACGGAAAGCTAAGGCAACGGGTGTTCAATAAATTTACAAGACCTGCTAGAGATCCGTGTTATTGTCACGATGAAGGCAATCTTTAGGGTGGTTGATACCTAGGTCTCAAACCTAACAAATCGCAAGAGTGAACCAGAGATCACTTCTTAACATTTTTTTGTACAAAATCTTGAACTTAACTGAAACTTAAAAAAGTCACAATAAGTTAAACAATCAGTCAAGAACAGAGCAAATGCAATCGTCAAGAGATAGCAATATCGTCATTAACGATCCTGTTATAAATACACACGTTGAATGCGAGCAACACTTTGGCTCCCCTATTTACAATTTCTAATAGTTATAGATGTTAAGTATATTATTATTATATACAAAACAATAAATGTGGCCCATAATCTCCCAAGTAGGCAGGCCTGGCCTACTTGATACTGGAGTTAAATAGTCCTGGTCCTGTTACTTGGCGATCTAACTAATCGCAAAATATGTATCATGGTGTAATGATTTCACTCTTTATTAAATTTTCGAACCATCAACTCTCATACGTAAATCATATGGCAGAGAATGCCTGTGCATTCTTAATTCAACCCCAACCCAAGACCCCAACCTCCATTCAAAAGCTGCCATCTAAAAAGCTTCATACCTCCTGCACTACAATAGAGTAGGGCATTTTAGCAACATTAAAGTACTCCTTGATGTAACAGTAACAATATGTTTTAACACAATTGATTTACCTTCAAACGCTTCGTCCAGTTTGTCACTTGATTCGTAACTCTGAGCTCTTCGTAATCGCGCTTTCAGGTACATGGGATCTAATTCAAGAGCTAAACGCACAACAGAAAGTTATTGCAATTGCAATCCTTCCTCCGATGTTGATCAAGCCTGTTAAATTTCATATAGTTTCCTTGCAACAGCAAACACTGTTAAGGATACTTATCCACTGTTAATGAAAGAATCCAGTAACCTAACAAAGGTTTTGCCATGAAAACAAAGTTGTAGACTGAAACAACGTGAACCTTAACCACCATGATACTCCCAAACAACGTCATTTTATTGACTGTACTTTACTTGTGATGCAGGGCTTTAATCAACGGATCAATATGCGCTTAACATCCATTCGGGTGACGCCTAACGATCACCTTAACAATGCTGAATCGTACAATATGGCGATTTTTTACTATGTAAGATATAAGCTTCACCTATAGTATCTCGACTACAAGGGCGCAGGGGGGGGGCATGGAAGGGGGGGGGCGAGGAAGGGAGCCACGTCGTTAATACGTTTGATTAAGTCGAATAATATAATACTGTTTGTTATTGGCACATTAACGAAAATCATCTACGAAATCCCAGTTATGTTCAATTTCACCTGAATTCAGGATATACATGTTATCCTGTGCTCCCAAACGAGGGGCAATAGAATGTGATTTACATAGAAAAATCGCTTTGATAAGTTGGATGACAAAATGACCAACGAGAATCATAATGATTAGATTGATAAACAAACGATGAACACAGTTCGATACAAGACAACCGTTTTCGAATCTGATGTTAAGCTCATTCTCATCATAGAGATTAGATAAAGAATCCGTTAGGTGTTGAAAGTCTTTAAGCATCTGTTAACGATTCAGGGATCATAAACAGACTTTAAGTTAAAAATCAAACGCCTACACATCTTAGGAGCGACAAGAAATTGATAGATATTGGTCGGCTTCCCAGCTATTTTATCAGTAAATAAATACCTTACTTCCTGCAGACAGTTTCAGCAGAGCAATTGCACGACAGTGTTAGAGCTAGGGCATCCTTTTGCTTTTTCTACCCTCGCAAGAGAGCGATTTTGAGAACGGATGTACCCTTTGATTCTCTCCCGGCTGCGTAGTTTACTTAGGAAACTCGGCAAAATAGTTGACCGAGTCCAGCACTGGTAATAGTTGCTGTTCTCTTCCCTCCCTCCAGTACTTCTTGAGCAGTAAATTTCATGTCTGTAGTACCTCAATTGGCACAGAAACTCGATTTAGACACTAGTAATTCGTTTTCGACCGCATTCAGCAGATATTCTCGAAAAGCTATTGACTTCAGGAATAGTATAACAATACCCTTTGAGCCCTTTTTAAACTGTGAGTGGAGTAATGCATATTTACCACAGTAACCAGCTTCGTCTATCGTCTAGAAATATTTCACAATGAAGGAGATCTGTAAGTCCAATTTGCCATGGTGTTTCAGCAACAATACCATTTTTACCCATACTTGAATTCTAAATTCGAGTATGTAGTTAACTTCTTTATTTACACAACCTACTCAATCTGATAAATTGTAAGGTACCAAAGATATAAAGAAAAATCGTATGTAACAATATTATAAACAATGTCAAACAATTTTACTTCTTTGCTTACCGGATGTGCAGTTTAATATTGCTTGGGAATGTTCACCCTGTCAGAGCAAAGAGGAAAACGTCTTCATTCCAATAATATGATTGTGGCAAATACTTAAGACTACACCTTGATCATTCGCTTGTCAAGAACGGTTTGTCGTGGAAAAAGCATTGCAAAAAGCAAGCTACTAGTACTCATAAACGCTAGCACAATAATAAATATTGGAAATTTAGTTGTTGAGTAACGGATTCACTTTGCTAAACGTTTTCGCCATACACTGATCACATCAATCGTACGGAGCGAAAACGTTTAGTAAAATGAATCCGTTACTCAATGCAAAATTCAACTTTTGTACCACAAACCAACTTTTCAAATTTACTTGTCTTCTTAATTATACACATCTAAATACTTTTTAAATGCTTTGGGGGGAGGAGGGAGGAGAAGCATTTGTAAATACAGGATATTTATTTTCGAACAGAACTTATAAACTTCCGTCTTACTTAATTGAAGGGAAAACCATAAACACTTATTGACAGCTAGAGAGAGGAGGGGAAGTAATTAGTAAACTAATAAGTGACAAAGCAGTGGTTGCCAAACAAGGACCCAAACGCAATGTTAATGACAAAAACATTTGTGACTCGTTTGGCGTATTTTAGAATATGTTTTATTACTGGTATTACAAGCACTCTAGAAGCTTGTATAACCTCGATTTGAGTAGAAGTTTCGATAACTTTTCCGTTTGCAAGCATTACTCCAGCTATCTATACTAAAGACACACAAACTTGTAATAAGCTAAGCATTTGGTATGTTAAATGCAGTAAATACAGTAACCCGTAAAAACAATTTTTCCAGAAAAGGGGATTTGAAATGTTAGTTTTGAAAAGAACAGTAGAGAAATTGAAAATATCTCACCACCGAGGATCGAACCCGTGAAATTGACAAAATTCTTTTATAAAATTGCCGCTTTTGGTCACACCCTATGTAAAATTACCATCTTTTACCTTCCCAAAGAATAAAATAACGATTATACTGTCACAAATACGTGTAAACTTCCCTGGTTTCCTAAGACTTTGCATGAGCCCCGGAGATTTTTGGGCCCATGACGTACTAGGAGATAGTTTTACGAACAAGGGATATAAAACAGTGGGTCTGATAGTTGGATTATTACAAAGTGGTTGATACGAGGTTCTCGCAAATAATTTTTATCACTTCAGTAATACGTTTAACTAATTAACAAAGCTCTGTTTAGGTCCCACAACACTAACGTTTTCGATGTGACTGTATGAGGACAACTTGCACCATTCGAACGTTTGATGCTGATAGGGAGACGTCGCAGGTCATTAATGTACGCCTCGGGCATCACTTTAAAACTATCGTAAACAAAAATGTCGTAAATAATAATTTAAATTTTTGTGGAAAAAATTAAACAATGAATGAGCGGTTGGAAACCTAACTATTAAAATGCAAATGTAACACTTTGTAACTTTTAAAAATATTGTCGAAAAATCAACGAATAAATCAGTTCGTAAAGTACTACGTGGGAAACAACCGAATAAGTAATGATTCATAAGGCTTGCTGCTCAATGGACTCATATAAAACAACGTGATATCAATTCACAAAAAATACCAATTTCTTCGAAAAATATACAAATGAGATTGCTCCCATTATTACCAACTCTCCTTATGCTTTGCACGACTCAAAGGAAAGGTATCTTCATTTTGAACAGAAAAGTGTTCTTTACTACTCTTTTCTCTCTCATTTGTGCTCTCCCCTCAATTGGATCCCCAAATACGATATTCTGTCAATGAATCCTTCAAGAAGAACATCAGGCCGTACGCATACCAAGTGACACAATGACTGCATTAGAAAGAAGTTTGACTGTTTCCTTTATCAATTTGGCAAGGGTTCATTTCATTCCTCTTAGATTAGTATGGGTTGCTACAGGTATATGTTCTACATCCCATCCTTTAACATTTTCATTCTGATTTCTCTTTTACTGCTCTGACATACATAGCATGAATCCCAAGGCACCTTTAGTAGCATTGTATTTCTGTTTAAGATTCTCATAATCTTATTAGGAACACTTATCGTTAATTAACATGAACAAGTACTTGTACAATATGTACCAATAATCACTTTATCTGCCATAATGAGATAATTATCTCGGTTCTCTATCATTTAGCAATAAGTTAACTACACATTTATGACGTCTTGAATGTGGTTTTCTGCCTTGTGTTATCACGGCTTTAAGAACAAGATTTGGCCAAACGAGCTATAGGAGATTATCTTTAAAAATTCCAAACTACATACCATTTTTACATAGCACGCTGCGGTATTTGCAAATAGAATGGCTTTCTCTTGAGTAAAGTCACTAAGGCATTTTTCAATTCCTTCTGTATATGATTTGATTGCCTCTTCGTACTCTAAAATATAACACATAAGAAATATGCACATAACATCATGTCATATCAATGCTAACTTTAAAGAGAGCCATTTCTAGTATTACACAACCACATTTATAACCTTTTTTATCGTTGGGATGCTCCTTGGGGAGTTTGAGTTTCTAAAACAAATTCGATGGGGTTTTCACTTATTTCGTGAATATGGTATATGATATGATATGATATGATATGATATGATATGATATGATATAAATATCATACAATATAATAGTGGCCTTGAGGACCAGGACAAATTCCGGGTCGGGCGATTGCCCATGCTTGTAATAGGTCGTTTCGCCGACCCCCACGATGGCGGTTTTGCCACGTAACGTTCGATCACTCATGCCGTTGGCTGCTCCCTTCGATGAGCGGCCAAGGTAGCAACCCGACCCCACGCGCCACAAGGCGCGCGACCTGGTATCCCCTATCAGGACATTAGCGGGCCGCGTTGATGGCGAAGAAAATCAGCCCGGCGATGATGGCGGAGGCCGGCACGGTGATCAGCCAGGCCGTAACGATGGTCATCAGGTGACTGCGGCGCACCAGCTTGCGTTTCCGGGCCTTGGCCCAACGCCGTATCTCGCGATCGGACGGGTTGGCGGGGTCGACGGTGGGTTTCGAACCGCCGCCGGCGGTGACATCGACCCGGCGATTGGTGATCGCTTCGCGCAGGAAACCGACGCCGAACACCGCGCCGACGGCGATATGGGTCGAACTGACCGGCAAGCCCAAAGTCGAGGCGATGATTACCGTGATTGACGCCGACAGGGCCACGCAGAAAGCGCGGACCCGGTTCAGTTTGGTGATCCGCTCGCCGACGATCTCGATGATCTTCGGTCCAAACAGCAGAAGCCCCACGGCAATACCGATTGCACCGATGGCCAGGACCCAGAAGGGCAGGGTAACTTTGGCAGCGATCTCGCCCGCCGCCACGGCGTTGACGATCGCGGCGAGCGGTCCGACGGCATTCGCCACATCGTTCGATCCGTGCGCGAAGGAGAGCAGCGCCGCGGCGCAGATCAGCGGGATCGTGAACAGCGTCCCGACCGATCGGCGCCGGTTTTCCAACGTGCCTGCGACCCGCGCGACGGCGGTGCGTACGATGAAATAGGCGATCGCAAAGGCGCCGACGCCGACGATCGTCAGGACCGTGGCATCTGGCTTCCAAATTCGTTTCAGCCCCTTCATGCACAGATAGACCGAAAAGGCGGACGCCATGATGGCGACGAGTACGGGAACCCAGCGTTTCGCGGCGGATATCTTGTCGTCGCGGTAGAGGATCGCGAACTTGATAAAGGCAAGGAACGCCGCCGCGATGACGCCGCCGAGAACCGGCGAGATGACCCAACTGGCGGCGATCTTCATCATCACGAACCAATCGACAGCCGCGAAACCGGCGGCTGCGATACCCGCGCCGATGACCCCGCCGACGATGGAATGCGTCGTCGAGACCGGGGCGCCGACATAGGTGGCCAAATTGACCCACACGGCGGCTGACAACAAAGCTGCCATCATCGCCCAGATGAAGATTGTTTTGTCGGCAAAGGAATCGGGGCTGACGATGCTCTTGGAAATTGTACTGATGACTTCACCACCGGCGATCATGGCGCCCGCCGCCTCGAATACCGCAGCGATGCACAAGGCGCCGACCAGCGTGAGCGCCTTCGACCCAACGGCCGGTCCGACATTGTTGGCGACGTCGTTCGCGCCGATATTCATCGCCATGTAGGCGCCGATCAGCGCCGCAACGGTCACGATCGAGTAGACCTCCACTCCGCCGGTCTGGAAGTAGGCGAAAACCCACACGGCCAGCAGGAACAGAAATCCGAAGCCCATGTTCAGGTAGCGTTGGCTGACCCGCGAGGAGGCTTTTTCGAGCTGGACGATCCGCTTCAGGTCTTTATCGACCGTATTCGTGCCGGACCGAGGCGTGTTGCTGCCTGTCAATCGAGACAGTAGTGACATCGAGACTGTATCCGAACTGTAACAAAAATGTAACAATTCAGCTTGCGTAGCGTCGATTCCCGCAAGTGTCTATAGGAGATCGTGCGGAATAGTCGTTATTTTTACTATATATTGACAAAATAGAACGAATTTCTTCAAAATATAGTGCAGATGGTTTTGTGGAAAAATTGACAGGCGAGGATCTGCGTTACCCGAATATCTACAGGCGGGGAACAACCGGCACATGGTGAGTTTTGCGACAGTTCAGCAATCTGCAGCGCTGCCCTACAGCTTTCAGGAGGGCAGCTTGAAACTGTTGTTAATCACATCGATTGGAACCGGGCGGTGGATAATACCGAAGGGACATATTGAACCGGGTTTGTCTGCGGCCGAGTCCGCTGAGGCTGAAGCACTCGAGGAAGCCGGTGCCGTCGGAACCATGAGTCGAAAGGCAGTGGGTTCCTATAATTACCAGAAGCGGCCGGAAAGAGGCGGTGAACGGTGCCGGGTCCGGGTGTTCGCGATGGAAGTAACCCGGCTGCTGGATGAATATCCGGAGGCCGCGCAGCGTAAACGCCGATGGGTCTCCGCTACCAAAGCGATTGAGATGGTGCAGGAACCGCGTCTCAAGGAGTTGATTGCGCGTTTCGAAAAGAACAGCTGCCGCAAAGCAGCTTAGTTCGTCTCTCTACGAACTTAAAATTGCACCCGCGTCGTCGACGCCCCATCGACAATCAAGTTCGCGCCGCTGATATAGCTTGCCGCCGGGCTGGCGAGAAAGACGACGGCGTTCGCAACTTCCTCCGGCGTGCCCAGCCGGCCGAACGGGTTGCGCGCCACTGCGGCTTCGTAGGCGTCCGGCGCTTCGCGCTTGCGAACATCCCAGACGCCACCCTCGAAGAAGATCGCCCCCGGAGAGACCGTATTGGCGCGGATGCCTTTTGCGCCGAGATTGGTGCTGAGACCGGACAGATAGTTGATCAGCGCCGCCTTGACGCCGCTATAGGCGCGCACCCCGCCCGACGTATTTACCGCCGCGGTACTGGCGATGGCCACGATCGACGCGTCATTGGACCGTTCCAGGAAAGGCACAGCGGCGTCGACGGCGCGGACGGTGCCCAGAATGTCGACTTCCATGCCGATCCGCCAGGCGTCCATACTCGCCTGGCCCGCGAGCGCGCTGGCGTTGGCGACCAGAATGTCGAGGCCGCCGAGCACTTCAGCCGTTTCGCCGATCCAGCTTTGCAGGCCCGTTTCATCCGTTACATCGACGGCAGCGCCCCGCACGGTCGCGGAAGACCCGGACAGCGCGGCCACGCAATCCTCGACCTGGACCTTGTCGCGGGCGCAGAACCCGACATGGCACCCTTCCGCGACCAGCAATTCGACGATCTTACGCCCGATACCCCGCGTGCCGCCGGTCACGATCGCGCGTTTTCCCCCTAGTCCCAGGTCCATTCCAGTCTCCCTCTCGTGATGATTTGTCAGCCGATGAACTGGCCGCGCAACCGGCTGACGAGTGTCGTGATGACATGGCTGATCAGGCGATCTTCTTCCGCCAGCCAGGACAGCCGGTTCTTGAAGACTTCCTGCGGCACGACATAGAGCGTCGTGTCCCGCTTTGCCGTCGCGGTGGCCATGCGCGGTTCGTCGTCCACCAGAGCCATTTCACCGAACACCTCTCCCCGGCCGAGCGTCGCGATGGTCGTTCGGGCGTCCGCTTCGCCGACGGAAATCTCGACTTCGCCGGATACGATGACGAAGGCTTCGTCTCCCGGTTCGGATTCCCGGAAGATGGTTTCGCCGGATTTGAACGCCCGGCTGTTCCGGTCTTGCTTCGGTTTGGCGCGTTTCGGGGTCGGTGCCGGTGATGCTGCCTGCTTTTGAGGTGGCGCCTTCCGGTCGAGGAATCCGTCGAGCTTCTTGGTGATAAGCGCGCTTATCTCCCGGCCCAGCTCATCTTCGCCCACGCGGAGGCGTAGATCGTCCACGGCAGCCGCGAGCGCGGCGCGCGAACTTTCCGGCGGCAGCAAGTCAGACAAAGAGTTGAGCGACTCGACGATTTTGAGAAGTCGAGTCAAAACCGGTGCCTGATATTTTTGGCCGAATTCCGAATGGCTGAGATCGAGCAGATAACCGACCTTCGCGGCATTGGTCGGCATCATATCGGCGATGCAAGCAACGCCGTCATCCGCTGACAGGTCACCATCCGCGTTGCCCATAACGATCCGGGCGCGCCGCGTGACCGCTTCGCAGATTTCCGGGCCACCGTGCAGTCCCGCATGGGAGATCAGTTCCTTGACGAGTTTGGGAAATGCTGCCCGATCGGAGGTTTCGTTCTCGCGCGTTAACGGGTTCGTGCCGGAGGTTTCCTTTGCCACCCGTTCGAGCAAGGTGCGCCGCGTCTCGACCATCGGAAATTTTTGCATGGCTGCGTTGAGCCGGACCAAATGGGTGTCGCGGTGATGCTTGCCTTCGAAATGCCCGCCGGTCAGCGCCGCCATCATGCGCAACGCGGTCGCCAGGTCCGGTTGCGAGCCAAGGATTTCCATAACCGCGCCCGAGCCATCCAGGATTTCGGCGCAGAGTTCGTCCAGATAACCGAGTGCCGCCGTATCGGGCCGCTTGTTCATCAAATCGAGGACAAGGGTGAGTTTGCCCTCCCAGTCCCGCGCCTGCCCGACGAACGCGGCCAGCGTCGCGCAGATGTAGAACGGCCGCGCCTCCTCCGAAAAAGACGTGCCGATCATGCGCAGCGCCGGGGTGAGGCCATCCCCGTTCGCGATCGACAGGAAGCGCTCGGTATCGCGCATCTCCCGGGTTTCGTCGAAAAGCTGCGTCGCCAGGCGGTACAGCAGGTCGATGCGGGTTTGCGCCTTTTCACCGAGCGCGCGCGCCTGCACGGAGCCGACCTTGTGGATAGCCTGGTCGTACAGTTTTTCGGTCCGGCGCAGTTCGCGGAGGTGATTGTGATCGTGCAGCACCTCAAGTGCCGTGAGATTGTATTCGTCGAGATATTTCCGCAGGACCCGGCCCGCCGTCTTGCGAGCCTCGAACCCGGTCAGGTCGGCAAGGTCTTCGCAGACCGCGGCATCGTCGATCGCGGACGCCGTGATCGGGCGGTCCGGCCGCGGGGCGCATTCCTGCTGGAAGATGACCTCTTCCTTGCGATTGCCGGTTTCGCGTGTCACACGCACCGCGTCATGCGGACCACCGGCCAGCAGCGCCTGGGCCCGGGACATCGCGACGGTTTGGGCGATGTGGATCGAGTCGATCGTCCACCGGCCGCCCGACTCGGTCTGCACTTCGTAGCTGATCTCGGGCTGGTTCATCGACCCTCTGCGTCCACGCTGGAGGCACTATAGGGGAATCGCCTCACCTGGGTAAGCCGACCGCAGCCATCTTGACGGCGCCGGTACGATCGGGGCCAACTGCGCCTTTGCAGGGGGGAGAACATGGCTGGCGCTTCAACGGTTCCTGATTTCCGGCTCGACGGGCGCACCGCGCTGGTCAGCGGCGCCGGGCGCGGGCTCGGTGTCGGTATGGCGAAGGGTCTGGCCCGGGCGGGCGCGCATGTCGTCCTGATGAGCCGGACGCAGGCCGAGCTGGAGAGCGTGGCGTCCGAGATCGTGGGCGAGGGCGGGACGGCGGACGTGCTGGTCTGCGACGCGACGGACGATGCGGCGGTGCAGGCGGCGATCGGCGGTCTGCCGGCACTCGATATACTGGTCAACAATGCCGGCACGAACATCCCGCAGCCCTTTGTCGATGTCGAAGCGGCGGCGCTCGATACGATGCTGAACCTGAATGTCCGCGCCGCCTTCATCGTGGCGCAGGCGGCGGTCAATCGCATGCTGCGGGACGAAGACCGGACCGAGCGCGGCGGCGCCGTCGTCAACATCTCCTCGCAGCTGGGCCGTGTCGCGCTGCGCGACCGCAGCGTCTACACCCTGACCAAGCATGCGCTGGAGGGGCTGACCAAGTCGATGGCGATCGAGCTGGCGCCGCAGCGCATCCGCGTCAACGCGGTGGGACCGACCTGGGTCGAGACGCCGATGACCGGCCCGGCGCTCGCCGATCCCGACTTCCGGGCCGAGATCATCGGCAGCATCCCCATGGGCCATCTGGCGCAGATCGACGATATCGTCGGCGCCGTCGTCTTCCTGGCCTCGCCGGCCGCGTCGATGATCACGGGGGCGAGCCTCGTCGTCGATGGCGGCTGGACCGCGCGGTGAGGCAACGGTGAAAGCGCCCGACTTCGCCTATTTGCGGCCGGACTCGCTCGACGGCGTTTTCGCCGCGCTGGCGCGCTATGGCGACGACGCGCGCATCCTCGCCGGCGGCCAGACCCTGATGGCGCTGCAGAATATGCGCCTCGCGGCGGCGGATGTGCTGGTGGACATCAACCGGGTGCCCGGCCTGTCCGATATCGGTGAGGAACCGGATCACCTGGTGACCGGCGCGCTGGTCCGCTACGCAGCGCTCGCCGACTCGCCGCTGGTTCGAAACCACGCGCCGTTGCTGGCTGACGCGGTTCCCTTCGTCGCCCACGCGGCGATCCGCAATCGGGGCACGATCGGCGGCAGTCTCGCCCTGGGCGATCCGGCGGCGGAATTGCCGGCCTGCATGCTGGCGCTCGGGGCGGAACTGGAATTGTCGAGCGCGGCTGGCACGCGCACGGTGCCGGTACGGGAATTCTACCGCGGACTCTACGAGACCGCGCTCAGGCCGGATGAAGTGCTGACGGCGGTGCGGGTGCCGAAACGGCAGCCCGGGCAATTTCACGCGATCGACGAGATCGTGCGGCGGCGCGGCGACTTCGCCCTGGCCGGTCTCGCGATCTCGGGGATGGCGGCGAGCGGAGCCGTTGGCGCCATCTCGCTTGCCCTGTTCGGCGTCGCCGACCGTCCCCTTCTGGCCACCCAAGCGATGGACCTGCTGGCCGGCCAAACCTTGGATGAAGACGTGATCGACAAGGCGAAACGGGCCGTCGTCGCGGCGCTCGATCCGCCGGACGATCCCATGACACCGCCCGCCTACCGCCGCCATGTCAGCGGCGTCCTGGTGCAGCGTTTGCTCGGCCGCATTCGGGAGGGGTTGTCGTGACGGATGCGGCGAAAACGGTCGCCATCACCCTGCGGGTCAATGGCGAGGCTGTCACGGACACGGTGCCGGTGCGCCGCAATCTTGTCGACTTTCTGCGCGCTGACCTTGGCCTTACGGGCAGCCATGTTGGTTGCGAGCACGGGGTGTGCGGCGCCTGCACGATCCTGGTTGACGGGGCGATCGTGCGCGGCTGCCTGATGCTGGCGGCGCAGGCCGATGGCTGCGAGATCGAGACCATCGAGGGTGCGGACGCGACCGGCCGTATCGCCAAATTGCAGGCGGCATTCCACCAGCGGAACGCGCTGCAATGCGGATTTTGCACCCCGGCGATGCTGTTGACCGCGGCGGCGCTGCTGGAGACGAACCCGGCGCCGACGCGGGAGGAGATCCGCGATCATCTGTCGGGGAATTTCTGTCGATGCACTGGCTATCAGGCGATCATCGATGCGGTCGCCGACGCGGTGGAGATGGGGGAATGACCTTCCAGGCACCGATAGGCTCGTCTTTGCCGCGTGACCGTGCCAAGCGGCTGCTCGCCGGGCGTGGTCGGTATGTCGACGATCTCGCGCTGCCGCGCATGCTGCATCTGGCTTTCGTGCGCTCGCCCTACCCGCATGCCCGGATCGCGGCGATCGACACGGCGCAGGCGGCGGCGATGCCCGGCGTGGCCCGCGTCGTCACGGGCGCGGACTTGGCGAGTGTCGTGGACCCCTGGCGCGGGACCCATAATCTGTTCCCCGACATGAAGGTTCCCGTGCAGACGGCGCTCGCCACCGACGTGGCGCGCTGGCAGGGGGAGGCGGTGGTCGCGGTTGCCGCGCACAGCCGCGCCGAGGCGGAAGACGCGGCGGAACACATCATCATCGATTGGGTAGAACGCCCCGCAGTCAGCGAGGCGGCGGCCGCGCTCGATCCGGCGTCGCCGGTGATTCACGACTCCTTTGACGGCAATCAGGCGTTCTCGGCAGTGGTATCACATGGTGATACGGAGGTGGCCTTCGCGGATGCGCCGCACGTCATCGAACGGCAGTTCCGGTTCAACCGGCATACCGGCGTCAGCCTGGAACCGCGCGGGCTGATCGCCGACTACGACCCCGCATCCGACCGATTGACCGTGCACCAGTCGCACCAGACGCCGCATCAGCAGCAGGATCTCTACGCCCGGTTGCTGGGGATCCCGGAGCAGAATGTGCGGGTAATTTGCGACGACGTTGGTGGGGCGTTCGGGTTGAAGCACCATCTTTACCCGGACGAGTTGGCGGCATGCGCAATCGCCAAGCTGCTGGGCCGGCCGGTGAAATACATCGCCGACCGGCTCGAATCCTTTCTGTCCGATATCCATTGCCGCGACCACACGGTCGTGGCGCGCATGGCATTCGACGAAGATGGCCGGATTCTCGCCATGGAGCTCGACGATCTGTTCCATGCGGGCGCCTATTCGCAGTATCCGCGCTCCAGCGTGGCCGAAGGAAACCAGATCATCCGGGTCAGCGGCATCCCCTACCGGCACGGGCATTACCGCGCCGAAACCCGCATGGCCTATCTCAACAAGCCGGTGCTCGGCCATATTCGTTCCGTCGGCCATCCCATCGCCTGTGCGGTAACCGAACAGTTGGTCGATCTCGGCGCACGCGAATTGGGCATCGACCCGGTCGTCATGCGGCAGATGAACTATCTGCGTGACGCGGATTTCCCTTTGACCTCCCCCGGCGGCATTGCGCTGGAAAAACTGTCCTTCCAGGGCTGCCTGGACCGTGCGCTGGCGCGCATCGACATCGACGCGTTCCGGGTGGAGCAAGCGGCGTTGCGCGAGGCGGGCGTCTATCGCGGTATCGGGTTCGCGACCTTCGTCGATCTGACCTCGATCGGTCCGGAATATTACGGCGAAGGCGGGCAGCATATCAGCGCCCAGGAGACCTGCCTGCTCAGGCTCGAAGCGTCCGGCGGTATCCGCTGCTACACCGGCGCGACGGATCAGGGGCAAGGTATCGATAGCGGTATCCAGCAGGTGGTTGCCGGCGTTGTCGGCGTGCCGGTGGACGACGTGAAGGTGAACAGCGGCGACAGCGAGCTCTGCCCGGTCGGCGGCGGCTCCTGGGGATCGCGCGGCGCGGCGCTCGGCGGCGAGGCCGCGCTCAGGGCGGGCCGCGAGTTGCGCGGCAACATTCTCAACATCGCCGGTGTGTTGCTGCAGAAGGCTGCCGACTCGCTCGACATCCGCGACGGCGAAATTGTCGATGCGGAAAGCGGCGCCGCGCACATGACCTTGGATGCGGTTGCGGAAGTGGGCCATTTCAAGCCCTACATGATCCCCGACGATGTCACCGCCGATCTGACGGTGACCGCGCGCTACGCCAGCCGGGGGCGGTTGTTCCTACCGGCGAACGGTCTGCACGTGGCGATCGTCGAGGTGGACACGGACACAGGGCTGGTCACATTCCACCGCTATCTGGTCGTGCATGATTGCGGCCGGTTGCTTAACCCGATGCTGGTCGCCGAACAAGTCCGCGGAGGGGTGGTACAGGGGATCGGCGGCGCGCTGTATGAGGAGTTCGTCTTTGACGAGGCCGGCGCTCTGTGCAACGGCACGATGGCCGACTATCTGGTGCCCATGGCGGTCGAGATGCCCGATATCGAGGTGGAGCATCTTGAGACGCCGACCGAAACCTCGGAACTGGGTGCGAAGGGTGCTGGCGAAGCGGGCACGACCGGGACCTTCGGCGCGGTCCTGAACGCTGTCAATGATGCGCTGGCGCCGTTCGATGTTACGTTGAGCGAAACGCCGCTGACGCCAACGCGAATTTTGCGGGCGTTGGGCAAGCTATAAGCGCGCGACACGCAGGAGAGAGAACACATGAAAATTGCCGTCCCCGATCTGATTTCCAATTCCTACTTTCCGGCCGTGGCCGCCGTGGAGTTGGGCTTCTTCCGCGAGGAAGGGCTCGATATGGAGCTGGTGCACTATTTCCCGGTGAACAAATGCTGCGAGTTGATGCGCGACGGCGAATTCGATCTCGTCGCGGGCTCGGCCCATAGCGCGCTGGCCGCCTATCCGAATTGGGAGGGCGCGAAGCTCATGGCGACTTTGGCGCAGGGCATGTACTGGCTGCTCGTCGTGCGGACCGATCTCGAATGCGAACGGGGCGATATCGATGCGGTGAAGGGGCTCTATATCGCGGCAGCACCCTTCGTCGAGCTGGGATTGAAGCGGATGCTGGCCGAGGCCGGGCTCGATCTGGAGCGCGACAAGATCAAGGTGGCGCCGGCGCCGGGCGAGATTAAGCCCGGCGTCTCCTTCGGTGTCGCCGCCGCGAACTCGCTGGCCAAGGGCGATGTCGACGCCTTTTGGGCGAATGGCATGGGGGCGGAAACGGCGGTGCGGGCCGGCGCCGGCAAGGTGTTGGTCGATATCCGGCGCGGCGATGAGCCGACCAAGGCTTTCAACTACACCTGCCCCGCCTTGATCGGCAGCGACGCCTTTATTGAGCGTGACCCGGAAGCCGCCGCCGCGGCGGTGCGGGCCATCGTGAAGACGCAGAAGGCGATCAAGGAAGATCTGTCGCTGGTGACCAAAGTGGGCGAGAAGCTGTTCCCGGCGGACGATGCCAAGATGATCGCCGATGTCGTCGAACGGGACTTGCCTTATTACGACGCGTCGATCTCCGAAGAGTTCGTGCTGGGGATGAACGAATTCATGACCGACCTGGGCTGGCTCGACGGACCGGTCGCTTATGAGAAGGTCGTGGCCACGCAATATGCCGATTTGTGGAACGCCTGATATGACCCATTCGGTGGAATTGACATTTCTGTCCGGCGACATGCGCTGGACGGAACCGGTCGCAATCAACGACCTGATCATCGGTGGCTGGACGGGCCGCGATAAGGCCAAGCTGGAAGAGCATATCGTCGAGCTTGAAGCGCTCGGCGTCGCGCGACCGGTCTCGACGCCCTGTTTCTACCGGGTTGGCGCCAACTTGCTGACGACGGCGACAACGATACAGACGGTCGGCACGGGCAGCAGCGGAGAGGCCGAATATTTCCTGCTGAAGCGCGACGACGGGTTCTGGGTGGGACTCGGTTCGGACCACACCGATCGCGAGGTGGAGGCCTACAACGTATCCGTCTCGAAGCAGTGCTGCCCGAAGCCGATCGCCCCGCGCTTGTGGCGGCATGACGACGTGCGGGCGCATTGGGATGAATTGATCCTGCGATCCTTTCGGGTCGAGGGCGGGGAGAAGGTTCTTTACCAGGAAGGGACGGTTGCCTCGATGATCGACCCGATCGATCTTGCGGCGCAATATGCCGATGATGTCGCACCGCTCGAGACGGGCCAGGCGATGTTTGGCGGCACGCTACCGGTCATCGGCGGCATCCAGGGCGCGCCGCGTTTCGAACTGGAACTGGAAGATCCGGTGCTGGACCGCAAAATCACGCATGGCTACGACATGACCAACTTGCCGAACATCGGATAGGGACAAAACGATGCCGAAACCGCATATCGAATTCACCGCCTTGAACATGGACGAAGGGTGGGAAGTGCCGCCCGGCTATCCGGAAGGGATCAAGCAGAAGGTCTTGACGTCGGACCTGGATGAAACGAACAAGACGGGCAGCCGATCGAGGCTGCTGCGCTTCGACCCGGGCGCCTTTTCGACGGAACCGTTCGTGCACGACCATTGGGAAGAGGTCTATCTGGTCCAGGGCACTCTGACCGTGGGCAACGATGCGCAAGGCAATGGCGGCGAGCCCTTCGACGCCCCGACCTACGCCTGCCGCCCGCCGGGCGCCTATCACGGGCCGTTCAAGTCGGACGGCGGCTGCCTGCTCTTCGAGCTGCACTATTACGCACCGGTGGAGTAGGCGGATCGCGAAATTTGTTAAAGGTCCAGCGCCAAGTTAAGGATTAATCCCCTCACCCTACCCTCTCCCCAGGGAGAGGGTTTCCTGTTGCGCACGAACATCGCTCCCTCTCCTTGGGGAGAGGGTGGGGGTGAGGGGAAGACCCTTTTGCTCAGACGAGTCCGCTAGGAAAGCTGGCGGTACTTGCCGCGGTAGAAGATCAGCGGCGGTTCGTCGCCGCCATTCACCAGCTCGTCGACGCGGGCGACGACGATGTAGTGGTCGCCGCATTCGTACTGGGCGTGCTTCGTGCACAGCAGGACGCCGTGGTTGGGCTCGATGATGGGGGCCGAGTTGGGGCCCTCGCGGTAGGATACGCCCTTCCACTTGTCCGGCCCGGTCTTGGCGAACTGATTCGACAATTCCTGTTGGTCTTGGCGCAGCATGTTCAGGGCGAACTTTTCGGTCTCCAACAGGGTATCGAATTCCGTCAGCGAATCCGCGATGCAGAAGGAGACCAGCGGCGGATCCAGCGACACCGAAGAAAAGGAATTCATGGTCACGCCGATCAGGCCTTCCGCGCCGCCTGAGCAGGTCATGACCATCACGCCCGTCGCGAAGCTGCCGACCGCGTCGCGGAATGCCCGTTGGTCGAGCGCTGAATTTTCGGTACTGGCCATGGGTCGCCGGAGTCCCTGTCGCTGATGTTGGCTGCTACTATAGCCATCGGCCCCTCATTGCCAAATCCGCCGTATCGGTGCCGCGTATCCGCAGGAAAGGGAAATTATGGCGATCTCACCGAAGCTCCAATCGACGGGAGCGCCTTTGAAAGATGACCGGTTTCCCGGCGGTTTGCGCACCGGCGCGCAGTATCTTGAAACGCTGCGCAATGACGGGCGGCGGGTCTTCGTCGATGGCGAGGAAGTCGGCGATGTGACGTCGCATCCGGCCTTTGCCGAGGCCGCCCAAACGATCGCGGGATTGTTCGACATCGCCCGCGATCCGGCGAATGCCGACCTCATGACCTATACCTCGCCAACCTCGGGCGCACCGGTGAACCGGATCTGGCAGATGCCCGACTCGATCGAGGCCTTGCAGCAGCGCCGCGCCGCAATCGAGCGCTGGTCGGAGGAGAGCTTCGGCTTTATGGGGCGCACGCCGGACCATGTCGCCGGCTTCTTCGCCGGTTTCGCCGCGGCGCCGCAGGTGCTGGCGCGTGACGGCAACGAACGGTTCGCCGACAACGCGCTGCGCATCTACGAGTTCCTGCGCGACAATGATGTCTACATCACCTACACGATCGTGCCGCCGCAGATAGATCGGTCGAAACCGGCGCACCAACAGGACCCGCCGGACCTGTATTGCGGTGTCGTCAAGGAGCGCGACGACGGCATCGTGATCAAGGGCGCGCAGATGCTCGGCACCGGGTCGGTGTTCTCCGATTATGTGCATCAGAGCACGATCCACCCGATGCGGCCCGGCGACGAGAACCACGCGATATCGCTGATCGTGCCGTGCAATGCGCCCGGGGTGAAGATCCATTCACGGCGTTCCTACGCCCGCGCGGCATCCAGCATGTACGATTATCCGCTGGCGACCCGCTTCGACGAGACGGATTCGCTGGTCGTCTACGACAATGTCTTCGTGCCGTGGGAACATGTCTTCGTCTACAAGAACCTCGATATCTGCGGCGCGCAGTGGTTCGAGACGCCGGCCCATATCCTGGGCAACAACCAGGCGCAGATTCGGTTCGTCACCAAGCTGCGCTTCCTGACCGGGCTGGCGCAGCGCATCACCCAGATGAACGGCATCAATAAAATGCCGCCGGTGCAGGGTCAGATCGCCGACATCGCGGTGCAGGCGGCGATGTATGAGGGTCTGCTCGACGGTCAGATCGCCAAGGCGCAGCCGAATGAGAACGGCGTTTACGTGCCACACCCGCAGACCCACTACGCGGCGATGGTGATGCAGTCACGGCTCTATCCCGAGATCCTGGAGGTGCTGCGCGAACTGACCGGCGGCGGCATGATCCAACTGCCCTCCAACGTGAAAGATTTCGACACGCCGGAAGCGGGCGACGATATCCGCCGCTATGTGCAGTCGCCGGACTGGCCAGCGGAAGAGCGGGTCAAGCTGCTGAAGCTGGCCTGGGATGCGGTCGGCTCCGAATTCGCCAGCCGCCACGCCCAGTACGAAAAGTTCTACGCCGGCGCGCCCTTCATCGTGAAGAACCGCTTCATGTGGAACTACGATTTCGGGACTACGGAGCGGCTCGTCGACAAGGCGCTAGCGGGTTACGACATGACAGGACGGATCGAAAACAAATAGATCGGTTGCCATGCCGCTGGTGTCTTCGGACGCACGCCCTGTTGCCACGATTATCGCAACGATCAAAGACGCTTACGCATTTCTTTGGCGCGAAAAAAGCGGCATTGTTTGGGCGATGCTCATCCCGCTTGCCGCCTACCTGTGCATCCGCCTCATTGTCTTTTATCTAGATATCTACTTGATAGGCGAGACGGTCTACTATCATCCGATAGAGTTGAACCCTCCGCATTCGAATTGGCACGCGATCCTGTGGTGGTCCGCAAAGGCCGCCTATTGTCTTGTCGATGCCGTGTTTCTTTATGCCGTACATTGCGCTGTTGCGGCTGGAGGTTTCGGGAGACCCGCGTTGCTGTGGCGGATCGGAAGAAGTCAGCTGCGTTACTTCTTTTGCAGCCTGGTCTTTGTCGGCGTGCCGCTGTTCGTACCGACGACGTCGGGTCTTCGCTACGGCCCGCTGGATGGTTTGAAATCACGGTCTTGGTCGAGAAATTCGCGACGATTGCCGGTAACATTGATCAGCTGAATTGGCTGTCGGCTTTCATTTTATTCATTTTGATTTTCTGGATTGTCGGGCTTGCGATTGTCTTTCTATTCGCCAGTATCCTCAATGATGCTGCGCAGGGAATGCGCGTTTTCGCCGCGTCTCGGATGAAAGAGTCATTTGTCCGATTTCGCGCCATTTTTCTTCTCCTGTTCATCGCGTTCTTGATCGCCGCGCAGCCGATGTTCCTGTTCGGAGATTTTGTTGCTGAGCTTTATTCGTTCGGCGCATTTTACGAATTCCGAGTAACGCCGGCCGGCGATCTCGTCTGGGCCTCGATAACGTCGGTCGCCGAGTGGTTCGTGCGGTTTTGGGTTCTTGCGCTCTTCGCGGTTATCGTAACAAGGGCGGCCGAGCGGTTGGAACGTCCCTCCGTAGTCTGAAGCGCTATGGTGTGAAGGCGTCCGGTTGCGGGCGATTTGTTCGTCGTAGGCATTCGTTAGATTGGTAAACGGTTTTGTTGGGGAGAAGAGTATGAAAGCCGGCTGGGGGATACCGAACAATTGGGGGGGCGACGATCCGAACGATCTGATCGATATCGCCGTAAAGGCGGAGACGCTGGGCTTCGGCAGCGTGTGGGTGCGGGAGCATTTGTTCCACGCCTCCTATGTGGCGGACCGGCTGCATGACCGGCCCTATTACGATGCGCTGACGGTGCTGATCGCGATCGGGCAGGCGACGGAGACAATCCGGCTGGGCACCTCCGTCCTGGTGCTGCCGTGGCACGACCCGCCCCGGCTCGGCAAGATGATCGCGACCCTGGACCAGCTGTCCGGCGGCCGTGTCGATATGGGCATCGGCGTCGCCATGACAGAGGATGAGTTTGAGAATCTCGGCGTCGACTTCAAGACGCGCGGCAAGCGGACCGACGATTTCCTCGCCGCGCTGCAGGCGCTGTGGACCCAGGATATTCCGGACTATGCCGGGGATTTCTACCGCTACAGCGGGCAGCGTTTCTCGCCGAAGCCCAAGCAGCAGCCCTATCCGCCGATCCTGGTTGGCGGGTACAGCAAGGCGGCGTTCCGGCGCATCGCCCGGTTCGGCGATGGCTGGCACACCCTGCGGCAATCGCCGAAGCAGGTCGCGGCGGGCGTGGCGGAGATCGTCCGGCTGACGGCGGAAGCGGGCCGTGACGCGTCCAGTCTGCGTTATTCGATTACCTTGCCGCTCGACTATTCCGGCAAGAAGGATCCGGACCCGTCGGTCGAAGACCGCACGATCCTGCGCGGTAGCGACGACGACATGGCGGAAACCATCATCGCCTATCGCGAGGCCGGGCTGGACGAGATCATCGTCAGCGTGAACACGGCGGATCTATCCGAGAATACGGAGACGATGGCCCGGTTCATGGAAGGAGCCTGGACGAAGATTTAACCGGTTCTCCCCTCACCCCAACCCTCTCCCCAGGGAGAGGGAGGGACCCGCGAAGCGGGAGGGTGAGGGGAGAATGGCCAATCTTTGTCAGCCCGTCACCCGGCCGCGCGGGTGGCCGAAGCGTTCGGTCAGGACCGCTTCGAGTTCCTTGTCGCTGCTCGCGACCCAGGCGCCGGGCCTTGTGCGGAACGCCGCCGCGTTGCAGGCGGCCGCCGGTTCCTCGCCCTTTTCCGCGAGCGCGCGTGCCTGATCGATAATCAGGCGGCGGAAATGCACGACGGCTGCGTCCGTCGCCGTCAGGTTCTCGCGCGTGCGGTCGGCGATCCAGCCCTGGCTTTGCTGGATCATGATGTCTTGTTCCGCCGTACCCTTCACGCCGGTATAGGTCTGGTGCTTCTGGACCTCGCGGTCGATGTCGTAGTCGTTCGAGCGGTTGCGCACCGGCATGTAGTCGGCACCGACCTCCGCAAAGATGCCGTGGCCTTCCTTGATCTTTGCCAGTTCCGCGTCATGCAGGTCGCGTTCCGGGTTCCAGGCATAGCAATACATCCAGCAGCCGGTATCGGTGGTCGGCACCAGGGTGAAGCCGTAATAGGTTTCGCCCGGTACGGTCGCGGGGCCGGTGCCGTGCGAGGGCAGCATGAACTGGGTCATGCGCCAGTAGAGTTCGCCCTCGTCGTCCGTCGCCCGCGCGCCACCGGCGACGAAGCCGACATCATGGTCCAGCAGGTCGAACTTCGGCCGCCCGTCACGGCGCATCCATTCCAGATGCCGGTTCGGCGAGTTGGCGTCCCGGTTCTCTGTCGTTTTCAGACTGGGCGCCGGCATGTGCAGGAACGAGAAGTGCGACGTATCCAGATCGCCCTCCATGATCTGCACCCAGTTGCACTCGATGCGCTGCTTCATGACGTAGCGCCTGCTGTCGGGGACCAGCCCGAACTCGAGCTGCGGCACCGCCGGCAGCGTGTCGGTCTCCGGGCCCAGATAGGCCCAGACGAAACCGCCATATTCGCGGGTCGGATAGGCTTTGGCCTGCATCGTGTCGTGCATGCGGACGCCGGGCGGGACGTTGGGCAGATCCACCGCCTTGCCCGCGCGATCGAATTTCCAACCGTGATAGACGCAGCGCAGACCGCATTCTTCGTTGCGGCCGTAATACAGGTCGGCGCCGCGATGGGGGCAGTAGCGGTCGATCAGCCCGACCACGCCGTCGCTGTCACGGAACGCCACCAGTTCCTCGCCGAGCAGGGTCACGCGGACCGGCGCGCCATCCGGGTCCGGCAATTCCTCCGTGAGCGCGACCGGCTGCCAGAAGCGCCTGAAATACTGGCCCATCGGCGTGTCGGCGCCGGATCGGGTCAGCAGTTCGTTTTCTTCGACGGTCAGCATGATGGTGGCTCCGAATGCAATGTCTCACCCAAAATAGCCAAAGGGCGCGACGATTGTCGCGCCCTTCCGCAATTTCAAGTCGCCGCGGGTGTTATTTGCACTTGAACGTCATCTTCTTCTTCTTACCGTTCAGATAGGCGGTGTAGGACTTCTTTTCGCCCTCGACCTTGGCCAGTTTGTACATCTGCGGCTCGCCAACCACGCCGAACTGCAGCGACAGCATGTCGCCGGAGATGCTCCATTTGCCCTTCAGCGTCGAAGATTTGCCGATATTGCGATCGGCGCTTCCGGACGTGGCGGATTCGTCCTTGTAGTAGAAGTCGGTGCCCTTATCGCGGCCCTTCTTACCGGCCTTCCAGGAACAGGTCATGCTGCCCTTCGCGAAGGCTTTCTTGACCTCATCCGCGGACATGAAGTTTTTGTCGCCGGCCTGCGCCGTGACGCCGCTTGCCAGGAGCGCGACGGATGCCGCGGCGATGAATGTTTTGATCGATTTCATTGGGGTCCCCCCTGTCGTTTCGTTCCCTGATTGCTGCACATACTGCAAAAACAGACCGTCGCCGTCCATAGAGGGCGCGAAACTCTGTGCCATCAGTCCTGATCGCCCAATTCGGCGCAGAGTTCGTTCATGCGTAACTCGCCGTCACGGGTCTGGCCGCCGATTTCGAGAAAGCGCTGCATGTTGCGCTGGGCTTCGTCGGTCCGCAGCAACTGCTCGAACAGATACGCCTCTTCGATCAGGCCTTCCGTCCAGGGACGTTCGGCTTGATTGACGGCCAGTTTCGCTTGCCGGACCGCGGGCGGCGGGAAAGAGGCGATACGTTTTGCCAGCTTGTCCACGAACGGCCCAATCTCGTCCGGATCGAAGATGCGGTTGAGGTATCCCCAGCGCTCCGCTGTTTCCGCGTCCAAATCGTCGCCGCCAAGGATCAGCTCGAGCGCCCGGCCGCGGCCTAGCAAGCGGGGCATCCGCTGCGTGCCCGTGCCGCCGGGGATGATGCCGAGCGGGACCTCCATCTGGTTGACCTTCGTCTTGCCGCGCACGCCGAAGCGCATATCGAACGAGGCGGACAGCTCGCTGCCGCCACCGCCGACGCGGCCCTCGATCTGGGCGATGATCACCTTGTTCATCGTGCGAAAGCGCTCGCACAGCACGTGGAACGGCTTCAACTGCGCATCGCGCTGCGGCTCGAAGCCGGTCGGCCGGTCGAGGATCGCGGCGACGTCGAAATGGGCGAGAAAGAACTCCGGGTCGGCGCTGCGCATGACCACGACTGTCAGGTCGGTATCCGACTTCAGCTGCGACGACAGGGCGTTCAACTCGCCCAGCAGTTCCATGGTAATCACGTTGGCTGGCGGGTTATCGATGGTCACGGTTGCGACGCGGCCGTCGCACTCGACCGTCAGCCGTTCAAAGTCGTAAGCCATTTCGGCCCCTTTGCCGTACGCGTTCAAACAATTTTCGTCGTTGGTTTGATTGTGATGTTTTCCGCTTCGAGGGCTGCCACGACGGCTTTACCCATCTCATCTGCGCCGGGGGTATCGCTGTGCAGGCAGAAGGTGTCGGCGGTCATCGGGATCGTTGTGCCGTCTACCGCTTCGACCGTATCGTCGCGCACGACGCCGAGGACCTGGGCGACTGCTTTCTCTGCACTTTCCAGCGTTGCGCGCGGGTGGCTGCGGTCGACGATGCGGCCGTTCGCGCCGTAGCGGCGGTCTACATAGCATTCCGCCGTGACCCGCAGACCGGAAGCCTTCACCTGGTCCAGGGTCCCCGATACGGCGGGCGCAACGACGATGATCTCCGGATCGAAGATGCGGATCGCCTCGATCAAGGCCGCACAGGCCCATTCCGATTCCGTGACGTCGAAATACAGTGTGCCATGGCATTTGACCGTGCGGATACGCTGGCCGAATTCACGCAGCACGCCGTCGAGCGCGCCGAACTGGTAGAGGAAGACGCTGACCAGTTCTTCCTGGCTCATCTCGATGTGATCCTGCCCAAAATTGAAGAGACCGGGATAGGACGGATGCGCGCCGATCTGGATTTCGTTCTCCAGAAGCGTCGGGATCAGCCGGCGCAGCACCAGCGGATCGCCGGAATGCAGGCCGCAGGCAAGATAGGCCGAGGTGATGATCGGGAGCAGCACGTCGTCAGCCCGTTTCATGGTATGGCGCGGGTGAAAGCCAATGCCTGTTTCCGGAATGACGGTTCGTTGCAGGATTTCGGTCGGAATGCCGGCGGGCGGCAGCACGAAGCCTTCCGCCAGCTCGGTCGACAGGTCGATTGCGATTTTGTTGCTCATGGGATCACTCCTCACCGTCGAGGGCGGCGCCTTCGGCCAGAAGCCGCTCGACGGTTTTCGCGTCGTAGCCGTGTTCCGCCAGGATCACGCTGGTGTGCTCGCCGAAGCGCGGCGGGTCGCGGCGGATCGTGGCCGGGGACTTGCTGAGGCTGTAGGGCGGTTTCATCAGGCGGACCCGTCCCTCGGATGGGTGGTCCGTCTCCTGCCAGAATCCGACATCGTCGAGATGTCCATCCGCCACGACGTCCTCCAACGAAGAAATCGGCATGCAGGGCACGCCCGCTTCCGCCAAAAGTACGGTCCATTCCGCCGTGGTGCGTTCCAGCATCAACTCGCCGATCAGCGCGTTGACTTCATCTATATTGGCCGTGCGCGCCTTCCGGTCTTTCAGGATCGGGTTGTCCCACAAATCTTCGCGGTCGATCGCCTTCAGGAATCCGCGCCAATGCTTGTCGCTACCCGGCAGCGCGCAGATATGCCCGTCCTTGGTCTTGTAGGGCCAGCGCATCGGTTTCGCGTGCCGGACCGATCCCGGCGGGCCGATCGAAGGCACAAAGCTCTCGCCGCAAAGATGTTCCGGAAAGATGAAGCTGACCATGCTTTCGAACATCGGCACCTCGATCTCCTGGCCTTCGCCGGTCGCCAGCTTGTGGTACAGCGCTGCCGCCATGGCGTAGGCGGCGAATAGGCCGGTGGTCTTGTCCGCGATCAGGGACGGGACGTAGCGCGCTTCCTTGCCGCCGAACCCTTCCAGCGCGACGAAACCGGAAGCCCCTTGGATGACGTCGTCATAGGCGGCCTGGCCAGCGTAACGGCCCTCGCGTCCGAAGCCCCAGATGTTACAGTAGATGATCTGCGGATTGATTTCCCGGACCTTGGCATAGTCGAAGCCAAGCCGGGACAGCGGTTCCGGCCGCATGTTGTGTACGAAGAGATCGGTGTCGCGCAGCAGGGCCCGCATCGCCTCTGCGCCGCCTTCGGTCTTCAGGTCGAGCGCGATGGCGCGTTTGTTGCGGTTGAGCTGCAGAAAACTGGCCGCCATGCCGGGATTGACCGCCGGTCCGCTGCCGCGCGTGAGATCGCCGTCCGGCGCTTCCACCTTGATCACTTCCGCACCCATATCACCCAGCAACTGGCTGGAGTAGGGGCCGACGAACACGGTCGTCATGTCCAGCACACGGATCCCGTCGAACGGTCCTTTCATTGATTTTCTTGTCCTTGTCTGTTGGTTCAACGGGCGGCCAGCAGGTCGTAGGCCAGCTTGGCGGCGGCGACATCCATGATCGCAATGCCGATGGAATCGTAGATCACCGTGGCGCCTTCCGGAACCGTCTTGGTCCCGGCGTAGATTTCACCGACTTCCGCGAAGATGTCACAGCCCGAGGCGCGGATATCGCCCGCCTGGTCGCGTGCGGCCTCGACCGACTCGACGAGCACCGTATTGGCCATCACCGCATCGTCGAGTTCGCGCCCATCCGCGCCGTTCCAGCCGACGGAAGCGACGAAGGCACCCGGCTTCAGCCAGGCACCATTGACGATGGGCTCCGTCGCCGAGGTCGTGCAGGCGACGATATCGGCATCGCGGACAGCCTGTTCGACATCGGCAACGAAGGTGGCGCCGATCTCCTCCGCAACGCTGCGGCCGGTTTCGGGATTGCGCGACCAGAGCCGCAGCTCGCGCCAGGACCGGACCGCGCCCAGCGCTTCGACATGCGCCCGGGCCTGTACGCCGTTGCCCATGATGGTCACGATCTCCGGCTCGGCGACGGCGAGCTTGCGCGCCGCGGCGGCGGAACCGGCGGCCGTCCGCATCTCCGTGATCAGCCGCCCGTCGAGCGTCGCCAGCGGTGATCCGTTCGCCTTGTCGAAGACCAAAATGACGGCCTGGTGCGTCGGAAGCGCCGTACCCGCATTATCGTGATAGAGGGTGACGACCTTGACCGCCATCGCGTCGCCGACGGCCGGCATGGCGGCGATGATCGCGTCCTTGCCGGGTACCGGTACCATCTGGCGGACGGGTTGTTCGACCCGTCCGGCGGAGAACGCGGTCATCGCGGCCTCGACCGTGTCGATCAAGGGTGTCCACTCCAGGACCGCCTGGATATCCGCTTCGCTGAAATAGGGCAGGGAGTCTTTACCGGCCATGTCGCCTCACCACATCAAACCGCGCGCGTGATACCGCCATCCACTCGGATGTTCTGCCCGGTGATATAGCCGCCGCCTTCGGAAACGAGATAGGCGATGGTCGCGGCGATCTCCTCCGTCTTGCCGTAGCGTTCCATGGGAATGCGGCCCTTGAACTCGGATTTCTCCGGCAGACTGTCGATAAAGCCCGGCAGGACGTTGTTCATGCGGATGTTGTCGGCGGCGTATTTGTCCGAGAACAGCTTCGTATAGGCCGCGAGACCGGCCCGGAATACGCCGGAAGTCGGAAAGACCGGATCGGGCTCGAAAGCGGCGAAGGTCGAGATATTGACGATCGACCCGGATTTTTGCTGCTGCATGATCGGTGTGACGAGCCGCGTCGGGCGGACGGCGCTCAGGAAATAGACGTCCATGCCTTGATGCCAATCCTCATCGGTAATCTCCAGGATCGGTGCCCGTGGTCCGTGACCGGCGCTGTTCACCAGGGCATCGATGCGGCCCCACTTGTCCATTACGGCGTCGACCAGCCGTTTCAGATCGTCGTTCGACTGGTTGGATCCAGTGACGCCGATGCCACCCAACTCGTTCGCCAGCGCCTCCCCTTTACCCGAGGAGGAGAGGATCGCGACGTGATAGCCGTCCGCGGCCAACCGCCGCGCCGCGCCGGCTCCCATGCCGCTTCCGCCGCCGCTGATCATCGCGACTTTCCCTTGTGCCATGATGTCTCACTCCCTATCAGTTTCTGCGTTTAACCGGACGCTAAGCCGACGATATCTGCCGGGCAAGCTTTCCTCATTGTTTCTTTCTCATTATTTAATCATTTCCATGCGCGTCTCTTGTTCCCTTTTCGCACCTTTTCTCTCCAAAACTTTTCTGACTGGCCACCTGTTTTGCCTGCCATTTGTTTTCATCCAGCTTTGTTGTGGTGACGTCACTTTCTTCATTTACTACATTTTGAAGTGGCGTGTCAGCAAAGAAAGTCACACTACTTATAGCAGTAGCGGTCCCTGCGTACCACGTTTTACGTTACTATAATAATGTTCATTAGGTGCCTACGTTACTACGAGATGCACAGTATCAAACCTACCTGTTGTAACATTGTACTTCAAAATGTTATCACTATAATGACTTGATACCAGCAATTCACCAGATTGTAATAAAGCAACGTCTTCTGGTCTGAAGCAAAAAGAAAGTGGGTATGACAATAATGAGGTTTGCGCATACATTAATCACACAGACTCAATGCCTTCTATTTCACGTCAAGTAAGCTCGAGAAAAAAGGACACTATGTTATGTTCTTACACAGACGTGTGGTTCTGTTACCACGCCGTCTAATAATTTCACTTCATTTCATTTCTTTCTCTTCTATTTTCCGTTATGTTTCTCCTCTAGATTTGTAGTAACGGGCATTGCTTTCTTAATTATACAATTTCCTGTTTTGATTCATTAAAAAAATTAATTGACCAAACATTTGGCAGTCTATTAATGAAAGACCCCTGATGAGCAGTGGTCCCGCCATTCAAACTGCTCTAAATAAACAGAAAACCTACCAAACAGGCTAACTAATAAATAAAGGGCAGCTGGGGCGTCCAAATACTTGGCTAGGTAATTAATTCTTTGATTGACTAATAATCTGATTGGTTAAGAGATTCGTTGATCAATTGGTTTGTTAATTGATGCACCCATTGATTGGTTAATTGATTAGTTGGTTGATTGATTGACTGATTGGTAGGTAGATAGATTGATAAATTAGTTGATTGATCGACTGGTTGGTTGATTAATTGAATGATTGATTGATTAATTAATTGGTTAAGAGTATGTTTCATTGATTGGTTGCTTGAATGCTTCGTTGATTGGATGATCGTGTCAGTTCTACGTCTGTGAAGCCTCAACAGCAGGCACTCCATGAAAAAAAATGTTTGTTACTTACCCTTTAATACCAGATGATGCATTTGCAACCTGGAACATAAAAAAGATCGCATTAGCAATCGAATAAAAAAAGACACTTGATATCAGTTACGACCTACCCGGTGTATTTGGTGGGTTAGGCTTGTAAATTACCCAGTAACATACATTACAAGTCAAAGATCAACATTATTCATGGGAAGAATATAACTGACAAAGACATAGGATATGATATGGTTAATATGCAGCATTGAACAGGCAGTACGTCAGAACTCAATCAATTGGAGGTAAAGAAGTACATTTGCATATGAAATTTCATCTTTGATTTGATCCTGCTCTTACATACGGCACCAACAGTACATATTTTTTACTCAGGGCTGTAACAATACCCAATAAAGTTTCTTACGGGTTGCCCATGTTTGTTTGTCAACATCTAACGTTGCTTAAATTGCACAGGTAATGCACTAGAATGAATCGTCTCTTCTCGATGATATTTTCTGACTTTCGATGGGCTTTGCGCAGATTGACGGGCCGGATGGCAAACCGAAATGCTGACCATCCTAAACAGCGCAAGACTGAAACAGAAAACGGAGTTACTTACATAAAACCCCAACAAAACCGTCAAGAAACATTCAATTTTGCCATAAATGATCTACGAAAACTGTTCTTCTCCTTAACTACGACGAGTTTAACTGAAAAATATCATCGTAAGAAATGCTCATTGCTAAAAAGATTCCCGAAAAACATAACACTTTCTTATTCAGACCCTCTCTATTTCTCTAGAACCTTTTCAACACAGATCGCATCAGATCCTTTCTTCTCGATGATATATCATAACTTTCAATGGGCTTTTTGCATCTTGATGGGCCGGATGGTAGTCCTTCCTTTGTCAAGTTACAGGGCGCAGAGAGGCTGGTCTCCAATTGGGAGGAGCTAATGTGGTGACTAGAGAAATAAAGTATGTTAACGTCAGAAGGTCACCTAGCTTAGTTAGCAGAGCACACGCCGCGAAAGCGTGGGTCACCGGTTCCATCTCCAGTGTTAACACATTTTCTATTTCTCTCCCATTTTTTCAAAACTGACATTTCAAATCCCCTCTTCTCCATGATATTTTAACTAGAATGAATTAAACACTTTCAAGTTCATTAGAAGTATTTCTGTATTATTTAATTTCTCTTTTGGCAGTTTTCACGACATGATATACAAGTTTAAGGATACGGTTTATTGGTTTCTTAACATAGTTCTTGCATTCTTTTTAGTTACGTATTTGGTTTTTGTCTGCTATAAAATGGGTGACGGTTGAGAAAGAGTTTTTCCTGGAAGATGTTAGCCTGGCATCCTTTGCAGTAAAATATGTCCTCGAGTAATTTTCCAGTTTCTACAATATTCACCCTAACATTGCGTCAGTTTCTCCCTCATACACTTGGTACCACATTTTGTGACTTCACGTTATTTCTATTAGCGACCCTCTCCATGGATGAGAATGAGCGGAGCAGTATACTTGCTACTTTTAAGTCATTCATCACAAAGTCTACTTGTAAATAAACAATTTACATGCGTTAAAGTGGAAGGGCACCTTGCTAGAGAGGGTACGAGACAGGGCTGTATGGCAACGTTAACGATGACTTTACAATGTGGAATTCCGGTGCCAAAATCATTTTTGGTTCATAACTCGGGCCCAAAGTTTACTAAAATTGGCATCGCCGCGAGTTTATGATGTGTATGATAACAAATAACGTAATGTCTGTTTTCCTTTTCGTTACCCAAAGCCCTTAACGCTATTATGGTTACTTTTGATCTTTGGAACTGAATAACAAAATTTTGCTCTTACCACACCCAGAAATTTTCCATCTGTAGAGTATTTTACTATCCTGTCGTTAATGAAGCTAGCTACATAAAGATTTCCTTCAGGGCCTAGGGCCATTCCCTCTATAAAAAAGCAGAAGAAACCATCAAAAAACCAACGTAATAGCTAAATTGATTACTATGTTTTGCTACCTTTAAATAACATTATGCCTACATTTATTACGTTTACTTGCAAACATCTTGAAAGTGGAAAAGCGTCACATATGAATTAAGGAAGATATACAATAGTAAAACAGTTTATTTAAACGTGCGAGATGAAGTTTCTCTTATGGATCCGGCTCGGTGGATCAGTTTTGCCTCATCCATACTAAAAGTAGTCGATTTTTCTCCAGACAATATGAAATACAACGCAATTTTGCTGGTGCTCTGTATGAATTCTAGTGTAAGATGTAGAAATAATTGTAAGCATATAAAAGTTAAATGCTGGCCGAATGGCTGATGCACGTTTAGAACATAGTTTTGTACTTATTTAGTTCTAGTTTCGAAGTAGCTAAAAGACTTCCTTTTACATTTCTTTTAACGAAGCGCGTTTTAAAATAGGCGGTACCAAGCAAAGTACGAGTATACTATTGACATGGCCAATCACAATGTCCATTTGGTAGTAAACTCAGAAAAACATACACAACACAGACATATATAATACATACACACGTATGTATGTATATTAAAAATATAGAAACAGTGTGTACTTGCCGCTGAAAATTATATCTTTCCATGTCTCACTTACCTGGACAATCTAATTCAAACTCGTTCCCAAACGCTTGGATAAACCTAATAATAATAAAACAAACCATACGTAGTCTTAGGGTTTAACTACACATCTTGAACCGGAGAGAAATTTAGGGGTACTACAAAGCAAATTTTTCACAGTTATTGTGGGGGTACTACAAAGCAAATGTTCACAGACACTTTTGCAAGAAAGGATCTGGTCTAATAACAGACAATTGAACACATACCCCCTCCCCCCAAAAAATTGGTCACCCCGTGTCTGGCCGAAAAATATGTACTCGAAACCTTAAACACTATAATTACGGAAAAGGCCAAAAAATCAATAGAAGTGTGCAAAAACTAAAGGGTGTGTGACTGATTCTGCGATATGATACAAGTCTCCTTTAATACATAAAGTAAGATTGTCGAAAAATGATGCCAAAACGTTATAGGACAAGAAAAGTAGCATCACTAGACGGACCACAATGTTATAGTTCTCATAGCATACATTATCAGAAGGGTAACTTGCAAATATTCAAGTGTCAATCAATCAACAGTTATTCCAAGTCTTCGCGTAGAGGACCAAAACATCAACATATCCGTGTCTTCAGGGGCTCTGATGGTGTATGCAGCTGTACCAGAATCAGCCTCCGCTGCTATGGTGCAACAACAGTTCTTCTGCAGTCTACCTTTACCTTTCTCACAATTGATGTTTCCAATGGTAACTCAATGTCTCAAGTGCTCAAGTAACCAAAACAAAAGACAAAGAAGCAACAGAAATGAAAAGCATACGAATATCATTTACAGCATTTTACTCAAGTAACACAGAAAATGTTACTTTTAAATAATGACTTATGAAGTCAAGATTGAAATAATATGGTGCACATAATCTGTATTACTCTCAAGATTTACCTTCTAGTCTTTTTCACATATTTATGGATTTGATCCGTTGTAAAACTTGCTATATAAATATATTCCCCATCTGTGAAAAGGAAGAATGAACTGCATTTAGGTATCATCGTGAAGTGGCATTTTAAATCCTCTCATCTCCATGATATTTTGTAACTTTTAGTGGATTTTGTACAGCATTGCAGGCCCCATGGTAAAGTCAGACGGTACAGAGACGTTGGTCTTTCGTTGCATTGAGCTGGATGTCCATGCCCACTAATGGATGATTGGGAGCTAATGTGGCAGCTAGAGGAATACAGTATGTTAACATATGAGGTCACCTAGCTCTGTTGGTAAAGCATGTGCTGCAATAGTGTCGGCCATGGGTTCCATCCCTGGAGTTGACATATTTTCTATTTCTTTACTGTCTTTTCAAAACTTCTACTTTCCATATCTGTTGTTTATGGCAATCTTGACAGAATTCATTCGCGAACGTTTTTTACAAATAGACAATACCGCACAAAACCAATTGGTACAAAACTTTCTTAACAAAGATCATGACTTAAATACATGTCACATTACAAGAGAATGTAATATGGCATTCCTTAATAGTACACTTAAATATGTACAAGTGTACAGTTAAATATGTACAAGTGTACACATAAACATGTACAAGTGTACACATAAATATGTACAAGTGAACAGTTAAATATGTACAAGTGTACACTTTATTATGTACAAGTGTAAACTTAAATAGTCAACTCTTGATCATCAGTAAAGCTACAAATGCAAAGTTAAACTATTAGTATTTGCTTGCAACTCTTACAACAATGCAAACTTAAACAATCAAGTCTAGCTTACAAGGGATATGTTCTTGAAAACAATGATTTTCAAGCGACCAATAACTACCTTCAACAATACCCCAAGGTCCATCCAGTCCATTTCCTCTAGCAAATGTAGACAAGGCATTTGATTTTTGTCTCATATCATCTATAAATAAAACCTGTGAAGATGAAATGGAAAATGAAATAATTAATAAATTTATAAGGTCAGGGGTAGAAGAGCCATGGGGCAAACAGCCTCTCTAATATTCTAGCCTGTCTGAAACAGTGCAAATAATCAATCAGTGAAAAATTAGGATAATAATCTAATAGTTCCAAATAGTGCTGTCTTACAGAGATCCAGCATAACTAGCATCGAAGCATTGCTCATGAAATCACATCTGTGCTGGTCTGGCTACATAGTTTGTATAAATGACAATCACATTTTGCAAGCACTCTTCTACAGGCCTCGTTTACAGTATAAGGATAAGCTCAAATCTAACATCAATCACTGTTGCTCATATCCGGCCACCTGGGAAGGGGAGGCATTCCATTGTTCCCCATGGTGAAGCAGATGCCTTTCAGCAGTACATGAATTTGAGGAGACTTGTGTAGCTACATCTGAAGAGAGAAGAGTCACAAGAAAGTCCTGCACCTCCCTGCCTGACAAGGTGTCCGAGTGCAGCCTGTGCAGCAAAAAATACTTATCACCTAGTGGCCTCAAATCCCATTAAAGAGAACATCAGTGTTGAGATGCTCATCTGTTGTAACAACAGGAAATGCCAACAATCTACTTAATGAATTGATTGATTGATTGAAGTATTATT
The DNA here is from genome assembly GCA_010016025.2 of Alatinidae sp. Z8VKAUB7J3. NCBI lineage: Eukaryota > Metazoa > Cnidaria > Cubozoa > Carybdeida > Alatinidae > Alatinidae sp. Z8VKAUB7J3. The sequence goes on from JAAAKM020000498.1 coordinate 4,834,830, forward strand.
CAATGGTAAATCATGTTCATGGATTCATGGTCAGCTTCCTTCTAATAGTCGTGTTAATAGTAATCTTATGTAGACAAGTGCTTAAATTGAACGATGATTGTGCCAATAGTGAGTACAAGGAATGCCATTGATAGGGAAGAACGTTTATCCACATATCTTAGGTAGTATCATCAAGCTCAGTTGGTACAGCGCACACCATGAAAGTGTGGGTCAGGGGTTTTATCCCTGATTATTTCTCTACTGTTCTTTTCAATGTCTTAGATTCCATGGAACTCTCATGTACTTGCTACTTCAATAATAGATAGTGCCAGTTCCGTAATTTCTTTATACAAAATATTCAGAAAATTTCAACAAAGCACATGGTTATGTTACATTAAAAGGACAAGACAAAGTACCTACCTCATCTGTCATGAAACTAGAGAAAAAGGAGAGCAAGACAGATAAATAAGTATCATTCATTTACAATTTTAAGGTAATTTTAAAATTATGACAGTAAGATAAAGAACACAGAAAATTAGCAACAAATTGGAACCAAGTCTAATGCACAGGTACAAGGTTCAAAAGTACTGCTAAATAACTGCTTTGCAGCCACTGACTTCCAAAGTGCTTGAGCATGCTGACTAGGCAAGAATATGGTATTTGCACACCAGTTATTCTAAACACTGTTATTTTATAAGATTCATTTGCTGACAAAGATAAACTGACCAAAAATTGTTCAAGGATTCTTAACTTACTTATCAATGAGATGACATGTCTGTCCACAAATGGCTAAAAAGTCTCAAATTGATGGGCAACTCATACAGGAATCATTCATATTATTGAAGGTATAAAACAAATCTTCACATGGTGTCTCTGTTGATCTTTTGGGAGACCAATTGCTTTACTACACAACATCTCTTCACGTCATCAGTGGTGGTTAAAGGATTGACCTGCAGCCACCAAAGAATCATGGGCCCCCAATTCAAGATTATCAGCTTCAATACAGAAGGCATGTCAATTACCAAATTGGATATATTGTCCACCCTGAATGCTGATGTCTTGTGCATCCAGGAAACTAAAAGGAGATCCTTCCCATAATACCAGCTATGCAACTCACCGTTTTCCACCCAAACACTGTTCATGGAAGTGACATATATATTAGGGACAAATCCATGATAAGAGGATGCCAAGACCTATCCTCTGATGGAATTGAATTTTATCAGTGAAAACAAGCCTGTCGACCATTTTTTCAATTTATGTCTCCCATAGTACCCTTCAGCTGGCCCAAAGATCTCCAGCTCACGGCTGCTTTATCAGTAGCTCACAAAGAGCATTGGACGAAAACAATCAGAAATGTTGATCTCGCACACAATAGCAAACTTACATTGAAAACCACTCAAAAATTAAATACTGACAAGCAACCAGAAACCCTGGTAGCAGCAGTAACACCAAATCAAGTTGCTCACCAATTTTTGTCAATGGAAAACCACCACAAAAAGAAAGAGGGTATCTGAAAAGTGTGAAGCAGATAAGGAGCTGTGTTTTCCAATTTTCCCTTCATTCACCACCCAGGAGTTGGAGAACGGCCTCTAACTTTTAAAGGTCAGTTACGCATCAGCCCTTTATGGCATCACAAAAGAGATGATCCCGATTTTGGACCAAGATCCTGCAAGTGGATCCTATCGCTATTCAACAGACGCACTGCTGACTGCCTCATTCCCAAGATCTGTGGACAAGCAAAGGTAGACTCCTTATCTGACCTCACTGAAGGCCTGCAACCTGGCAATGACCTCTATTGTATGGGGTACGTAACTCTTAACAGGGCAAGATCAAAAGTGGGTAAAACTGGTGATGACATGCTCAGATGGGGCTATTCAGCAGCTGCAGAATGCATCTCTGAAGCTGAGATCCAGACCATGGCACATTATGTCATCTTGTCCATGGGGACACTCACAGACAATGACCTAAGAGTCCTGAATGACACTGCCTACAGCTGTCTAGAGAGACATGATGATGATCAAGATAAAACAATCATCAGAATTGTACAAAGACAGTCACTATGCCACTTTGACTCTACTATAACTAAAATAAAATTCCAAAGCCATTTCATGGATACCAATTGTAACAAGGATTAGTTCCAGGGGGTGTATGGGTTACATACAAACATGTATTTATATTCTATGTAAGTATAATATATATATATTGACTTTGTGAAACTAAATATCCATACCTTGATATATACAATGCATGTCCAGCAGTTGACAGAATGTAAGATGGCTTCTTAATATCATGAAATTCCCTAACTTCCCGTTTGGTAATCCCATCCCTAGAAAAAGAAATAATTCACACATCAATGTCCTTTTTATAATAAAATTCACATCATAAGAGGGAGATGCCATTACTGGGTGTAGAGTTAAAATCTCCTTATAGATCTTCTCCCCTTCTATGATTTTGTTGCTTTCACTTTGTCTCGCTGCAAAATGGTGTCAGGAAACTTATTTCTAAGCTAAAACACACTTCACAGGCTATCATAAGAATAAGGCAGGGTAAAAAAGCTTGTTCATGACAAGGTTTAGCACTACATGCATGCAACGCTCTAGTCACTGCATCACCTCTGCAGGTCTCTACATCTATGACGTTAATTTGAACAGGCATGCTAGGTGCTTATGATATACTTCTTCATGTTAAATTTGAGAGAGTGGCACAAAGGTTTACTCAGCCATCCATCCCTACAGGTTTAGTGAAGTGAGTACAGGCTACGCTTGGAGAAGTGGTCAAAACTTGATCTGGGGTGAGAGTGGTGCCCACACCTACAACTATAGTGGTAGAGACTAATGAAAGAGGAGCATTTGTGCTACCACCAACTACAGTTGACCATCTTCTTCTTCTCTTAACGTGCTTATTTACGGAAGTAACCCCAAAACAAAGAAAAGTGACAATCAAATTAAAAAAACCTCCTTCATAAGACAAATACATACATATTGGCAATCAATATATTGGTGGCTAATTGTATAGTTTTGATATGAAAATTTATCATTTAATTTTTATATAATATATTATATGTATTAGGCTATGTATTCAATGTATTTATGTAAACTTACCAAAGTGTCTGTGCAGCTTCGACTGATGGGTTCAGAAATGATTCAGGTAAAGGGATCTCTTGGCATTTGCTGAGAAATTCTCTGAAGATCAAATAAAATGGATTGCAACTTTAATTTGATTATATATCCATTTCTATTTTCAATGATGCTGTGGAAGCAAATACTTTCAAATAACTTACGGAACTTACAACAGTACATACTCAGTCACTACCATTATAGAAAGTTATATACATTTGTCATCACCTTTCTCATTATTACAATTACCACAACTGTGAACCCTCACAGAGCTTTCCCTATTATTGTCATCACCATCATTCTTCTTTGTGTCCCCTATGCAGCTTCTTTATCCCCTCCTCCACATAATATCACCACAACAATGCCATTATAACAATAAACTGTATTTACGAAGTCTACAAAATGTGAATCTAGGAATAAAGACAGTTTATAAATGCATACGGGTAAACAATAGGAGTTTTCAGGCCTAGATGATGTATGTTGATGGTCAACCCACATAAGAAATTCTGTTATTTCATATTATCTGGTCTAGTTTGGTGGGAATACAACCAGAGACTAGTATTTTTAAATATACAGTCATAGCAGACATTGATAAACTATGCCACTTTTCTACAATTTTGGGTATAAGTATGGAATGCAGTCCACCTAATGTTCCATCTGAACACAATAACCTTCTCATTATTAGGCTAGCATCACCATCATTGTGGGCATAGTGTATGAATAGCTCAGGATTTTGGTTGTATAAATAGAACCTGTATTACAGCTAACAAATTGAGTCTTCAGTGACTCTGACAGGAAGTTAGCATCTGTTGACGTTGTCATTAACATTCTCATGATCATCACAATCATTTACCTAGTTATCCCTTGATATGCATGATCACCAATTGGAAGTGTAACAGGCTTAACTCAATTGTCAGGTACTTGTATTGCATTGCATGCATCACATTCTGTTCTGATAAACATAAAGCATCCTCCTTTTGTGCTTGGTAAAATAGGTGTTTGTAATGGTGTTCACTGGTAAAACGGGGCCGACTTGGATAGAAGTCTTGCAAACATTTTATTATTAGATTCCCTTTAGTGACAGTTACAGATTTGACAGTGAAAGACACCCAGCTGAAGTATTGGGCATTCCAGAGGACATAGGTCAAATTTGAGTAGGAACTGCATTATACCATGTAAACTTGGCATTGTTTAAAATTTATGATATTAAAAAAAAGACTGGTCTGTTCGGAATGGCTAACGACTACTCCTACCTGATCTGTTCCGAAATTCCTATCAAATCTGGCAAGAACATTTAGTAGGTGCATTGCTATTCTGTACCTTAAATATCAGATTCAGAGGTTCAAAGAGTGGTTAGATTTAAAAGATTAGAGAAGGGTACTATTTAGGTTATAATTTGTTATATATAGGGTGGATTAGGAATTGGGTAATAAGTTATTTGCACCTGTAACTGATGTAACTGATGTGATTGCAATTGATGCTAAGGGGAACTCGACGGTAAAATATAATATTTCCTTGTTATATCAGTTATAAATCAAATAGTGGAATAGGCCTATATACACATTTCTATTATTAGCACAAGTCAGCTCGTTGTCATTTCTAGCAAAAGCAACCTTCGTGGTACCGGTTCAGCTCAGATCACTTTAGTAGAAGATTAAATTATGGAAATCACCTAAAACCTGCATGACAGATTGTGGACCGTACCCAACAGCTCATCATGCTTTGACTATTGTAAGGTAAACCTTATCTATATTTGCCATGGCTCTATGCAATAAGCTGCTCGAGTTACAACGCTTTTAACATGTCAACATGTGATCGATAGAGCAACGCTGCGCCTAAATGGAACGGTTATACTTGGAATCGAACTCTACATCAAAGGTATACTTACAAGTGCCATAAGAGAAGCCACAGACTTCTTTTGAGATGGAAAATCATTTCACCTTGTAGAGAGAGTCATATATACATTAAGGGATCGACAATTTACCCCTTACTACGTGTTGTAATGTGCTTGCAGGAATAGTCAATGATCATTGTTGACGTTTGACGCAAATTTGGTTGCTGCCGTTGTTGTTATTGTTCCATCACAGGGGTCCAGTAGTCTGCATGAGCCATTGATCTATCAGGTGGAAGTCCATGGCATGAACCAGGGATCTTTGACGTAGGTTGAAGTTCTATGCATGAACAGATACAGAATGAATCTGATTATGGCATAAACAGATATGGAAACCATTTTTACTCCGTCTTTTCGTAACATTTAAGATTTCCTGTGCCCTTTAGCAAATTGGTATTCTGAGGCTCTTGGTTGGAAAATTAGACCAAGGCCCCTGGAAAGTGCACGTCGATACAATTACAAAATGCCAGATGGCAGCAGATGCATTTTTAAAACAAACATGACAAAATATACACTAGTTTGTTTGTCGTAAGAAACAAAAATATTGCGCGAAATAGCGAAAACAATACGTACTTAAATTCTTTTTTCGTCAAACACTTCTCTGAGTACAATCGTCAGAAATTATCGAAATGAAATGTAGGAAAGAATAAACCCAACTTTATTTTTGAATAGCCAATCAGAGTTTGAAATGCATAAACGACTTAAGTTTGTGGACCAATCAGCGTCCACTACAACTAGATTATTTGAAAAGGTATTATAGCGCGACTAAATTAGATCCTATCTAGACACTAATGAAACATTTCTTCCAACACAAAGATTTATTATCGCACTAATTAAGTAGGAATACAAAACCTACTCTGACTTACAGCCACGGATCTCTAAATCACATGTTCTCTGAAATTACACAAACTCTTAAACTACTGCCCCTACGACTTATTAATACGACATAATATTCCTTACAACATGGACCTAATGTGAATACGAATTCTTTTGGACTGCCTTGCAAAGGTTTTCTTGCTTTTATGTGGACTGACTGAAGAGCAGCCAAATGAAATGCAGACCTAACCTTTCCTATGATACAGAAGCAATCGCCCGTGTACACTTTGGCACAGTCTTGGTTCTCAAGCAAGTGCTGCCCTATGGCAGAGACTTTGACATCCGAAGTGGTTGTTATATACACTGTCTACATTGTACGCAACTCTTCTCTATAAAAAAGGTAAAAACAAAAAATAAGCTATATTTGAGAGAATTTTATCACCTCCACAGAGTTCTACTCCATTTCATGATATACACAAGTTAATGCCAACAAAGTAAACTCCTGATTTGTTAATTTTTAGAGTTAGCTTTCACAACACAATGAATTTTAATAGTATGATTTGCAGTCTCTCACTTTATGACATCTGATACGCTCGATGTTGCAAGCACCCTAAGTAAACAAGAAAACCAACATACACCCTAACTTATAAAATGACTGGATTGAGGGGCTTTTATGGGCAACGCCCCTGAATTCAGGTTACCGCTGAAGTGCATATTGCTGTCGAGAAAGCCATGAGGACCAACCACTCAGCAGGACCATCCCTCACGGATAATGGGAAGAATCTGCTATCAATGGGAACAGATACTTAATTCTATCCTTGCACAAAGACCAAGAAGTAAAACACTTCTGGGAAGATGTGATTTGGACATCGAATCAATTGTGACTGGGCATCATAAGGTCCGCTTGACATTGATCGGGCACAGGGTGATATCATTTAAGAAAAGAAGAATAGAGAGAAGGAAAATAAGAAAAGTGATTTTTCTGAGTATTTGTAGATAACGAAGACCAAAATTGACGTTCAATTGTAAATTTTATTGGGTTTTGTCACCTCTGAGATTTTACGAGTCGTAAGAATAAATTTCGCCGGTTTTTCTTCAGCAAACAATTTCTTCCATTAAGGTACTACTTAGCTAATCAAAATAAATAAAATGTCCATGGACAGCAACAACAAGCACACCCTTTCGAAACAATTTAGACAATTCCTAGACATCTTTGACAGTTTTATACACTGCGCATGCACCATTGAGCTTACGACCGTCCTGTAATTTTTTGAATGGAGTGACGTGGAACTACATCTGCTTTGTAAAATGTAGTTAGTATCAAACTGTCTTTCAGATGAATACAATCATTGGTAAATATGAAGATAAAACCATTTTGGTCATACACACCTGCCAGTTTCAGTAGAATCACAAAAACTCGGCTTTCTGAACTCAAATTCACGCAGCTCTTTCACACATATTATGCGACTAACTAACTTTCAGCTTTGTGCTATTTTCCTCCTAGCTCCACTTTCTTTGAGTTCTAACGATTGGACCAAATTTAGAATTTCTATGGGTCACACCCAAATATGTAATTCAAAATTTATTGCGTTACAAACTCCTTAATCTATCGAGAAAGGAAATTTTACGAAAGAGCTGCGGGAACTAAGTAATGTTAACCCACATTGGTGAATACTATTTCCTTTTAGAGACTTGCAGCTTATTAACATATTCCAAAGCTAAAAGCCTCGACAATGGAAAGAAAGGATTGTGATATGAAAACCGACCTCCTTCGGTCTAAAAGGGCTACTTTCGTTCATCTGTGGAAGCAATTCTTGCATGCTAGACAAGAACGTGGACAGTCAAAAAATCCCTAGAATCTAAGTTCTAACATTTCAGATTTTTGTTTAGTTGTAGAACATCAGCCATTTTGTCAGGAGGGAGGGGCAAACTGTACTTTAAAGAAGATATTGTCTCTAGCCCCGCCGGCCGTGCTTGTAATGCAAGAGGGCAGAAACTGCTGTTTGTAACTCTACCATATAAAAGTATAGGGAGTGTAGCCCTACCAATTTCTTTTTCGGTGAAGGGAGGAGCACATTGGCTCATTTACGAGATGAGACCCGCGAAAGTATACCACAACCCCAATAAGTTCTTATATATCATATTTTAGCTAATTGCTATCAGCTTAGCTGTCAAAAAGATATGGTTTACCTCCAGCATTAAGCTGTCATTCTTGAACTTCAATGTTTTAGCAAAACGAGCGCTTTAGAACAAATTCAACTTTTGGGGGCCTACTCACTCTTCGTATGTATGTATGGAGTTTTTTGGATGTATTTATTTTGCCATATAGAAGAAAAACAGTTACAAAACAAACAAAATAATAAGTCAAAATTACAATTTTTAGGATATTACTTTACAAAATTAAACAAAAATATTGAAGTCACTCTAAAGAATAAAAAACAAAATATAAGTAACGAAAAACCAAGAAATTGTGCTCAATAAACCCCTATTGATAAAGTTGGCAGGGGTAGCATTAAAAAGGTTCAGAAGACCTTGCTTCGATAATGGTCCCTTAATTGCCTTAATCGTCACTGAAAGCCCATGCAGAATGTATGAATGTACTTCCTTTTCACGCCCTTAAGTGCTGCCATGCTTGCTTGAATTGACGGATCTTTGTTTCAACTTGAGAATGGTTAATGACAGTAACCAAGCTGAAGATTCACGATCTCCGCCTAAATATTTCCGATGATTGCGGACGTTCCACCCTTCAATGGCGACAGCTGATTTTTTTGTTTGCAGTATGACGTCACAACAGTCCACCATTTTCACGTTTCGTGAAAGAGCTTTACAAAGATGGAGAACTGATCTACGCGTGCTGGCACAAAAGACGGACAAAGAAAGCCTCGGAAGCAGGTCTTCCTTTCAATATATGCTGAATATGATGCCAATGTCGTGAACTACCTTCAGTTGCCCAGTGGGACCAATTCAAAAATACACACTAGTATTTATAAGTTAAAAAATACGAGTCACTTTACGAGGTCACAATTTGACAACATGGGGATGCTTTACTTATTTCAGTTCACCATCGAGTACCGTGGATTAAGCCAACCAGAATTATTCAGAATATGGGTTAAAGAAGTAGAAGCCTTTATGAAAACTGCCGAAGGTGGAGAACCTGTTGTTAAACAAGTGTGGAAGGTACGCAATACAGTATAATTATTATCCATTCATGGTTTACATTGAGGAAAGACAAAGTATCGAGTAGCACCGACAATTACACTTTGTGGTCAATTTATTCCTCATTTCATATTAAATAGCACGTTTTAATTAGATGGTGTGGCAATTATAACCGTCTGTAACTCCTTGGATATAACTTAATGCCATTTCCCATGTTATTTTTACGGAGATAGCAACTGGTAGTGAAGCGTATCATCAAGTCGAAGTTATTTGTCAATATTCTGTTTGAATGGTGCTTAGGCTACTCAGACAACGTCAAGAGGCGTCGTTCTCATACGCTCAATATATTTTATGATTGATTTATCAGACGCTATTAATGACACGTATTATTATTATTTTAAAATATAGTATTGTTACATGCCCCCATATTGCTGCAGTTAGCATTTACTTTACTACCGTCATATTAATTTGAGCAATCTCGAAGTCCTAAGCTCAGGGTTGACACCTGCTAATTATGAAATAATAGCGGCAGTAACAACTGTCGCACCAAAGGTTCTAAATATTCAGTGAATTAAAAAATACGAGCCAGATTTTTGTCGTAGTGTATAACATCTCGTAAATACACGTAAAGGCCGTGGATGTATTTAAGAGACGCAACAGTGGCCTAAACCTTTTAGCTGGGAGCAGGCAGCATCCTGGAGACTATGTAATCGTTGTGTTTTTTTGAATATTCTTATTTCATTACTCTTTAAGATGCTCAGTTATAAAATCCAAAAAGCCTGAAAGTTACAATATACAGAGAGAACTACAATTCTAGGGGACAAGAGCTACCCAACCGCCCCATGGGGCTACCCAACCGCCCCATGGCCAGGTCTGGATATGAAAGAGTTTGTAGTCAACCATATGCCCCAGTAGGCTAGGTCTTGGTTGATGAATACGTCTAATGCTGTGTGTATTAGTTATTAACTAGTGCATATATATTGATACATAACTTGTTATATAATCTAGTACTGATCATTTATAGCTGTAAATGTCAATATCTCCCAAATCCTACCTCTATCTCTGACAATATTTTATGGACGTGCAGTGATGTTATTCAAGATGGAGCCATTCAATAATTACATAATGCTAATAATCGATTTTTATAGTCCCACCCATCCATCTGTAGCACATCATAACGAATAGCATTACCCCACCCATCACCATTATTTCAAAAAGGAGACTGGACCTGAAACATTATCATGATCATTATTATGAACCCTACCATAAAACAAGTATATGGAAAATAAGCTTGTTGATTTTTTTTGTGCTTGATCACTTCATAAAAATATGTCTTGCAATCTCTATTCAAACTTATTACAATAAACATAAACACATTACACACTGATATTTGATGGAGTACATTCGAAATTGAATAGGGAATATTTAAACATTGGATTTATATGTATGCAATTTAATTAATCTCTTGGAGGGTCTTAGATTTTAGATCAATAATAATTGTCACACGGAGACATTGATATATATTTTTTCCAGGACATTATGTAATTTGTTGCATCAGACCCCACCCACCCATGCTGAAATAGTGTAATGGTCTGTACCAAAATCAGCTACCCCATCTACCCACGTGGTCCTTATATATTTATTGAATGACCCCCATGATCTTTATAGTAAATAGTCTTTTAGGACTTCACTCATAATAGGTCAGAAAGAAGTTAGTTACAAGGACATGCTCAATCCATTCTATCATTAGTCCTCAGGCAAAAGAAGTTATTAAGAAGTTAGTCAATTTTCTTACAAGTGATCAGATGGAAATTGATAATAAAGAGCTTGCAAATTTTTGAAAAACATAGAACTCTCCAGCTATTTTGATTGCAGATTTTACTTGGTTTTCTGTGTATCTTAAAATAATGTATATATATACACAGTTGTTGAAATTTTAAATTGTGGTGAAGATGGATTTTGCTTGCAAAGATATAAGTATATACAATTTATATCAATTAAAACACTTTTTAGGAAGGAAGGACTTAAAAACAACTCCATTAAAAGCTTTACATAGGGGATGCAGACGCTGCTCCATTTAAAGTTGTCCTATCCCATCATGAAAAAATTCCAGTTCCATCATCTAGTTCGTCATTAAGTATTCAACCTCAAGAAACAGACCATATGTACATCTCAAACAGTGCATTACCTCTTTAAACTATGTACCTTCTGCTAATTGCCTTTATATGAAATGCTAATTAATTGGTGTTAATTAGTAATCACTTATCACCTAAACCTAATAACATGAAAGGTATTGTTAGGAGTTAACAATAGATAAAGTTTTGCCTAACTTGTGTGTGTTAATCTGCCTTGAGGATAGCAAGTAAAAGAAAGGTTATCAAGCAAGCAATGAGACCTTCCATTAATGCTTAGATATATGTAAGAGCAAGTTGATTTTGGGTCCCTCACACAAGTTCTGCCATTCCTCAAAAATCTTCCAGAACTTCAGAAAAGAGGCTAAAAATCAACTCATGGTTGTATGTGTCCATCAATTGAAAATTTCCTTTTATAGGAATTTGTTTATCACCAATTCATCTACCTTTTTTGTTCTATATAGAATACTTGTCATTATTTATGCAGATGAGACAACTTTGATTTGGGCAGGGAGGCAGAAGGGACCAATTTTGCATCCTGCCTAGTTTTAGATCGTTGCCTTGATATTATTTCTACTGCAAACCATGATGAAATGAATCCATTTAACTCTCATTGTTACCATATAATCACAAACTGTATATATTTGGCCTCTAGACTCCTGAAGGAAATCTGGGAAGGAGGGGGGGGGGGTGAGTATATTGCTTGTTTGAGTGGGCAGGAGAGACTACAAATCAATGAAGTTAAAGCAGCTGGGTTACATTTTTGTCCAAGTTTCCTAAAATATATAAGTATCATTCTATTCATAACAAATATATAAGTGTGCCTGTATTTTTACTTCTTTATTCTGAAAGTATTCACATGCATGTATATAAATTTCAATATTTCCTTTTAGATTGTTGGAGAAAGAAAAGTTAATGCCAGTAAGTTAAGCATTCTTATTTAATATATTTATCAAGAGTATATTTTCTTAAGTGGAAGTTTATTTCAATTTACTAGGGCATTAAAAGTCTATACTTTCTACATATAATCTTTTGACTTACACTTTCTAAGACATGCCATGTGATTTTGCATCTGGTCTCTCACATTGTCATCACTGATTCTATTGTTATGTGCAATTTTAATGCCATATTGTGGTGTACAAGCTCAGTATACTAAATAAAGAAACATCTGTTACCCAAAACAAGGCAGGTGTATTGTTTCTAAGAGCATAAGCTGAACATGGCTCAGTGCCATAATCAAGTTGTAATTAAAACACTCTAGGCCTATTTGAACTGGTACCAGCCAAACTAGCCAATTTGATAGTTTCAAGCTGATAGGGAACAATTAAAGTCACAGGTTTTAAAAACTTAATCATTATATATATCTGATCTTTTGGAATATGTCCAACTTTAGACCCCAGTATAAAATCTACTGAAATGTTTGAAAAGTGAAAGCAGGAATAAAGGCAGAAAGAATAGTTGCCGATAAGAATGGCTATGCAGGGGCTTGACTATCCACTTACATCCCAAAGTTTTGTCTTATTCAAACTCACTGAGTAGATTTTGTTTATTTTAAATTTTGGCTGTCCCATCAGATAATTATGCTGTAGCCTACTGAGTTGAAAAAATATAAGAAATATTCAGTCATATATCATCTACCTCAGTGGCAAAGCCAGCTTTGAAGACATGGTCAGGCTCAGTAGTGTACAAGGCCCGTAGCCCATGGGGGAGGGGGTATTAGTGGGCCATGCCCTTATGATGTAATTTTACCTCCTGCTGAGATATTGTTAAAGAACTTTTCAGATTAAATATGAAGTCAATGCCTTAATGACATCGGTTATAGTAAACCAAACTTACAATATTAATGTTCTCTTACATCATCATACGTGGCTTACAATAGTAATCATAAATAGTTCATCATAATTTTCAAGCTCCATAAAAAAATTTGTATTGCCTCTTCCCAGATAGCTCATCGAACCCCCATTTGGCATGGCTACCTACGGGTCTGTGGTGTACTTGATGTAATCCCCTACTTGATGCAATCCCCTTACAAAGAAATCATTTACACAGTCGGCCTACTGATTGCTAAAAGTTCATTCACACTAATATGCATTTGCAAGACCTCCTTTTCTGTACGTTTTTTAAATCAATGGAATGATCAGGTTCTTTTATTTTTGTGTGAAGGTGTTGATTGATTTTGATTGGATGATGAACAGTGGAATGTGAAAGTAGTGAAGTTGTAGAAGGGGATCAATGCATTTCATTTTCCAAGAAGCCTTTGGCTTACAAGATACTAGTTCTCTGAGAAAGTAAAATGATATCATTACAGTGTAGTCTCCCGTTCTTAAAATGATTGTCCTTGTCTCTTACATAAGGCAGGTGGTTTTAATTAGGCCGAAGTAGACAGCATGGAACAACGGCTACTGCCTCCTCCATCAGCCAATCATATGGCTAAATCAGCTTGAATCCATGACGTTGGTCAGGCCGAATGTGGGAGAGCATGATCCTTCTCCAAAGGCTACAAAAACATCAAACTACTTGGTAGAGAGCCATGGTAATGATGTTCGGTGTGTTCAAAAAATTGTGTACGTGTGTTTGTATTGGGTTTGGGTGGCCTAAAGGTTATTATTATGACACTGAAAAGTTTAATTATAAGGAGGGGCACTGGGAAGACCCTTGTTACTAAATTTTGGTTGTAATTTTTAGGTCAGGTTGGGCCTGACTAGCCTGCCTTCTGACTTCGCCACTGATCTACCTTTCTTCCCACCTGTTACCAGAGCCTTTTTCAAGATGAGCATTGCTGTCAAAATTGTTGCTGCAACCCACTGACAGGCAGAGTTCAACCATGCAAGTCACTTGTAACTAAAGAAAAACATGACAGCTACAGAAGCACAAACATCATCTTGAAAACTCATAAATAGCATGTCATTTCAACAGCAAGACAACTACTTTCAAAAAGGCGTAGTGTTTGATTTAATGAATTTGTGAAAAGTCAAAATACACCAGGCTGAAAAATCTGTCTTTAAAAAATGAAAGTGGTTATGGAATGATAGGAAGGTTTTAATATTGTTGATTAATTTTGTTGTAGAAACGCTTTACATAGTGTTCAGTGTCGCAGTGGTCAAACAACAAGGCAGCATGTTATATATTTACATATACCAAGTGCTTTTTATATTTTCACCAATTATAATTCTGTACCATATTATCAAAAGGCATTTTTATTTAGTACACATGCTTTTGTGTATTGGGGTGGAAGTAAAATTTTCTGTTCCAAATTTTTTGAACATGTGCCATTTCTTCTTGTCAGGTGTACTTAGTTATCTGTATCTGACACTTCCTATCCATATTATACCCCCAGCTTTCTTGCATGTTTTGGTACTGCAGTGAGCTTGCCATGGTCCGGTGAGCTTGCCATGTTCCACTTGCCTTCTATGTTAGAGTGTACATGTTCGTTTACCTGAACGGCAATTGCTGATGACAGGAAGGACATCCAGTCTTAAAGAGCTCTAAGCTTCAGCAAGAATCACATATATGTGTGCATTACCCTAGCCCCTGTTAAGTAGAGTTCAAGCGTAAAACCTGATGATAAAAATAAATCTAAAAATGATCAGAAAATTCCCCTAAAATAGAGATGCTAGAATTACCACAAAGAATTGTAATGTTACTCTTTTTCCAGTTGCTTCCATGTTTATTGTCATTGAACGTTTAAATGGATATTGTATAATATAATAAATACTTAAATCTTTGTTAATTTTCAGTTTTAGAGGTTGAAACACCAGAGCAAGCAGATGCACTGTCCATTGATTTACCAATGATGAAAGAGTTTGGAGATCAAGTGCATATTGAGGTTACACCAATGATTTGCTATGAAACATTTGCCAATGACCTCAATAAACGACTTAACATCAATGAGACTTACACTCCCACAGACCCTGTCATTGGTGAAGGAATTTTCTATTGGCTGCGATTCCGTGTCTCTTATGGTGGTGTGTAATGTTTATTCCTGTTTGATTCACTTTTATTAAATACAATATATACTATGTAAATACACATGCTTTCTACACACACACATACACACACACATACACACAGTGTCAAAGTTGCTAATGTTGAATACCCATCTTGAGTTCTATCTTGAAACAGGAATTTTATGTTTATATCCAGAAGTGAGTAAGTGATTGTTTACCTTAACTTTGGTAAAGAATTTCCAAATTCTTTCCATGTAAAGCACCCCTTTTCTAGTGCTTATTCTTGATTTATCCATGTTTTAGGAAATATCAAAACTTGATGAAATAAATATTTTCCAGCCGGTTACTGCACAATTAATAAAAAAAGTTCATAATTCAATTTGTGATGCCATATGTGATAGTGATTGTAACTCGCATCGCTAATATGTATTCGTTATACGTTTTTTAGGTATGACTGAAGAGGAATTTTTAAAAACATGGGCAGATGAGGCTGCTGCAGCAATTAAGGGAAAGAAAGCTGGTACCATTGTGGACCTATGGAAATCAGTTGCTAAACGGGAAGTAAGTAGCAAAAATTAATTTGCCCTATTCCTCTGCTGTGTCATTCTGGTTCTTGTTCTTGTTCTTCTTGTTCTTGTTCTTGTTGTTCTTGTTCTTGTTGTTCTTGTTCTTCTTGTTCTTCTTGTTCTTCGTCTTCTTGTTCTTCGTCTTCTTGTTCTTCTTGTTCTTCTTGTTCTTCTTGTTCTTCGTGTTCTTGTTCTTCTTGTTCTTCGTGTTCTTCTTGTTCTTGTTCTTGTTCTTGTTCTTGTTCTTCTTCTTCTTTTGCCATCTTTTTCCATGTTCTTTTTCTTGTCCCCCGTTCTTTGTCCTGTTCTCCCCCCTCCTTCGTTGTCTCCTTTAGCTGTCGTGGCTGTTTGATACTCGTCGATCTCATCCTTTCTTTCTTAGCTGAGGTATTAGTTTATTGACCGCATTGGCACCAGGGCCGTTACCGAAGATTATAGAACAGGAAAGGATATTCTACAAAAGCGTTATATCTTATACATGTATTATTTTCCAAAAGCGTCATGCCCTAAAATCCCTTGCCTTAATTTCTGAATGGGCCTCCGTCTCAACGGGGATTTTTAGAGGATTTGCCCCTGATTAATTTTTAATATCATCTATAATCTATTCAGAAATATTTTGAAAAGATTGTTGGTGGTACAAAATCCGAATAGACCTCTAAAGAGACGACTCATGTTGTAGGCTGAAAAGCTTCGTGGGACGGACTGAAAGAGAAAGCACAGGATCGAGTAAGGTGGCGAAAGTTCGTTGAGGCCCTATGCATCCACTTGTACGCGACAGGAACATGATTCATTGATTGATTGTATATCGAATACTGCTGTCCCATGTACCATGCCAGGAGAAAACAGCGGAAAATATTACTGTACTATTAAGCATACTCATAAAGGCATTGAGTTAAAAAAGGTATTATAATCCTAACCTTAGTACCTTTGAAGACTTAGCAGGTTATCAATCATCTTGCATTCACACAAATCCAGATCTTTGTCCGGTCTTGTTAATTCAATCAAATGATATATTATACGTAGACCTACAGGACCTAACAGTTGGCTTCAATACTAACTTACAGAATAACGTCAATATAAAAAATATTAAATATCATGATTTGTGTGAAGATTTAAAGTCAAGATTTAAAAATAATCGATAAAGCAACCTTAGAATGATTGCAGTCCGAGGGATAACAAAACAAAGTAAGTCATTTCTAATGATGATGCAAGACCTTGGGATTGAAAATAGACATTATCTGTTATTCACAATAATATCATGTGTAAGGTCGACTTATTTCATATTTTGTAAAGAAAGTGTAATTGGCCCAATCCCGTTCATCTTGCTTGGTGAAAACGTCATACCATATAAATTTATTATGCCTGTAGTGAGATCAATGAATTGTATTGGACGAAAGCTATGGATATTTGAAGTTTAAAGCTTATTATTGTTATCATGTTTGCATAAATCTGCCTCTCTTTTATGATAAACATTCATATTTGAAAGCAGGATGCTTTCAGGAAAGTAAATCACGGCTATTAAATATGCCAAAATAACTCGTATTTGGGTATTTGAGTCTTTTTATGTCATTGATTTAACTACCTCTATAGCGCTCAAGCTATAACTTACAGATCATTTTGGCATTTGATGGACTGTAGGTAACCAAGTACCACTTTTCTGGTCTTTAAACTTTTAATTGGACGTACGCGAATACGAGGCGTTCTTTTCGGCTTAGTTTCTCCAAATGACACCTCACCTGGTAACTGTTAGTATCGTTTAATATTTGATTGAGTGGTATCCTTGTTTTTATTCGAAAAACATCCATGTACAGGGCAATAATTAATAACAGAAATAAAATAATAGAGTCCAATTACATATAAACACTGCAGTCGATCAAAAGGATGAGTTCCAGTAAAGATTATATTTTCGCTGTTTACCAACTGAGAAAGCTTTCAATAGTTTCTATATTAGCACCTAGTAATAACAATTAAATATTCAAGTGAATGTAATAGGAATTAAACTTGTTTTGAATACGTCACAATTGAAGGCGCAGAATTGTTAAGGAAGAAGTATTCAATCATTATGTTATGAATATTTTATGGTGAGAGTCTCTAAAACACATGTTTGTACTTTGAAACTTGGAAGAAAAAAATGGGGCATAGGCCCTAGTTCATGAATGTATGGAAGTAAATAATTTATTCATATTTTACAAAATGAAATTTTTGTTTCTACTATGTTTAAACGTTTTCATATTCTAATAACATTGATTAAAAATGTTTTGCCACAACCTGCTCATGCAACTGCAAATATAACGTTTATAGTAATTTCACAATAAATAGCAATGCCCAGCAAAGAATGCGCATATGAAACATGTTAAAGATTAAAATTGAACATATAAAACGATATATTTAATAACCAAGCTTTGGATGTATTATCACATCATCCTCAGGGTATAGGAAACTAGAACAGTGGGTACGAAATTTTAGGACACAGTGGCCTAAAAGAATAATATACTTAATAACAAAGGAAAAATAAAAGAGCCTCATAGGAGAAATTAGAATAGTGAAAGTGCCAATGAGCTTATTGTTCCATTAAAATTCGGCCTAAATTTAGCAAGAAGAAGGCTTTCTTTGATCAGGAGAGAGAACTCAGAAGAGACAGAAGTTAAGAATGTGAAATCAGATATAGAAAAAGTATGAGAGTGTTGAAGGGAGTGAGAGCGAATGTTAGAAGAAGGTGGAGTTGAGGGAGGATTACCAGTAACGGCCCAGGTTCCCAAGTGATCGGCTAGGCGTCTCTGAAATTGGCGAGTCGTCTGACCCAAATACGTTTATACGTTTATACATTTATACGTTTATAGTATTTTATAATCACCAGTACAGCAAATCAGTCGTAAAATCTTGACAAACTTATGTTTATCAGGATGTGAGTCTCCACAAAGGTTAAAGTAATATAGAGTTTGGGGCAATGTAGACATCCTTGTCTTATACCTGTGCTCGTCTTAACTCATGCAGTCCGCCTATAACGTAATTTTGCTGGCGCTACTTACATCATGCCTATAAAAGTCGGAGTACTCTGCTGTAGGTTTTCATATTTTGCAATAAATTAAATGTTTATTTATCTGATAAAGAGCTCTCTCATAATCTTTCCAGCACATATACGAATTACATTTAAAAAATATGACTGTCCATTCCAAGAAAAGAAATTGTGCTATCATCTTTTATGAATATTAACAGATCATCTAAAATTCTTAAATTAATTTTTGGGGAGACACCACGCATAAATAACGTTGAGCTGGCGATGCTCATGTGCTTGTCACATTCTAGAACATTTTTTGCAAGTGGGAAAAGATCGATGCCATATAAATATTCAAAAGAACATTGTGTAAAGCATTTCTACTCAATTCTTCCAAAGTGACAATAATATATACATTTAATGTCATCCTCCCATCGGTTCCATCCCTGATGGTGGCATATTTTCTATTTCTCTAGTGCTCTTTTAAAAAATCAAATCTATTTGAATTTGCAGCGTCCCATTTGCTAGGGGGCTTTAGATGCGCTTTTATTGAACCTCCTTGAAATCTAGATTGATCAAGCCTCTTTGTCTCTCTGGACTTTCTTCCATACTAGAAATTATAGAACTTTGTTATTCCTTCCTGACTACGTAACCTCGATGATTGATATTTTGTTGTGTCATCTAAAAGGAATTTACTTGGCCTCTAGGCTCTTTCTATTAAACGTGATTATCAGCTGCAAATTTGGATCCAACTCATTGCTTACGAAGTTCTACGTCTTTACGTAGAACCTCTATCGGTCTTTTGTAAGACAATTCACTTAACCAGGGTGACATTACGTAATCTTAACAGCTTTTGTTTTGATCATTTTATTTAAAGCGCTACTGAGGCAGAATCAAGTTTCTGCTACGATTATTTTGTGGTCACTATTGATATTTGTCACAGAATATGATATTG